>JACEFZ010027460.1:20000-486819 GCA_014155875.1 Cepaea nemoralis
AAACAAAAAGACTGGGAAGAGTATGGAGAAACCCTAAATAAAAACTACAAGGAGGCAACTAGAAACTTCTACAAAAAGATAAGTGCAATGCGAACCAGAGGAGAACCCTTTGACCCAACTGAAATAATTAACAGCGAAAATTGAGAACCAATAAGTGAACAAAAACAAATCCTAATACGATGGAAGCAGTATTTCGAACAACTTCTCAACATCCCATCAGATGTCACAGGAATTCAAGAGACCTATACAGATGTCACCGAAGAACTAGAACCAGACATACTAAAAGAAGAAATTATAGAAGCCATCAGATTAGCCCCATTGAACAAATCACCGGGACAGGATGAAATACCAAATGAACTAATTAAAGCAGCAAGAGAAGTAGGAACAGCTTGGCTACATAGACTATTCAACCATGTTTGGGTAGAACAACAGACACCACGAGACTGGGGAAACGCCATAATTATCCCAATTTGGAAAAACAAAGGCAGCAAAAGAGACTGCACACAATACAGAGGCATTTCACTGTTGAGTCATACTGGGAAAATATTTTGCAAAATTCTAGAAAAAAGATTACGAACTACTTTAGAACCCCAGCTAAGCGAAACACAGCTTGGATTTAGGAAAAACAAAGGATGCACAGATGCCATTTTTGCTCTTAGACAACTTATAGAAAAATCAATCGAATTCAATGAAACACTCTACTTAGCCTTTGTCGACCAAGAAAAGGCATTCGATAGAGTAGATAGAAACAAGCTGTGGGAAATCCTTAAACAATATGGAGTGAGTACACATCTAACAAACCTATGTAGAAGTTTATACAACAACAGTGAATGCATAGTGAGAGCAACTGGAGGACACTCAGAACCCTTCACCATAAGATCTGGAGTACGACAAGGTTGTGTCCTGTCCCCTCTCTTGTTCATAACATATATAGACAACATATGTACCAAGCAGAGACAGCAAGAATACCGCATGACGAGAACACAGAAGAAGAACCATCTGCAAATCTAACCATTAGAGAACTCCTGTTTGCGGACTGACCAAGCACTAATAGCAAAATCAGAAGCTGAATTACAAGACCACATGAATAGTCTAAACGAAATGTGTAGGGAACATAACATGAAAATTAGCACAAGCAAAACAGAGGTAATGACTATAACTAAAGAAGAACAAACAGCAACAATTCACCTAAACGAACATCCCTTGAAACAAGTAAAGAGTTTCAAGTACCTAGGAAGTATAATATCATCAAATGGCAGATCAGAAGACGAGATCGAAAATAGGTGCAATAAGGCAAATCAACTCATTGGACAAATGGCACCAATACTAAAGAACAAACATGTATCAATAACTACTAAGAAAGCACTTTACAACACAATCTTCCTACCAACTCTATGCTACCAATGCCAAACCTGGACAATGACAGAAAAAGAGAAAAGAAAAATCACAACAACAAAAATGAGGTTCCTGAGAAGAATACTCAACGTATCAAGAAGAGATAAGATCAGAAATGAAGAAATCAGGACTAAAGTGGGGGTTAAAACAGCACTAGATTTTATTAGAAAGCAGCAAGTCAAATGGTTTGGCCATGCAAGTAGGTTACCAGTCAACAGCATACCACAACAAGCAATGATGTACAGACCAGATGGAAACAGAGGAAGAGGCCGACCACGTTAACGTTTGACGGAGGGAATAGCAGAGTCCATGGGAATATCGATATGTGAAGCCCATAATCGGGCACTCTCACGAAGTTTATACTTCCCCTCTCTCAACACCGCAAGGTACAAAGGTACAAGAGGAACATAATGAGATGAGAGATGATATATATATATATATATATATATATATATATATATATATATCTATATATATATATATATATAGCGCACACACACACACGAGTATACACACACAAACACAAAATTTGGCATCTTGCAAAGAACTCAATGATGAAAACAGCAGCCATTAGTCAATAACATTAACACTACCAGGAAAATACACCGGTAAAAATGTCTGTCTGTCATAGGAGGTTCAAAAAAGAATTCTCGCATTTTACATTGTGTTCTTGTGATCTTGTGTTCTCCATAGCAGGGAACATAATGAATCAACTGGGTAATTATGTTAGTTCACAGTGGCTTGGAAAGAACATTGATGAAAGGAATGTTTTCTGGAGAGATAGGCAGGGGTCGGCCAGTATTAAGATAGATGCAGGACATTTTAAACACATTGGGCGTGAGCGTGCATTGAGTCGGAGGATCTGTCACAGGTTTTAAAACATGTCGCCTGTCCGTGATAGGACCGACGTTCTGCGCATTATTTGCTATATTGTAATGATGGGAAACAGAGATACTGAAATGCCATTAACCCAGTGAATACATTCACATCGCTACAAACAAGTGAAGCGAAGGCTTTGACGGAATCAATCAATCAATCATGTGCCATGCCGGAAAGCGTGGGCGGTCATGACTCGCCATTTCACTCGATCACCAGAGTCGTGGATCAGCTCAGTGTTCCTGTCTCGTCCATGCCATGTGGCCAAGCCATCCAGGTATTTTCCTCTCGGTCTTCCTCTTGGTCTGTTCCCTTCGATCTTGCCAGTTGTCACTAAGTTCTCCAATCCATTTCTTCTCATAATATGTCCAAAAAATGTTGACTGTCTTCGTCTAATTTCTCTAATCAATTTACGAGTTTCATTTGTCTCCTGTGGTACTTGGTCATTGGTTTTTCTATCTGTCCATGGTATTCTTTGCATTTTCCTCAGAAACCACATTTCTGCAGCCATCAGATGTTTTTCAGCTTACTGCACATTGTCCACTTTCACATCCATACAAAAGAACAGGCTCTATGTATCCCCTCAACACTCTTTTTCTCGTTTCAATTGACATCTTTTTATTGGTCAGAATGTTTGTCATCTTGCTAAAGGCTACTTTCGCCATGGCGATTCTTGTTCTAATCTCTTTAAGGCATCTCCCATCAGATGTTATGACTTTTCCGAGATGAATTGTATCGATTCAGTTGTTGAAGAATATTCCCATTTGACGCAATACCAACACAAAAAGCTCTGGCCTCTAGAAAACGTTTAGGTCAACTATAAATTAACGACACCTATTATTACAGAGCATTACAATGGAAAGAGAAATACCTCACAAACAAGGGCAGACGATGAGTATTCTCAACTGTTCAGATGATTCAATGTCTTCCAAACTGGCAGCAATGAAAATGAACTTTTGTAGCTAATTTAAGACGGATCACACAAATATGTGCCATAAGATACGAGGGGGCTTCAAATAAAAACCTTAACTGATTTTGTTTTGGGTGAACATATTATGAAAAAGTAAAGAACAAATGTATCACTTTTCGATATAGTCACTACTGCGTTTAATGCAAGTCCCCCAGCCCCCAGTAAAGTGCTTGGGTTCATGTAGCAAATAATTCTCTTGAATCGCTCGTGTAACCACCCTGGAGTCACTTTTGGTGTGCGTGTCTCGGTTGTGAACAGTCTGTCATAGAAGTCACACCGTTTTGAAATTTCCCTAATCCTATTCAAACAATTGCTAGTCTGACAGGTATGCATCACCATACTGGATCTTCATTCGCCGATGAAGGCCTATAGGGTTCACCGGTTCACTGATTTAAAAAAGAAAACGGATAACAGAACGCTGGAGCTCTTTGGTGCATGTCAAAAGTGGGACGACCATCTTTAAATTGTCCTTAAGACGTCACCGTATTCATCTGCACCGTGATGCCACGTGCATAACACTCTTGTCATCCTTAACATCAATATTGACAGGTTACAAGACAGATGGCATGGTTATTGTATCATACTTTCAAAGTTGTTATTTGAAGTCCACTCGTAAGTGAGTAAGTAATTGACTAATTTCCACTTCTTGAGATGTACTGAATATATAATTCTAGCCTTATATTTTATAGACCAATCATCACGCGATTAATAATATGGGCAATATCACATTTTTACTTCCCAGAACATTTTTGGGTATACATTATAGTCTGCCAACTCGCGGTTGACGTCATTTTTAGAACAAGTTCCTGTCTCGTGGGGGATTTGAAAACATGACGACCCTGTCGGCAGGCAAGCCTGCTAGGCCACTGTTCTACCCTGGCTCCCGATATGTCTTTTTGACCTAGCAAATATGGTTGAATAACATATACGACAAGAATAGCTCCAGAATTCAGATCAGATGAGAAAGATATGACCCAAGCCACCACCTAGAAAATGAAGAAGAAGAAGCAGCAGCAGCAGCAGCAGCAGCAGGAGCAGCAGCAGTAGCAGCAGCAGCAGTAGCAGAAGAAAAGGAAGAACACGAAATGTAAACGGACACAATTACAAACACTTTGAAAATTGCAGGCTAGAACAATGGGTTAAACAATCTACGACTGTTTATTTGCTTTCCAGATATTTATAGTATCATAGAATATGAAATAAGGTGTGGTTTATGTGATGACTGGCTGTAAGGTGCTCAGTAGTTTGCCAACGTATCTTTGGTGGTAGCTGCCTGGTTCTGCTCCTTCCAGCTCCATCTTTTTACACTTGTTAAGGCTTTGGGTAGCCAAATGATGGTTCTACTACAGCACCTTTAGCAATGCTCAGTCTGGAATCTGAGTAATGTATAATTTGTCAACTTCTGGCTGGGAAGGTGGACCATGCAGTTAAACATGCGTGAATAAATACTTCACTCGCAAAAGATAAAATTAGCTAGCAATAACCGCAGCGTCCAGCTGGCATGCAGAAGCAGAAAGTGTGTCAGAAACCTGTCGTTCTACTGACTGACAGGCACCTTGTCGTCTTGACAGACGATAGCTTGTAAAATGGAGTTATACCTCTCTATAACACAAAGCCTGGGCTGAATTTAGAGACCATGTGTTGCCCATACAGCATGATCCCTCTCTCGGCCTGTCTAGTGTACTCCAGAGGAAAGGTAAACCAATACGTCTGGAACAAGACAAGCTGCAGAAGCTGTCCGGATCAGCAAAGCAATACTCTAACTGTCCGCCTGTCGGAGCTTTAATCCTAGACCAGGTGCCAACCAAGGTTTAGAGCCTGGTCTGCCCTGCCATGACATTTAGTCTTTAGGTTGCATTTCCTCGCACTAGGATAAGGCTTGTACCTTCCCAGTTGCACTCCTCCGTCCGAAGCCGTTGTCGTTCTACTACAAATCCTTTAATTGACTATCTAGGCCTTCTTGCTGTTGAGGAATAGAGAAAGCCACATTCTTTTGCAAATGATTATTTTGAAGGCCAGTTTTTTAACAATACTACAAGAAGAAGAAGAAGAAGAAGAAGAAGAAGAAGAAGAAGAAGAAGAAGAAGAAGAAGAAGAAGAAGAAGAAGAAGAAGAAGAAGAAGAAGAAGAAAGAAGCGAATTAATTTATACATTAATTGATTAATTAACGAATGGATAGATAAACGAATGCTGATCATTGCATTGTCTAGATAATTTGTTGCTGTCCGCTAAGAACGCCATTAAATCTAAGTTAGGGACACTCATTGATTATCCGTTCTTTCAACTATTTCAAGAATGTAATGCAAGGAGTTATTAAAAGAAGACGTAAATAGCCGATCGTTTGTGGATAAGCACTGAAGCATGTCAGCAGCCCTACAAATTACACTGAAACTAGAATGTGCCAACATGAACAAATGGAAAACACGGCATGAAAACAGTGGTCAGAAAGAGGAGAAGAAATATAAGCCTTTTCATTCTGTAAATCAATAATGTCTTTAAACAAATTCACGAGTTCAAACGTTCTCTGAACGTGGTGAACCAGTGCGATTGTATTGACTTAACGTGAAGTTGTATATCACAGACTTCAGGGCTTTTAAAACTGGTTCTATTGTTCAACCGCGCTCTGGCAGCGGAGCTACATGGAGTTTACAGGAACAGAACTTTCTTACCTGGTAATCTAGTTAAATATTGACATTAAACATATGGCAGGCAACTGACACTGGTGTGTTTCCAGACAAAATCACATGTCCATAGAAACAGTGGCTGACTGGGAGAGGAGACAGTTAAGGGACGCTTGGGAACACACACACACACACACACCCACACACACACACACACACCCACACACACACATACACACACACAGACGGAGAGACACCACACATAATAACGACACCAAGAGACGGGCTGCAAGAAGCCTACATGAATGAGTACACCATGAAGAATACGCAAACAACTGTTTATGTCATTATTGAGCGATGTCACTACCATTTACTGCCTATGGTATCTTGCAGTATAGGACCGTGGTTGGGTCTTGAGTCTGAGAAATAAACAATAAAGGCCGCCTGGCTAGTGTAGTCGCTGTGAATTGTGCAAGTTAGGGTTTTATTTTTTTTATTTTAGCTCCGGGTTTCAAGATGGCGACGGACGGTCGTGTTGTTTTGTGATCGTTAACTTTTTCGCGTAGGAGATGGATTTATTCATCCCTTGCGTGTAATTTGTGTGTCAGGATGTAAAGCCAGGAGTTTCTACTCAAGATCTGCGCCGATGCTACGGAGTTTCATGCATTGAGCGAAGCGATCCTTGAGTGAATTTTTCGCAGCATGTGTGTTTTCTATGGTTTTCGGTTTTTCAACATGGCGGAACAACGTGTGTTCTCCGAGCGGTCGGCAGTCAACCAACCTAACGAGGTGACGTGGGCGCTGAGCAGGCCGCAAACGACAAGGTAAGCGTGGTGGTTTAAGGCGTTTTAGACTCAAGGGTGACCGTCTCGGACTCAGGAATATCCGTATTCTGTATTGGAACTGCGCCAGCATAAAATAACGAGGCTCTATTCTAGAAACCCTGGTTTACAGGAATGACATTATTGCGCTCCAGGAGACGATACTGGGTGATCAGCTACTCCGAATTGCCGGCTTCAAATGTTTCTACAACAGACGACACCTGGGAATGGCGATTCTCATTCGCGACAGCATAGTTGCGTCAGAGCTAGACATGTCCAGTTGGGACAGTGACGATATACAAATACAGGCATTAAGAGTTCAATCCAGTCTACCATTCGTGTTGGTTAATGTCTATTCCCGCAAAGCGAGTATGGATTCCCAGAAGTGGCAGTGCTTAAGTGACATATTAGGTCACGAGAGAAATGTTATTTTCTGTGGCGATTTCAACGCTAAATGCAGATCATTGGGAAACATTTCCTCCAACACACAGGGGGAGGAGCTCGAGACTGCACTTGAAACCATTGACCTGGTTTGTATCAACAGTGGTTGTGTCACCAGGACAGCAAGCCGTCCAGGCGATGAGGACAGTGCTATTGATCTGGCACTGGTTTCTCCTTTACTCACTACAGTGAATAGATGGGGTGTCCTAGGACACTACGGCAGCGACCGCCACCCTTGCAGCATATTGGTGGAGAAAGGCAGAACCAGGCAGCATAATTCAACGGTCAAGACTTTCCATTCCAGTATGACAGTACAGGGCAAGATGTAGTGAGTAAAATAAGACGTGACAAGCGCAGAAAGCTTCAGGGCAGGAAAAAAAGCTGAGAGCAGCCACCTTGGTGGATTTTCGAGGTGGAGAAGGCTTGGGTGAATAAGCGTAGTGCTGTAAGGAGATGACAAAATGCCAAGAAGAACAGAGCTGGCCATCCTAGTCTCTGCGTGCACTTAGAAAGAGAGATGCACACAAAAGTAAGCTATTTAAAAAAAAAACTGGTCAAGGTGGTTAAACGTGAAAAATGGGCAGAGGTGTGTCAAATAGTAAGCACAGACAAGTCACTGAAATTGTTCTGGCGGCTACATAAAAGCATGAGTGGGGTAGTCAAGAATAAGAGCATTTCTGACTTCCAAGGTGCTAACCTCATCTGGCAGAGGACTGACGAGGACAACGGCAAAGCCCTCTTTGAAAGCTATCTAGAGCAGAGCAACCAGACAGACAAGCCAGTCCGAAATTTTGTCAAGGAGGTCACCTCAGACAGGTGCAAGGCCCAGAACACTTCGGATGAAGACACAGTGACAGTGAAAGAAATCAAGGCTGTGCTTCGACGATAAAAAAACAGCGCTCCAGGGCCTGATGGCATAAGATACGACGACATCAGTAGGTGTACCGACAACGAGCTAGAGGAACTAGCAGACATGTACAACAACAGTATAGGGAGTGCTAGCATCAAGGAGGAGTGGTTACACAGCTATCTGATTCCCTTGTCCGAAGTCCTGGCAAAGACCACACAAAAATTCAGGGATATCGAGTTATGTTATAACCAAGCAGAATACAATTGGCAAGCTGCTGGAGAAGTTAATTTCCAGGAAGATATCAAGCCAGCTAGAGAGGCAAGCTGTTTTCCCACCTACCCTGGATGGGTACCGTCCAAAAAGAGAAACCTGGACGAATGCAGCAGTTTTTGCCCATGATGTCTTTGAAGGTTTCCACTCAGGTATTGAAACCTTCGCTGCAGCGATTGATCTTGAGGATGCGTACAACAGAGTACCATTGGATTTTTTAATTCTTCAGCTTCTTGAACTCAAAATAAGTGCATTCCTCCTAAGTTGGATTGCTGCAGCCCTCTTCCAACGGAAAGTAGTTTTTAGATGTGGCATTTAGACTTCGGAACCAACAACAATATATCCTGGCCTAACACAGGGATCATCATTATCTCCTGTACTGTTCAGCGCCTACACAGTGAGAATCACCAGTGAGCAGATCACTGGACCTGGTAGGACATTGTTATATGCCGATAATGTTTTAGTGTATCATCAGGGTAAGGATAGAGATCAGGTTGCCGTGGAACTACAAACCGAACTCAATCGCATAAGTACTTGGTATGATGAAGCTGGGGCAATGGTCAACCCAACAAAGGCAACAGTGACTTGGTTCTCGTTGAATAATCATATTGTCAACACTCCAACACCAGCTGTAAAGCTCTGTTCAGAGACGGTGGAATGAACGCAGGCAATGAATTACCTGGGGATACGGTTTGATCGAAGCCTTGCTTATAATGAGCACATAGACCAGGTGATAACAAAGGCTAAGCGGGGTTTGGCTGGGATGCGGGTGATGGCGGCAGCAAACTGTGAGCAGCGCCATCTATGTCTTCTATACGAGGGGCTGGTCATGTCTGTTTTTGAGTACGCGATGGCAATCCTAACTCTCAGCCGTAAGCAGATAGAAAGGATGGAAAGGATGCAGAATGAAGCTATGCGCATTATTCTTGGAAGTACAAGAGATACAGCATGCAGGGCGATGCGTTAACTTCTTTATTTTCACACCATTTAAGACAGAATACACGTTTGCAAAGCACGCGCCTACCTCAGAGTTAACGCAAACACACAACATCCACTGCATAGTGAAATTATGAAGGTGAAGGGCAGCAGGTTAAAAAAAAAGGACGGTCGTGGATGGGTCTATCCGAAGACATTCTTCAACAGGTGTGTTCACATGAGGACTTAACCTGGCGAGGAGTGGGTACAAGTGCCAACCGATTTCTGCACATTCTTTTCAGTTTGTATCCAACTAGATAGATAATGCAGACAAGAAAATCCGGCTGCTGTGGAGGCTGAAGTACAAGCTTTGATTTTTGAGAATTCGCTAGACGGTGATGCAGTCATCTACACAGATGGGTCGGTCGTCCGACATGTGAGAAGCTCATGGGCCTTTACGGCTCGGGCAGGAGGGAGAATTGTGAAAGAGAACACTGGTGCTTTCACTGAGTCCACAAGTAGCCTGACTATGGAAGTCATGGCAGTAAGTAAAGCAATAACATGGCTCGAGACACAGACATTCACTAAGGCATGTTTCCTTAGCGACTCAATGAACATGATCAAGAGGATATAGGTCGGGTGGATCCGAAGAGAATGGTGGCTATCTCTGGAGCGGTCTCGACTGGCAAAGATTAGTTTCATCTTCATGCCAGGGCATGCGGGAGTACAAGGAAATGAGCGGGCTGACAAGCTCGCAGGTGAGGCTACTGTGGAGGGCGGACGCGCCATAAACCAGGCTGACATTCTGAATGCTCTACGAGAAGTAAGACTTTTGCGAGAACCAAGTGATGACTGTGAATCTACAACAATGGCCAGACTGCGAGAGCAGCAAATTAAAAGAGGGGTGGCCAAACAAGAACACTACGCAGGAAGCCAAAGAAGATTGATAAACCAACACAGAACTGATGTCGTTAGCCGCTACACGCTGCGGGATTTGCTGAAGAGGGGATCCGAGCACTCATGGACTGTATGGTTCGATGTGCAATGAGGATGATCTGTCGACTAACTAACTAACTAACTAACTAGCTAACTAACTAACTAACTAACTAACTAACTAACTAACTAACTAACTAACTAACTAACTGTTTTCATCCCCCCCCCCCCCCCGGACATGGGAAACAAATCCACATCTTACGGAGGATTCGAACCCGGGTCTCTCTAGTTAAACTCCGCATTCTAGCAACTCGACCAAACTGAGTTAGTTAGTTGCATGTCATTTATAGGACGTAGCAGTCAACACCGGCATGTTTTCATTGTTCGTGAATCCTGGGCAAGTTAACGTTCAGTGGTTTGCCATTGCTTACTGAACAGATTAAGTAAGTAATTAAAATAACTGACCCATGTATACACGCGTTGGGCATATGGTATTAGATCCACGATTTGATAGACCATCTGGGCGGTGTGGTCAGTATCTGGCTGGCTAATTTTCTTCCCAAGACAGATCCTGGAACCCATTTGAGTCTGGGTAAACATGGGAGTCCAGGTCGCTTTTACAAATCCGAACGGATGTGGATTCGATGACATGACCACAGGGCCGACATGCGAAGGTCTCACGACTCTGCTATCGCGATTCATCTTATCATTGAGTGGATATAAAAACAAAGCACATTATCTTTTCATGTTATTTATTCAAAATAAACAGTTATATTATATTGTTATGTGATAGGGTGGATAAAAAAGTTACATTATATTGTAAAGTTATTTATTAAAAATAAACAGTCATGTTATATTGTTATGTGATACGGTGGATAAAAAGTTACATTACATTGCAACGCTATTTATTGAAGATTAATCATCATCATCATCATCATCATCATCATCATCATCATCATCATCATCATCATCATCATCATCATCATCATCATCATCATCATCATCATCATCATCGTCATCATCATCATCATCATCATCTTCTTCCACTTTTTCCCTCATGCGTTGTGGGGAGGATTAATTGGCTTTCATGGGCCCAATGGGAGGCACTGGATAATGTCATTCCGCGTGATTGTACAATGTCTTTGATGTCGTCAATCCATCTTATCTTATTGGTCTCGTCTCAAATGATCCTTGTGGTAGGGCCAGCGCTAGTGATGCTGCATTCGAAAGAGATGGCCAAATCATTTGATCTATTGTCTTTCGATAAATGTGTCACGAGGTTTTTATATCACTGTCTCTCTGATAACATTTCATATTATATTTTTATGTGACAAAGTGAATAATTAAAGTTACATTATATTGTAAAGTTATTTTTTTTTTAAATAAACAGTCATATTATATTGTTATATGATAGTGTAGATAACAAAGTTACATTATATTGTTATGTTATTTAATAAATATAGACAGCCATATTATATTGTTATGTGTTAGAGTGGCTACAAATGTTACATCATTTTGTAAAGTTAATTATTACAAATAAACAGTCATATTATAATGTTTTGCGATGGAGTGGATAAAAATGTTATACTATAATGTTACCTTATTTAGAAATATAAACAATCGTATAATATTGTTATGTGATAGAGTAGATAAACAAGTTACATTATATTGTTACGTTATTTATGAAATATAAACAGTCATATTATATCGTTATTGATAGAGTGGATAAACAAGTTACATTATATTGTCGTATACAGAACATAAGAACACCCACTTAAACGTGAGATGTTCACAACACCAACAACAACAACAACAACAACAACAACAACAACAACAACAACAACAACAACAACAACAACACACACATAACACAAGCCTACACAAACACTCACTCGCCCATACACAGACATAAACACGCTTATCCGCACACATACACAAATACAAGCACACAAATACACAAACACACTCGCGCACGTACACTCATCCACTCATCCACTTGCACAAACACATACGCACACACACTCACTCACACATTCTCACATACACACAAACACATACACACACACACTCACTCTCACACACACACACACACACACACACCCCTGTTCTCCCCCACCATACACACATTACTGTCAGTGTCTGACACACAACATATTGGCCATCTTGTGGTGAAATCAAACATGCGACAGCAACCACGAGGGGACGATGCTATTTACAGCGAAGACGCTGCAGCTTCATTTGTATTCATGCACTCACGAAGGTCGTCGGGAAGACGCATTGAATGACGTCACCCCGGTTGGCCGAATTCAGCTCTTAATACGCTAGCTGATCCTTTGGTCTAAGTTCAAATTGAAGTGTGTTCTTCTCCCCCACACATTCTCTTCACGTTTGATAAAGCAATGAGTTTCTGTTCTGTTTTCTAGTGAGGATAAACATGCGTCATTTATACATCTGTTAGGTTGAGATCAGCTAAGCACCGACATCACTGCACTCAGGACATTCCCATACGTACTCCGTCCCTTCGTTCAACCGCCAGCGAAGAGTCATACTATTAACTGTTCCCACTGCTATCTGATTGACAATTCTCCTGGTCTTCCCCTCTCAGTTTTTAGATTCTTTCAGAACCCCTGCCGATCCCACGCATTCTCATTCTTCATACATTCGGGTTCTCAATCTGTCCCCGCCTTCTACACCTGGCCGCACCTTCGCACGATCACCTCTGCCTTGTCCATAGGTAATCTACCATCTAGAGTTACGTACATTTCCTGCCAGCCTATCAGCCTGTTAATTTCCCCCCCCCCCCCCCCCCCCGCTCACTCCCACATGGCCAGGGCACAATATCCATATAATTCTCACAATATGTGACCTATGAAGCGAGGATAGCCATTCCATAATTCATTTCTCCACCTTACTAATCATACTCCTTGAATCCGTAATGAATACAATGTGTGTTGCAGTGGTTGTGTGACATTTGTCCCCGCCAACCTGAGATGAACACGAATTGATCATGAACAATCAGTAAATCAAAGAATTAGTAGAAATGATGAGCTGTACTAGAATTCGATCATAAGTGACAACATGGACGTTGTATCTAGAGCATTCGTCATTCATCATCATCATGTGTCATACCGATAAACATGAACGATCTTGTTTCGCCATCTCACATGATCACTAGAGTCGTGGATCAGCTCTGTGTTCTTGTCGCAACCATACTATGTGGCCAAGCCATCTAGATATATACTTCTCTGACTTTCCCTTGTTCTTTTCCCATCAGTCTTGCCGTTGTCACCAAGTTCTCTAGTTTATTTCTTCACATAACGAGTCCTAAAAAGTATGACTGTCTACCTCTAATTTCTCTTATCAGTTTACAGTTTTCATCCGTTTGTTATATGGTTTGGTCATTGGTTTTTCTGTCTGTCCATAATTAATTTCCATACTCTTTCCATTTTCCCCAGAAATCACATTCCCACCGCCATTAGATGTTTTTCATATTGTCTGTTCACTGTCCACATCTCACATCCATACAAAAGTACAGGTTCTATGCAGCAGTTCAACATTATTTTTCTCTTTACAATTTACATCGTTTCGTTGGTCAGCATGTTTTTCATCTTGGCTGCCTTTGCCATAGCGCTTCTTGTTCTAATCTCTTCAAGACACCTCCCATTAAATGTTATGACTATTTCGATAAAAGACCTTGGTTTCGTCAGTACACAAACTAACGCAGTTGAGTGTGACAACACGTTTTGATCTTTCTTGTGTTGACTTTTATACTTATCTCCGAAATAAGACATAACTGTTGTTAGAAATACATGCATCTGAGAAGTACGAAACACTAAATGGTGATAAAAGCAATCTTATGATGTAAATAAAAATAATAAAATGTTCTCATAGTTTGAAGTATTACAGTTATCTTACTAGCTGCCAATATTCTACCATTTCAAATCATGATTCATCATCATCATCATCATCATCATCATCATCATCATCATCATCATCATCATCATCATCATCATCATCATCATCATCATCATCATCATCATCATCATCATCATCATCATCATCATCATCATCATCATCATCATCATCATCATCATCATCATCATATCATCTTCCACTTCTGCCGTCAAGCGGCGTGGGGAGGAATAATTTGCGTTCCAGCGCCCGGTGGGCGGCACTGGATAGTGTCATTCCGTGTGCTTGTAAAATGTCTTTGATGTCAATCCATTTTCTTTTTGGACGTCCTCTTGGTCTCGTCGCAGATGATCTTTGATGTAAGGTCAGTGATTGTAGTTGTTGGTGTTGCATTCTAACGACATGGCCAAACCACTTGATCTTCTGTCTTTCAATAAACGTGGCACAAGGTGTTGATCCCACTGTCTGTCTGATAACAGCATTTCTTACTCGGTCTCGGATTTGTAAGTTGGCAGCTCTCCTCAGGCATCTCATCTCGCAGGTGTTGATTTTGTCGTTCACTTACACAAATAAAGACATTATAATAATATTTTGTTCATTGCTAATTTGGTGTGCAATCGTGTACCGTCAATGCTTATCTCAAGCCGACAGGTTGGTGTAATGGTTATGACGCTACGCTGACAATGGCATGATTGCGGTCAGACAATGGTTCGATGCTAGCTCTCGGCGTTCGCTAGGGGAGGAAATGGCTGGTCACCTGATTCTGCGTGCACTCAGGACTGCACAGTGTGATGGTGCTAACACTTCACATACCCACAACGGCTTCCTGCTAGTGGGTAATTTATTTCTAAAATCTGGCAACACTACTAACCCACATCACTCTTCCATCTATAGAAACTGTGCTCTGTATGGAGAAAACGAAATTCGAAACAGTCAACTCGAATGACGACAACGCCTAGATGACGGATCATCTGTCCAACTCATTTGTTTATAATGTATTTCGTTCGTTCACTTTTGACTCGAGCACAATGCACACTGGATTGATTTTTTCGTAGAGCAAGCTCTCCCATTTCTCCGTAATTCCGTATACTCTCGTGGGTAACGTGACGTGCGCGAGAATTAGTAGCGGTTCTCCCCGCGTCGGTAATTTACGGGGTATGTGAGCCGGTCGCTCAGAATACAATGGCAAACTTCTGAGCGTAATCTTGCCAAGAAATCAACAATCAGCTGAAAGATGCTGATGTTGACAGCGATGTCCTCTAAAGGATATGCGAAAAAAGCTCTCCCTATTACCAGTGTCCCTCGCCATCATGCGAACCCACTTCATCTTCTCAGATGCTTGTAATTTACGTCCCCCAAGTTAAGAACGAGAAGTCAATATTTTAGTCCTACTGACCACTACCTCAAATTGTTCCAATGCTATCTATATGTACCAATCAATACCTGATTGTACATTACATTATATTCATGGAAGACACATTCAGCAGGATAGACATAACAGTGTTGGATGGTTACAAATAGGACGCCAAATAATTTCGCTTTCATCTGCCCGACCGCTAGACAGCGCTTTCCGTTTCGATACAATTTTCCGCCTCAGATAATTCACACGGGCAAATGAACATCTGATTGTCACTGGTGGTTTCTGTACTTCAGTCTCGTTCACGAAACGATTTAATTCACCTAAACCTATTGATCTCCGTGTGTAAAGCTATGCTGGCCCAAACAGTCTCAATGAACCTGGCCGAGTGGCTTCAGGAGACCCGGGTTTGATCTCTCGGTAAGGTGTGGGATCTTTTTCTGTCGTGGGCAAAAAGACAATGCGAACCTGCACAGTTCGCGGCGACTGCACTAGAAAGGCGGCCTTAATGCCTCCGGCTCAAAGACCCCTCTGCCCTACACCGCAAGAAACTATATTGGCAGTAAATGACAGTTCAATGACAGAACAATTCAACTGAACCATGTTTCCAGAGCTTTTCTACTAAGTACTATATATGAGCCGATCTCCCTGGCCAAGGGTTAGCTACATTGTTCGTAATCCCATATATCCACGTGGGGAAATCAGCAGCTTTGAGAATCGACAGCGGTTCGCGCCGCGCTGGTAACTTACGGGGATATGTGAGCCGGTCGTTCAGAAAGCAATGGCAAACTACTGAATGTAAACACTTGCCTAGTACATCAACAGTAGCTGAAAAATTCTGATGTTGACTGCAACGTCCTCTAAGGGATATGCAATATAAAAAAATCCAAAAAAAAAAAAATAAAAAAAATAAAAAATAAAAAATAAAAAAAAACATCAGAAAACTATATATAATATATGAGAACTCGCGCCAATGGGCTATAAGAATTCTGCATGAAAATAAATAATAATGATATGCCTTGCCAATAAACGTTGGCGGTGATGGTTCGCTATCACAAATCTTGATTCATGTCTGTGTTATTCTCCCGATTTTGCCAGTTCGGAAAGCCACCCAGGGCTTCAAATCTTTGTCTTCCCTTGCTCTTTTCCGAGGAATTTTTACCATTTGCCACTAGATTTTCTAGTAGTAGTCAAGTGACTGAAAGGTTAAGAGCGCTCGCTCGTAAAGTTCGGTACGCTGCTGGCGAGGTCGGTGGCTCTTTCCCTTCACAAGTCAGACGTTGACTTCTCGTCCTTGACTTGAGGACCTACATTATAAGTACCTCAGCTGTCGGAATGGGTTCGCCTGATTGCGAGAGATACTGGTAATAGGGAAAGCTGGCCCACACGCCAAAATAAGTCGAGTTTGTTCTAACCTCAAATTCAAAGTCAAGAACAAACTATACCACAATTGACAAACTGACGTTCTTGCTACAGAGCAAGCTTCACAACTGATTCATAGCACCAGCTCTTACTGGCATCATCTGTGCTGACAAAAAATCCAACCATTCTGTGGTTGGTACCATCCTATTGTCTTGCACATAGAAAGCGGATACGCTTTGCAGTTTTTACTCTCCTCTCTTACCCCCCCCCCCCTCTTCTCTTTCTCTCTCTATTTCTCCTCGTCTCTCTGTCTCTCTCACTCTGTCGAGTCTGACGGACTTTTTTCCTAGTTGAACAGGTCCCGTCGTTACAATTGCTGCCTTCACCATATCGGACATGTCATGAAGAATGGAGTGTCCTAAGTTCACGTCTCTCATTCAGTCAGTGATTCTTTACAGCCGTTTCTTCACCAAAGTTGGTTCAGCAGATTATGTGTTCAGTATTGCTAATAAAAGAGTGCCTGACCTTCGGACTTACCTGCCGGTGGTCAGTCTCTGCGTCAGCCTCATGTGAGTTACGATGAACGTACGTTCATCACGCACTTGCATTTCTTAGTTTAGGTACTGTATTCACCGTGACACCTTTGCTTCAAACACAACCATGATAATATCGTATCACATTCACTATGGGTTAACATTTTACATCTGAAGCGTACGGAGGGGCCGGGTAGTCTCGAGGTATGGTGTCCGCCTCAAGTGCTGGAGGTCCCGGGTTTAAGCCCCGGTGAGAGCCGGGATTTTTTAACGTGGACTTCTAGTAACAAAATTTCCCTTGGTCTCTGGGTTGTGAGATCGGACGCTCGTGTGTATTGATGCGCATGTAAAAAAATCCCTTGGCATTTGGAAATCGAATAAGAATAGTCTAACGGCGTTGTCCGGGCAAAATTTCGAGTTAAAAATCTACCCAAAGTATTTCAGGATCCTCGCCGGAGCTACAAAGTTTCGTGCACTGAGCTGATATTCTCCGGACTCATGCTTGGGTTAGGAGTGGAACGGAGCACCTATGGACTACACCCGTGTGCCGTGTTATTGATCCGTCTACTAAACTAAACTCAACTCAACTAACTAAACTATCTGAAGCATACTGTAGCAACAATGAATATGCATAACAAACATTGACCCTGGTGTGTTATAACTATTGTAAACATCATATATACTCCGTATATCAAGATTGTAATAAGAAATAGGCATAGAAACAAGTCCTAGCATATAATGATATTCTTACTTGTGTGGTGAGAATAATGTGTGGTGAGAAATATAATAATATAACTATATACAACCAAATGAGAAAATAATAGTTCTCATTGAATTGACATTTATCGGACAAACGAAATGAAAGTCCGCAAATGTAGAAACTGTCGTTACTTAGCTGAATAATTATTAGAAATAACGGCCGTGGGAAATTATAAACAGAAAAAGAATATATAGGGACACTCTTGGGTAAGGTGGAGTACCCATTTAGCCCCCCGATCAGTTTTACGCAAAGCCATGTGTTCCAGGTGGTGGAAGAAGCTGAAGAGTAGCCAACATATAGCTGTAGATTATGGTCTCCAGCTTCACGACGGTAGGCAGAGGATCTCTTTTATTTGGGGGAGACAATGGTTACGGTCACCGACCAGTATGGTCACTGCTAGGAAGGATAGAAATGGCAAACTACCTTCTTTACATATGCCAAGAATATCATGTACTGCAGTCTTATCGACAATCAGAGAAGCGGCTTAAATGGGTGCTCCATACGAGCAGTCTCACCCGGTAGGGGTAGTCATGTGCACCAGGCAACTCCAGACCATCGTCAGGCGACTGAGTGCAACAGAATATCAACATTGAAAGTAGGAACTTGGAATGTAAGAACTATGAGTGGTGATGGAAAATTTGATAACATTAAGAATGAAATGAGAAGATTAAATATTAACCTGTTAGGTACATGTGAGACCAGATGGACAGGAATGGGCATTATAACATCTGAGGAATATGGAATAATCTACTCTGGTGGAGAGAAACAACAGCGAGGAGTAGCAATTATAATGGAAACAGAGAGAGCAAAATCGATCAAAGGATATTGGAAAGACCTTTTGATGTCAACGCCATACAAGTTTATGCACCAACAGCAGACAGTAGTGATGACAACATTGATGAATGTTATAATGATTTAGAGAAAGCCTTCAAGAAATGCAAGAATTCTGAAGTAAATATCATAATAAGTGACTTGAATGCCAAAGTTAGAGATCAACAGGACGGATGCATAGTAGGCAAATATGGACTACGGAAACAGAATGAAAGAGGTTGCAGACTTAAACAGTGGGCAAAAGAGCATGATTTAATTATTGGAAACACCTGGTATCAACAGCATCCAAGGAGATTATGGACTTGGAGGAGTCCTGATCATAAGATTAGAAAACAGATTGATTACATTCTCATCAACAGAAGATTTCGAAATGCCTTGAAAGTCGCGAAAAGTAAACCAAGGGCAGACTGCTACAGCGGCCATAGATTAATCTTAAGAATGTAATATAAAATTATAGAAAGTCAAATATTTACCAAGCAACACAAAATTTGATCTACAGTCACTGAAGAGTGAGGCAATAAAAGATAAATTCAACGTATAGGTAAAGAACAGATTTGATGCATTGTCCGATAATGGAATATTATTTCAAAATGTCAGTGACAAATTAGAAATATTAAAGAAATCAGTCAACCAAGCTGCGGAAACAACCATCCCAAAATAAAGACGATAGGATGCAAGAAATGGATGACGGAAGACATCTTAAAATTCATGGAAGTAAGAAGAAATAACAAAAAATAACAAGGAAAAATATGAAGAGATTCACAGGAAAATTAGGAAGCTATGCAAAGAGGCAAAAGAAACATGGCTTGAGGAAAATTGCACGGAAATTGAAAACCAACACAACACGCGGAATACCAAATTAATCCATAAAAAAATTAACGACATCACTAACAATAGAACACATACATCAACGGGTTGCTAAAAACCAAAGATGGGAAAATAATAATAGAAAAAGATCAGAGATTACATGCGTGGTCAGTTTATGTGAAAGTTCTTTATGATGATACAAGTGTCATAAGTCGGGGTGCCCCACCGGCTAGATGAAAATATTATTCACTGGCGAGCAACCCTAAATAGTCAGAAACTGACTAGGGACAAAATCTATATGGCTGAAGTACAGATTAAGCCCATGAATATCCAACGAACAGCTCCAAGTGGCTCGTTACAAAATGAAATGAACTGTGCTGAATATTCGCCAAGGTATAGGAAAGAGAAGGTTAGCTAGGATAGATTTTTAAGTCTGAATTAAAGTTTAAGGACAACTATCCTAGTACAGGTTTTTCTCCCTGACTGCTCCTTTTCTTGGTGTGTAAGTGAACCCCCACCAATGTACACAACAACACGTATGCACAATTGGAATTAAAATATAACGAGAGAACTACGAGTTACAATACTACAACATTTATTTACTAATCATAGACATCTGATGGTTTTCAATATGGGGATGATGAAATCATATAACATATTGTGATGAGAAACATTACGCAACTTTACTTGTTACTTCATCTATCTGGAACTGTGGTCCAGATCCCCACTCTCCAGTAGACTCAAAAAAGAAACAGCATGCCGGTATTCTGACGATCCTGTCAGTCCTGACACTCCTAGTTTCACTCGTCCTTGAGATCTACAACATAGGTGCTCCTTGTGAGAGCTTGAAAGAAAGTGAAGAATGTGTTATATCTAGTTCTACATCAGCACAATCCTAATTAAAACATATCATAACACAAACATATACAATGACTGTCAAAGACTCAGTTATATAGGAATGAAGACCACCCTGAAAGAGTGGTCTACCTCAAGTAGAATAGAGGTAACCCAGTGCCCCTACATGAGGGCAGGGTAGGTGTAGGGAATAAATAAGAAGGGGAACTATTAAATAGTTCGCTCATGGGACACGGAGGTGTCAACCAGAGAGTAAGCACTCTGGTCACGGCATGATCACGCCAACGTGATAGACACGGAGAACTAAACTGAAACTCAAGAGAGGCCACTACTCTAGCGTGCTGAGTGAGGCCGCACGCAAAAGCCGTAGTGCGCCCCAAGTCCTTCCGCGTACTGTGTAAACAGCACGGGAGGAATGATCAGATGGGACACAGACTTTGTAGGGAGCGCATCGCTTAGCGTCGATGCTTATTTCGTTAGCCGAGTAGATAGATTAGCAATAGGGTTAGGAAACGACTAGTGATAGGCAATTCTGTGCATTTAGTCTTGTGTGATTTGTTAGCGACTGTTTGTTGTACATTGATGTGATGCAAAGAGCCAGTGGCAATAAAATGTGTAATCAATTCCTCTCGTACGACTAACAAGTCTTTTTGTGTGGTGCGAGAGAAGTTATCCCGGAATGCCTGTGACATCGGTTGATGACAATGACCAGTCTGGCCAAGTTTATCTTTCAGCTCTACTGCGTTCTCCGTCCTCCTTCTCCCTACTGTCGTTAGTCTGGGACGGGCTTTTTAATTGTCTCACACGCCTGTAATTATTACATTTCTGCCGCCCCATGTCCATGTCGCTAATACAGAAATTGTGTGTCATACAGACGCTCCGTCCCAAGTCGGTTTAGCAGCTCACAGGATCGGTAATGGTATTATAATAATGCCGGGTCATCCGGGCTTACAAGCCGTGACCAGTAGCTGTGCCAGGTTTCCATGCATTACCGTGGACGCACGCCCACAATACACTGAGAAAGTTTAGCACCATATACCCTATACCAATTGTGGGTAATGTCTGTACCATTACACCTCGGCTTCCAACACAATCATTGGCCAATGTGCCAATGCGCAGACAATAGCATAACACTTCATATTGGTAGGTTGGCATATGACAAATCAATATATCAAACATCCAATACACATAAACATATTGATTAAACTAGACATATTATGATACTTTAACATCATAGCATAATGCCCTAGTTAGTTTATGAAATTACACATACATACATCCAACATATCCGTAAACATTATATTACTTCAAGATGGATATCTAATGATACTCAACATAATAGCATCAGGCATTATTAATGAGTACTAATATTGTATAGCTACAAAATGAGAAATACAACAAGTCTAATTGAAGTTACCACACAGGCCAGCCATATTTGCTGAGCTGCCCGGTTTAATCACCCCTTAGTTACTGCTGTTGTAAGAATTAAATAAATAGTCAGTTGAATATATTCTGTACAACAAATGCACACACCAAAAAGAGACTAGTCTAGTTTAGAAAGAAATGGCAAGCATCTGCTACGTCCCCTCAAGTATATCTAGACAAGACCTGCCTTCCATAAGTTTCTACTTCTCAGAAGAGTAACACTTAAAGCACAATGATATTGAACACAGAACTTAGAAAAAACACTCAAGTAACCTATGACAATGATAGTTCTTGCAATAACCTAGATCAGATATAGACTGAAAGTTCATATGTCTAAAAGACTGTTGCATAGTTACTAAGAAATCCTTCCTAGAAGCCAACATAATAATCATGCATATGACTACAAACATTGAGCTGGCTGCCTACCTGTTCTGAAGTCAGACTTAATCTAAAGGGAAAAAGTCTAGCAGGGGTTTTATACCTAGCCTAGCAGTAGACACTTATCTCCCCGGAATTCCATTCATAAATTCTTATCTCCTCCTGACGTTACTTGCAATTATCTCCAAGTCTGTCCAGTCATAAAAATTCTTTCTGCATGCACACTAGCCTTCACACCTGTGGGTCTGACCATTATTAGCCCCCTGAGACTTATCAGTGATTTCACACCTCTAGTATTCCTGCTTCAGTTTCAATAGCCAACATTTACTTTGTGTGGCCAGTCTTGACACTTCACAGCTGACCGGTTTTACAACGTCTGTTTTCACCGAGAAGGTGCCAATGTGTCTGTGTGGTGTCATAGCCCGTCTGGGTCAGCAGTTTTCCAAGGTGTAGACTAATTTAAATTATCTAGTTGTGTCCATCTCAAGTATCCCATTTTACTTGCCATCTGCAAGCTTACGTCATGGCTAGAGGCTTTTTGTGAATAATCTTACCTCACGACTAGATAGCCGTGGAGTAGCGTGATTAATTCATTCTTTCTAAATTTGGCCTCTCAAATTTGGAGACCGAGAAAAATATCCTGGGATGTTAAGGCGGCATTCCATGACACAAGAGAAGAACAAAATCATCATCGGAATAATAATGAAGGACCATCAATTTTGAAGATGGAAGTTCAGAATGCTCTTAACCATATGAAAACTGGCAAGACTCCGGGTACAAATAACATCACAATAGAAACGATCAATGCCTTAGAATATT
Source organism: Cepaea nemoralis (assembly GCA_014155875.1). Classification (NCBI taxonomy): domain Eukaryota; kingdom Metazoa; phylum Mollusca; class Gastropoda; order Stylommatophora; family Helicidae; genus Cepaea; species Cepaea nemoralis. The sequence continues at coordinate 43,132 of JACEFZ010027460.1, forward strand.
ATGGAATAGACCAAGTCACCAGAATGCTGAACGCGATGTACGATACTGGAGATATACCGGAATTATGTAATTCTATATTTATTGCAATCCCGAAGAAATCAGGAGCCTTGGAATGCGATCAACATCGAAGAATTAGTATAATGAGCTACATTAGGTGGATTTTGCTGAGAATTATCATGAAAAGAGGTAGGAAGAAAATACATCCCCAAACAGGAGAAGAACAATGTGGGTTTGTAGAAGGCAAGGGCTATATAAATGCTGTGTATATACTGAGAACAGTAATAGAATGTTCTATAAAAGTAAACAAAGATCTATATCTTTACTTTATTGACAACACAAAGGCTTTCGATAAAGTGAGACATGTCGACATGGTAAGGATGCTTGAAGATCTACAAATTGATGGGAAAGTCCTAAGACTTGTAAAAACAAACATATATTGGAAACAACAAGCTGCTATCGGAATTGATAACGGTTAGGTCAATATCAGCCTATTAAAAGAGGTGTGAGACAGGGATGCGTAATGTCTCCAGATCTTTTTCCCCTGTACAGTGAAAATATGTTCAGAAATATAGAAGATATGGAAGGAATCAACATAAGGGGACGATACATCAATAACATTAAATATGCAGATGATACAGTCTTGATTGCAGACAATGAACAGGACCTGCAAAATTTAGTAGATCCGGTTGTTGCACACAGTAAAAAAACTAGGGTTATAACTGAAAATTAAGAAGACACAGATTATGGTCGTCACTGGGAAGAAGGAAATACCACAATGTGATATACGATTAAATGGGCATATTCTTAAGCAAGTAATTCAGTACAGTGATCTCGGCACAGTCATAACATCTGATGGGAGATGCCTTGAAGAGATTAGAACAAGAATTGCCATTGCCAAGGTAGCATTTTGCAAGATGAAAAACATACTGACTAATAAAACGATATCAATTGAAACGAGAAAAAGAGTGTTGAACTGCTACTTAGAACCTATACTTTTGTATGTATGTGAAGCTTGGGCAATAAGAAGTCAAGCTGAAAAACAGCTGATGGCTGTGGAAATGTGGTTTCTGAGGAAAATGCAAAGAATAGCATGGACAGATAGAAAAACTAATGAACAAGTCCTTCAAGAAACAAATGAAGATCGTAAACTGATTAGAGTCATTAGACGTAGACAGTCACATTTTTTGGGGCATGTTATGAGAAGAAATGACTTGGAGAACTTGGTGACAACTGGCAAGATCGAAGTGAAGAGACCAAGGGAAGTAAATACCTGGATGGCTTGGCCACGTGGCATGGACGAGACAGGAACACGAAGCTGATCCACGACTCTGGTGATCGAGTGAGATGGCAGAACATGACCGCCCACGCTTATCGGCATTGCACATGAGGCAAGACAAGTCAAGACGACTGGAGACGAATACATGTGCAGTGGATGACCAGGGCGCTCTACGTGCCTTGCCGTGCTCATTACGTTCCACAACGCTTTGCAGATAAACGCCGTCTTGCCCGTTGAATCAAAAATAATTCTTCCTCGCATTCTGCCGAATCCTGTCTTCACATGCATACCCTAATTCACCGATCAGTTTGACACCAAATCGGCTACCCACGCCTGGTTTAGCCAGCCTGTCACAGCTGTTGCCCGGGGGGTGGCCGCTGTCGCATGCTGACAGCTACTAGGAGCCACAGGCATAAGCTGGATGTCTTACATATATATATATATATATATATATATATATATATATATATATATATATATATATATATATATATATATATATATATATATATATATATATATATCCCGTGTGTTGCCGGGGCCCATGAGGGAAGCAAAGAATAGCAACACTGCAGCCTACCATGCATGTCGTAAGAGGCGACTAAGGAGGCTTGATGGTTCCGTCGTCCTGCTACTGAGTGAGTGCGTGGCCGACACTGTGAGCTGTGAGTTTCGTGTGAAATGCTTTTGAATCTGCCCGAGGTTTTTTGGAATGTGACTGCATGTTCGGAGCGATGGCAGATGGCTATGTCCCAGAGTTGACCGGTTTTTGCCTTATGCAGAAATGCGTGGCTGCTGGGCTTCTGGTTGACTGCCACTGCCATCGACGATGAACTGTATTTCGTGGACTGTGTGGGTGAACATCTAGGAAACATCCAGATGGGAAAATGACTGCCGATTCCATCAGAGATAAACTGGGTATTTCGTGGGGGACTATTGTGTTGACATTCTGGCGGCAGCATTATGCACAGTGTATCTGTGCGGGCTGTTGTTTGTCGAGACTCCTGTCTTTTCCACTTTTCACATTGGGCAGTGGGGAGCGTTTTGTGTGATATTCACTGGCACAGGAACGGAGCATAATGGGGACGACCCGTTGCTGTGAAGTTGGAAGCTGCGACTAACTAACTAACTAACAATATATATATATATATATATATATATATATATATATATATATATATATATATATATATATATATATATATATATATATATATATATACTCTTTTTCTTCAGCGTTCCGAGCCATTGAGGTTCTTTGCTGCAGATACAATCCGTCTCCATTCGTCTCTCTGGTTGACCTTCTCTTGCCAGTCATTGATTCCAAGTGCTTGTAGGTCTGTATATATATATTATCTCTCCACCGCCTTCTTGGTCTACCTCGGGGTCTACGGTCATCTATTTCCTGAGTGTAAGCAAGTTTTGTTTCCCTATATATATTTTAATCTCTTAGTGAAAAAAAAATGTTGTTGTTGTATACCTACACATTCCTTTTTTATTCCATCTTTGTTGTAGAATGAGAGATTAATTCTGGTTTTATCCGACGCGTTCCATCACAATCAACATCAGGTGTCAAGGTGTCAAGCCGACTGGCGTAGACTATCAACCTTCTCCACGTCTTCTGGTCCCTCTCAGCTTGTATCATCACATGTGTTGACTTCCCACCGTGCCATGACATCACAAGAGCTGTCAGTAAAGGACACTTGTATACGCGTAATGAGCATTTGGTGTTAGACCCATATGTCTACTAGCCAACCGACACTCGCTGGGTGATGTGGGATCTATCGCGCCGGCCCACTTTACTTCCCAGGACAGTTCATGATACCCATCTTAGGCTGGGTCGACCTGGAAGACCAGGCACATTTTAAACATCCCAGTCCTCCCTAATGCGAATCCAAACCAAGACCACCGGGCCGGCAGGCGAGCTTCTAACCATTAATCTACCTCGGTTCCAACGGAACGAAGTTCCGTTAGCAAGAAACTGCCGTGGGTATGTAAGTACTCCGACTGTCACACGTCTTAATCCAGAGTACACAGTTTGCCTGTCTTTCTATCCCGAAGCGAGCGTCAAAAGCAGGCACCAAACCTTGGTCCTATCGAACCCATGCTATAGTCAGCGTAACATTCTAACCATTACGCCAATGCCTCCACTCTGATGAAATATCGCATGTCCTTTGCAGAATATTACAAATAACCCCAGATTGTTTACCTAGACACGTTCATTAGTTTACCATTGCTTTCGGAACGAGTAGTCAACGTTAAAGTATAACTGAGCGGTGTGTAGAATGAACCCACTGTTTGTTTGTTGCATTACTAGCTTTCAGCAAAAGCACAGTCCATAACAGTATCACTACTTTTCGTGCACTGGACTGATTTTTACGTGTGGGTTAGCTTTACCTGTTACCAGTGTCCCTCGCCATCAGATGAACCTACTCCGACTTCAGAGGTACTTGTAATTTACGTCCCCAAGTCAAGGACGCAAAAAAAAAATGTTTTGCATATCCTTTACAGGACATCGCTGTCAACATCAGCATATTTCAGCTGATTGTTGATTTCTTGGCAAGATTACGCTCAGTAGTTTGCCATTGCTTTCTGAGCGACCGGCTCCATACTCTCACAAGTCACTGGCGGGACTCGAACCGCTTCCAATTCTCGTGCGCTCACGTCAACCACGAGAGTAATCGGGGTTACGGAGAAAGCTGCTAACCCTCGACCAGGGAGACCGGAAGTCAAAAACGAGAAGTCAATATTATAGTCCAACTGACCGGCTTATCAGAAACATCACGAAGGGACATTACCGGAATATTTCTGTGCATAGAAAATAAGATTGTGTAGTGTACCTTGAATACATACATCACTAATAGACAGGAGCTTTAAAACCATTGTTATCTCGGTTGCAGTTTGGCGATGAACATTTATTCTCTCTTTAGAAGCGACTTTGTTATTAAAACAAAGTTTTCCCGTTGTGAATTTGGACAATCAATACACAAACAAAATATTGCCCAATTTATTGCCAATCACATTTGGTTATATCTCGTTAGGCGTATGCTCCAGAAAAGAAAAGGTCAACACGAGTTGTACAATGAAGTATTGAATGAATCCTTTCAATCGAAATAAACACAACACATTGTCATATGCTTCGAGATAGGCCAGGCAATAAACTGCAATATTTTGTTTATATCGATATTATTAACATGTCGTTATTATTCTAACCTTGGAGATGTGGTAGCGATGTGACTAACACGCATGCCTATACGGATCAAATGGAAGCAGAAGAAGAGGACGGCCACGTAAACGATGGGCAGAGGGAATAACAGAGTCCATGGAAATCTCGATACATGAAGCCCATAAACGAAAACTCTCCCGCTGTTTATACTTCACCTCGACAGTGCAAGGTACAAGATACATGAGATGGGATTGGATGAGAATATTCGTATGAAGTTTTTCATCTAGTTTAGATTGTATCCCTGGATAAAAAAACCAAAAAAAAAACACAAACATTTTTGTTATTAGATTCAACAAATACATATAGGGAGCCAATGTGACATAGTGGTTAGACGCGGGACTTCTACCCAAATGGCAATGTGTTCGCATTCGTATCCTGGCATCACGGCACACGGATGTAACCCATAAGTGCTCCGTTCTACTCCTAACTCAAGCCTGAGTCCGGAGAATCTAAGCTCAGTGCACGACCTCCGAACGAACTAACGAACGAACGAACGAAAATCTTTATTTTCAAAGTGTTAAGAATTGGGCACGCAGACCCGTCTGACATTCTGCCATTCTTCTCTGTTAGTTAGTTAGTCGAAGTTCCAATTTCACGGCAACGAGTCGTCCCCGTTATGCTCCATTCCTGTGCCAGTGAATATCACACAAAATACTCCCCACTGTCTAATGTGAAAGGTGGAATAGACAGGAGTCTTGGCAATCCAACAGCCCGCATAAGTACACTGTGCATAATGCCGCCGCCAGAATGCCAACACAAAATTCATCCACGAAAACCACCGTCGATGGACTAGGCAGTCACCAGAAAGACCTCACTGAACCGGGTTTTCTCACATGGTTCGGTCTTTTACCACAGGGCGACCCGCCGAAAGTGTCGCATCAAGCACGAACTCCGTAGCTTCACTCGTGAACCGAAAAGGCAAATCAGTCAATTCAGCAACAGCCGGTAGCCATTGTTCCGAACATGCAGGTCACTGTACAGGACAGATGTAGTAGCATTCCACGCGAATTTCACAGCTCACAGTGTCGCCCACGCACTTACTCAGTAGCAGGGCGACGGAACCATCTACTACCAGTCCAACATGAGGAAAATGCGATTGCAAACCGTAGCTTCAAGCATAAATACGCCACAGGCCTTAACGGTTCAATGCCTAACCACCATGTTGGCGACCGGAAGTCCCCCTTCTTCTCTATTTCCTCTCTTACATTCTTTCATTCAACATCACTTATGAAGCACATTTTTGACAACAAGAGAGCAATAAGCATTAAAACGCATGAAAAAATAATCAATAACAAATGACTGACTGAGGCAATGTTTAACATGGGCATTATAAATACCTAAGGAAGGTGTAACATGGGAATGTATTTTGGCTAGTTGTCGTTTGAGATAATTTACCTTTATTATTGTCTTTTTTGTTTTTGTTTATGGGGGAATGTAGTCTGTACTGAAGTAGTGTTCAAGCAAGTTGCGAATATATGTATAATGATTTGAGGTGTCTTTGATTTCTTGTGGAAGATTGTTCCACAACTGAGCGGCAGAGTATGCTAAGCTAGTTTTATATAAGTCTATCCTAGGTTTAGGGACATGAAGTATATTTAGTTGTTCGCTATGTATTGCGTTATATTTAAACAATGGCCAAAGGTAGCTTGCATTTTGAAATTGGATTTTGTAAATTAGTTTAGCCTTATTAAAAGCACCGTAGCACCGGCGAGGATCCTGAAATACTCTGGGTAGATTTTTAACTCAAAATTTTGCCCGGCCAGCGCCGTTAGGCTACTCTTGGTCGATTTCCAACTGCCAAGGGATTGTTTACGTGCTCAACAATACACACGGGCGTCCGATCTCACTACCCAGAAACCAGGGGAAATTGTTTTTACTACAAGTCCACGTGAAAAAATCCCGGTCCTCACCGGGGCTTGAACCCAGGACCTCCAGCACTCGAGACGAACACCATACCTCGAGACCACTCAGCATCCCACAGCTCATATACTCCTTAGCTCTAATGGTGACTCTCAGGATCCCTGAAAAGAATTGAACTTGTGAACCGAATGTCCGAAAACAAACCCACAACTTTTGCAACACGAAATAAGTGGCAGGATCACTTTGCCACGGAGACCACCCAGTGTGGAGCAGCTGTTGCATTATGTCTTTCAGCCTACATATCAAAATTCATCATTCATTGTCTTCATCTTGAATTGTGTCTTTCGGCTTAAATAACCAACTTTATTATGACATATCTTAATCTTCTCCCACGCCATTCATCCAGATTAGAGCAGCAGTTGGCTTGATGCCTTCCAGCCTACATATCCATCTTCGCCATGTCATTTGTTGTTCAAATTTTCCTTCTTGGGAGACCAAACATTTCACAAGCAAAGAGAAAAATAACAGCCAGTTAATAAACCCACCAAAAGTATTTATTTCATATATCTTTCTTCTAATATATTATTATTTTGTCATGTTTTTTCCTTGTTTCTCTTTATATGTTTATTATTTTCTGTATTCTTAAGATCTTTGAACTGTATATTGTGTTTAAATGATTATACTGCTATTTATATTTTAGCATTATTGTATATTCATTTACATAACTAATTTACATATGACCATTTTTTTTATTTTCCTCCAATTTCTATCATATTTTGTAGATCAATTTCTGCATCCACTAGAGTAAGAGACATTTTTCAAGTTTCTATTCTGCTGCAAGACAATGTTAGTTATAAAACAATTACAATAGTTTGAATCAGATCTATGATGAAAATATAAAGAAACTAGAGGTTACAAAGGAGCAGTCAAACACTACATCAATTAAATATAACATCAATAGGCACTAATTCAATAAAAAGAAAAGTAATAATTCTGTGTTTGAAAAAATGGACACCATTAACACTCCTAGAAGTATATTGGGTATATGGTGGCACATATTTCCTATAGACCAAACAGCACTTTATTGAGTGATGTGATTTATATCACACCACCATCCTTTACTTCCCAGGACATTAGCTGGTACCCATCATTGAGTGTGTGGCACTGTGAAGACGGGACAAACAGTTTGTTGCATATCCTTTACAGAACGCAGCAGTCAACTCCCATCATTTTTTGGCAGTTCGTGATTCCTGGGCAAGTTTACATTCAGTAGTTTGCCATTACTTTTTAAACGACCGGCACCCATACCATTTGATAAAATACCAATGTAGGGCTGTCTGCTGCCTAATCACCCACAGCTGTATTTCGAATTCAGGTATGAAGGATTACGAACTGTATGCCGGCTTCGTGGCTTAGAGGTTATGACTTTTCTCCGTAATCTCGTATACTCTCGTCGGTGACGTGATGACAGTGAGAATCAGCAGTGGTTCGAATCACATCGGTAACCTTCGGGGTATTTGAGCCGGCCGCTCAGAAAGCAATGGCAAACTACTGAGCTCCTGTGGAGCTGACAGATGAAGAAATCCTGAAGCAGCTACGTGAAGAGAATCTTCACATCCGATTCTTGAAGGCGGAGCGGCTCCTCAACTACTCCAAGATACCTACAACCTTGGCAGTAGTGACGTCGGAGGGCAGCGAGAGGCCGACCACAGTATCATTCAACAAGAGAATGCAGCAACCAGAGAGATTCATACCAAGAATCACGCAATGTTCCAGATGTCAGAAGGCCGGCCACTGTAGAGCTACGTGTCGCAGTAAGACGGAAATATGCCGATACTGCGCCGATCACCACGCCTTCAAGGAGTGTCCGCTGGCCAAGCTGGACACGGACTTCCGAGCACCCAACAACAAAAGAAAGTGCGCCAACTGCCTGGGCAAACATGGAGCAAGATACCTACGCTGTCCGTACCTGCAAAGACACAGAGACGTCTTAAAGATCGCCACCATCACAAAGACACCATTCAAGGAAGCAATGCGGAGGTGCGAGGCAGCAACATGCATCTCACAAGCCGAGAAAGAACAACTGCAAAGCCAGATTGAGGAGCTAATGAAGCAAGTCAAGCTACTGCAAACATCGGCACCAACCAGCGACAATGAGAAACTTCTTGCCGAAATAAAGGAGATCCAGCGGGACATCAAACAAGAGGTGGAGAATATGAGGCAGATGACAAAGATAAATGAAGAGATTCTTCGAGACATCAAAGCGGTAAGAGAAATTCTAACAATCGAAAGGAAGCCAACCCTAAACAAACCAGCACAAGAAACAGAAAAGCGCACAGAGGAACCGCAAGATGACATCCAACAAGAGGACGAGCCGGAACCGCTAGACAAAGCCAGCAACCCAGCCACGACACTAGCCCGCCAGACATCCAACAAGAGGACGAGCCGGAACCGCTAGACAAAGCTAGCAACCCAGCCACGACACTATCCCGCCAGACATCCAACAAGAGGACGAGCCGGAACCGCTAGACAAAGCTAGCAACCCAGCCACGACACTAGCCCGCCAGACATCCAACAAGAGGACGAGCCGGAACCGCTAGACAAAGCTAGCAACCCAGCCACGACACTAGCCCGCCAGACATCCAACAAGAGGACGAACCGGAACCGCTAGACAAAGCTAGCAACCCAGCCACGACACTAACCCGCCAGACATCCGAAGTAAACCAAGACGAGCACCCCGAGGACGACACGGAGAGGCCCACTGAGCTTACCTTGGAGGATCTACGAGAGTCGGCAAGGATGGAGAAACTCAGATACCAGGAATTCAAAAGGTGCTGGATTGAAAGAGAAAAGAAGAAACCAAAAAGACTCAGGAGACCGGTAGATTACCCAACTGTAATCTTGGAACAGGATACCGACTACTCGTACTACATAGAAGACGGAGAGAGAAAACCATGGCTGACCGCGGAGGAAAAAAGCGAATGGCCGAAGCTAAAACTCGAAGATGAAAAATGTACAAGAAGGAAAATAGAAACGTCGAAAAGCTCCTACAGACAATACACAACAAAGGAGACTAAAAGACCTAATAAAAAGTCCTTATAAGGACTGCAGCCAGACGAGCCAGGAGCCTACACCAACAAAGAAAACCACAAGAACAGACGAGCACAAAGGATAGCCGCCGACCGATCCCCCAGCTGACGTCACAGACACAAACGATACATAACCAGTCCGAGATAGGACCCACAAGACAAGAATTAGGGTGAATAGACCCACAAAAACCACGGACCTCAACAATAACCACAGCTGATGAAGCAGGTTAGACGAGGCCGAATTTGGAATTTTTGTTTTTGAAAATTGGAATTGGAATTGGATTCTAGCTGTGACAAGAAATTGTGATACTTGGCAAGATAAGTTGTTACAATACTTGCATACAGCGCTGGGCAGTTTCCATCTTAAAACTGATCTGGACTACCAGGTCGATCCAGTCCTAAAAGGAGTAACAGAAATGTCTATGGTCGTAAAGGCGGCCAGCACGATATCAACCACATCAGCAACTTAGTGCGCTTTGGTCTTACAAATATGAGTCTAGCTCCATATGACTAGTGCGCATCATCTTTCATTTGCACCTTGCCGTCTTGACAGACGATAGTTTGTGCTTCAAAAAGGCATAATAACTATTACCCATGGCGTAGCGAATGTGACTGATAAGGCCAATTCGCGCTGTAAATGTTCGTCCACAGTGGGTGCATGTGAATACGGGGTCATTTCCACCATCATGCACCATCTTACGTCTCACACGCTCGGTGTGTGACTTATCCTCAATAATTGTCTCCTTTGTCTTTATTCCATTTCTGATATTTGCCCTCCATGCAACACGTTCAGCGGCGACTTGCTCCCAATGTGCATTATCAATGCCTGTATCAATCATGTCCCACTTACACACATCTTTGTATCGTAGTAGAGGCCGACCCTGAGATCTCATACCCATCTGTAACTCACCAAAAGAGATGTCCTTTGATATTCTACCATCATCCATCCTCCTAAGATGTCCTTTCCATCTAAGTCTACGAAGACTGAGCATGGAATAAACCGTCACACAACCTGATCTTTCCAATACTTCAGTATTTGTGATTTTGTCTTGCCACTTAATACCAAGAATTCTTCGCAGACACCGCATATGAAAGCTGTTTAAACGTTTCTCTTGGTGTGAGTAAGTTGTCCAGGCTTCACTGCCATAAAGAAGAGTACTAAGGACACAGGCTTGATAGACAAGGACTTTTGTTTTGGCAGTAAGCTTCCTGTTCTCCCAGACTCTTTTTCTTAACCTGTTCATTGTTGTTGCTGCCTTACCAATCCGGATGTTGATTTCCTGATCTAGGGATAATTTGCTATTTACCACTGATCCTAGATATGTAAAATGGTCTACAATTTCTAGTTCGGCGTCGTCATAAAGATTAACTGTACCCCATGTGCACCTTGTGACATAATCTGTGTCTTCATTTTGCTAATTGTTAAACCAAATTCAGAACAAGCATTGGAGAATGCAGATAGTAGACATTGTAATTCTTCCTCAGAGTGGGTCGTAACTGCAGCATCATCTGCAAAAAGCAACTCTCTGATCAGTACCCTCCTAATTTTGGTCTTGGCCTTCAATCTCTGAGCATTGTATAGGCCGCCATCTGAGCGTGAGTGAATGTATATACCACCATCCTGATCACGAAAGGCATATTTCAGTAGAAGTGAAAAGTATATTCCAAAGAGGGTGGGAGCTAGTACACAACCTTGCTTAACTCCACTCTTGATTTCAAACTCTTCAGAAGTTGCACCATCAAACTTGATTATACCCTTCATGCCTGTGTGGAACGATTCCACAATGGACAGAAGAGTTGGTGGGCAGCCAATCTTCTTTAGTGCCTTGAACAGACCCTCACGACTGACCAAATCAAATGCCTTTGTGAGGTCGATGAAGGCAATAAACAGTGGTTGATTCTGTTCACGGCATTTTTCTTGCATTTGTCGCAATGAGAATATCATATCAATGGTAGACCGGTTCTGTCGAAAGCCACACTGTGATTCGGGGTAGACTTGATCTCCTAGGACTTGAAGTCTGCGCAGAACAATTCTGGCAAATACTTTTCCAACAATACACAGAAGTGAGATACCCCTATAGTTGTTGCAGTCGCTCCGATCGCCCTTGTTCTTGTACAGTGTTATGATGCTTGAATCTTTGAAATCCTGTGGGACTTGTCCTTCTCGCCAGCATAGCTCTATTAGCTGGTGGATCTGTAGAGTGAGTGTGTCTTGCCCACTCCTGATAACCTCTACTGGAATCCGATCCTTACCTGGAGCCTTGCCAGATGCAAGTTCATTTATAGCACACTTAACTTCTGTTATGGTGGAAAGTGTTTCCAGGTGGTCATGAGTTGGTAGAGCCTCTATGGCGTTGAGGGCATCATCCGCTAGTTTGGTCTCACTTGAGTAAAGCTCCAAATAGTGCTCTACCCATCTGTCCATCTGCTGTTTCTTTTCAGTGATGATTTCTTCAGTCAAGGTTTTCAGTGGTGCACTTCTTTTCATCATTGGACCACAGGCTTTCTTTATCCCTTCATACATGCTTCTGATGTTTCCGTTATCACTTGCATTTTGAATGGACTCACATAACGTGATCCAATAGTCATTTGCACACTGCTTGGCAGCCTTTTGCACATCCTTCCTAGCCTTGCTTCAGCTCACTCAGAGTGTTACGCGTTGGTCTTTCGTTGTTTCTTAAGAGAGCTATCTCTTCTTATCAATCAAGGGCTGCAGAGTCTGGCTACTTGCCGCAAACCAGTCCTGCCTCTTATGATCCACAGTGCCATTAACCCCTACGGCAGTTTTATAAAGAGTTTCCTTAAGCTTAACCCACTTTTCGCTTACTGTACAATTTCTGGTGTATCAGTGAAAGCGTCTTCAAGTTGCTGTTGAAACCGAAAGCACTTTTCAGGATCGTGAATGTTAATAATATTAATCCCGGGGCTAGATTTGTGTTTAGCTGTGTAGATTCTCTTTGGTCTCAGTCTAACCCTTGCAACAACCAAAGAATGATCCGTATCACAGTCAGCACTGTGGTAGCTTCGAGTCAATGATGTATGATTCAGATGTTGTCTCCGTGTGATGATGAAGTCCAGCTGGTGCCAATGGCCACATCTTGGATGTTTCCATGTGACTTTATGCAGCTCTTTTGTTTAAAAAAAAGGAGTTTATAATACACAGGTCATTTCTGGTGCAATGCTCCTGCAGCCTTCGTCCACTTTCATTCATGCGACCGATGTTGTATTTTCCATTGACTAGTGCGCAATAGGCGTGTAAACGGGTCTTTTACTTTTGACATAGCGCTGCAGATAAGGACGCATATTGAAGAACTTCCTACGAACTTTGTGGCACCTCGACGAACCACGTAAGTGATGAAAGAAGAAGAAGATACATGTGTTTACAAACGCTGACCAAGTTTTTTTGTTTCATTAGCATCAAAACACGTTGACTTCGAATGACATATAATTCTGCAGTAAGGAACTAAGTAGATGTAGCGAAAAATGCCAGATAATAAATTGTGCAACGTGGTGTTTGTTGCATCTGTGTTAAAATTCACTAAGGGGATACACTGTATTGTCATTTCTAAATCGTCAGCATCTACTGCTCCATTATACACACTACTAACTGCCTTAATGTCAATAAACTGTTCACGACAAACTACCCCCACACATCTAACCTATCATAGTAGTCAGAAATTCTGTCAAGGTCGAATAACTTGGTCAAATATTATGAGAGAATGAAACGAGAATAAACTGAACAATTATGTGACGTGAGGTGTATGTTTTGGTGAGGTTGTGAATACGACCATGGAGGGGAAAATGGGGATTAAGCAAATAAGAGAATCCGCTGCTAACATATGTATCAGGACTCTTGCGATGGTTGTGAAACATACAGAGGTGGTGTACAGTTGCCAGTGTGGTTCAGTGAAAATAGGTGAGACACGTGTGATAGGATTTACTTGTTAAACATCTGATAGGTAAGTACTACATGGGTTAGATAGACAGACAGGTACATATGAGAAGTGAGGGGCACTGCGAGAGATAAAGAGACAAATAGGTCTATTGACATACAGACAGATAGATAGACAGAAAGATAATGTAGAATTTGACGATTAAAGTGTGATGTATATAATGTATTATATTAATAATGAAAGATAATGCGATATAATTCAGAAGCCAAATATTGAAAGATAATAAAGTTTAAAAGGCACCATAAGCATACAGTTTTGTTATGTAAAGTCTAATTTGTCGTTATGTATTAAACATTCAACATTGAGAACACGAGAAAATTCTAGAGGTCTTCACAAAAATAATGGCAATAACTGAAAGGTGTTAAGTGACTTTGAAATAAGACACACCGGGAACATGTACTGAACAGACTAAAATGCAATGTAGAAGCAACAGAGAGTTACACCACTCAACTATTAATGACGCTATGTCCCGCTGAAAGAGCCAGTTTATTTCGACTCTGAAATGAAAAATGCCGTCGTATCTCTTATTTCTTGGATATATTTTCATACTAACTGTTAAGACACAACCAGTGGATGAAACAATATAATCAACGATGTTAGATTTGGGACTTAAAGGCCATAAAAGTGGGTTTAAGAAGCGAGAATATCGTCTTCATTTTATCCCATTTGCCCAGCTTCTTCCTCACAGCGGCCTGCCGAATGCATCACACAGAACAGGATTGCAACATTTGCTTCGGGAGATGGGTCACCACTAGGATTGCCCGGAATGTTATGATATTGATTCTCGAATCAATCAACTATTCAAACGTCGTAGTGCCACCGACTACCCCTGGAGTCTTAGAGAAAACTGCATTCTTGAACAGAATGACGGAGTCCGAAGTAGGGACTCACGACTCTTGGATGTCGGGCAGACTTTCATTCAGGAGAAATTGGAGTTAACATGAATCTGGTATGGAGGGACGCATGATAGGACGAGGCCAGTGAGTTTAGAACCAGTGTCTCAGTGAAATATCACCATCTACACCTTGCAACATCTGCTTCGGGAAATGGGGCACCACTGGGATTGCCAGAATGTTATGATATTGATTCTTGAACCAATCAACTATTCAATCAATTGGATATTTCATAACAAGTGTTGGTGTCTTTCAAACGCCAACATGGAATATCTGAAAAGACATCCCTTTAATGTCTATTAGAAAACTAAACTAACAATGAGGAGGCTATTAATACCTTGATACAACTTGGCAAATCAACCCGAGTAAAATCATCCTCTTCCCTGATGTTTTTTCAGTCTATCGCATACTAAATTTAGTTGCACCTTGTTTACAGAACATTGACTCCAATATTCTTTGGATGTTTGTGATCTACAAGGCAGTTTTATGTTTAATGTATGTTGTATTTTTAATAGCTATGGGGTTTTTGAAAATATTGCTGTTCCAATTTTTGTATTCACCCTCTGTGAACTCATGCAACATAAACCATCAAAATCAACTCAACATTATCTGTTTCCAAGTCACCAATAACTTTGTTATTGTCAGAATGTATTTTCAGGTCGTCATCACGTTGTCGATGTATTACAGGACGTGGCTAAATCATCCTCATCATGTGCTATGTATATAAACTTGGGAGGATATGGCTCGTCGTCTCACACGATCACCACAGTCTTGGATCAGAATGTCACCGGTTTATCCCTCTTCTTCTTTCCTCAACCATGGTCACCTGATACCACGCGAGCAGGGAGTGTATTGAACTTTAGAGCAGCCGTCGGATAGTTGTTGGTTTTGGTCTCAAGTTCCCAACGATAGGCAGATAATATATTTTAGAGACAATGGTTACAGTCACTGACCAGTATAGTCACTGCCAAGAGGGAAAGCAATGGCAGACTATCTTCTTTATAGATGCCTCGCATATCCTGATTCATCGCTTCATCACGATCCGTCTACACGTTTCTGGATTCATCGCTTCATTACTGTCAGCCCACAAGTTTCTCGATTCTTTTCCATGTTTCCTGCCCCATGCACTGTCATGCCCATGGTGTCTGCAATGTCTTGTGTCCACCTGTATGTTGGTCGACCCCTGCCTCGTTTTCCAGGAACCGTGTATTCCGTCACTGATCTTTCTAAACCACCATACTGTTTAATATTGCCAAAGTACGAGGGGAAGTCAATAAGTAAGTCATAAATGGCTGTAGAAAAATAACTACCGTAAATATGATAACAACTTGAAACCAGTTTATTTTTGTACAGACATTGTCCCTTTATTTCTCAAAATAATTTCTATCAACATTGATCACTCATCTCATCGTTTTATCAGTCCTCCCAAACCGGCTGTATAGAACTGCGCGCTCTGTCTTCTAAACTAATCTAAACCATGTTTTCACTTCGCATTCAGCTTCGGCGTCATTCGCAAAATGTCTCACACCAAGGTGGGTTTTCAGTGGACCAAAATGGTGGAAATCGCTAGGGGCTATGTCGATTTGTTCCAGAACTTTCCAACTTATTTGGTTAATTTTCTCCTGAAGTAATCCAGCCGTATGTGGTCTGGAATTGTCATGAAGAAGCAACACTCCTCTAGTCAGCAGTCCTGGAAATTTCAATCGATCATGCATTATGCTGTATGCTGAACCACGTGAACACCCAATTGCAGATACTACAAAGTCTATCGTTACTCGCTTGTCACCTCTAATCATCTTCTCCACCCGCTGCACTGATGCTTCTGGTGCAATCTCAACAGGACGACCAGATCGGATTTCATCAACAATTTCAAAGCGTCTTGAGAAAAGATTTCTACCCAGCTACGCACCGCTTTACGGGACAAACATTTGTCAGCATAAACAGGAAGCATTCCCTTACGAATGTCCTTTGCAGGCAGTCCTTTTGCCCACAAAAAACTCACAACAGCACGTTGCTGTTTGGTTGTACACTCCGTAAGTACAGTCGTCATTTTGTTTA
This sequence comes from Cepaea nemoralis, assembly GCA_014155875.1. Classification (NCBI taxonomy): domain Eukaryota; kingdom Metazoa; phylum Mollusca; class Gastropoda; order Stylommatophora; family Helicidae; genus Cepaea; species Cepaea nemoralis. Next base: position 59,487 of record JACEFZ010027460.1, read on the forward strand.
TGCGCTGCGCATGCGCATGAGACACCTAGCGCCACCTGACGAACGGGAATATAAAGTTCGATGTTGGTGTCACCTAATGACACCTGTAGAAAATACATTAAAGTAAAGTACATTTACCCGCCATCCCACATAACTGTGTGACTGACTTATTGACTCGCTCGCGTATTTCCGTTTCCAAGACATGGGATTAGTTATCAGCGGCACAATCAGGTACAGCCTAGCAATTATATGGATATAATTTATTGTGAATACCATGGACAGACAGAAAAACCAACAAGCAAAAAGTGAATGAAAACCTTAAACTGATTAGAGAAATTAGACTAGAAGTTCACATTTTTTGGGCACGTTATAAGAAGAAATAAACTATACAACTTGGTGACGACTGGCAAGATTGAGGTGGAAAACATATAATGGAAGTGGAAGGTCGTAAATATATGGATATCTTGACCACATGGTATGGTCGAGACAAGAACGCAGAGTTAATCCACGACTCTGGTGATCATGTAAGGTGGTGAAATATGACATCTCATGGTTATCGGTATGGCATATGATGTTTATGATGAATTGTGTCCTCATGCTGTTTCATGTTTCGTCTTTCACCAGAGACAACAATTTCCCAAGCTTAACCTCAGTAACAAGAACAGACAGAACATCGGTACTAAACCATGTTTGTAAGTTTTGATATGATCTATATAAGTAAATAATTAACCCATTGATTACATAATAGGTATGTGACCCGACAAAGTAGCATTCGTCCTCTCAGAAAGCACAAAGCGATGTGTTGTTGTTATTTGACTGATATTGAAAACGAACAAAAGAGACTATGCATGCAGCGCCTCGTGGGGTGAATGCTATCAGGCGGATCAGTGAACCTGTGCTGAATATGTCGCTAATTAACTGTCAATATGTAGTACATGGATAGTTTCCCAGTGCCGTGAATACGATGCTTGAATCCACTTAAAAATGAGAGGAATGTTTCTGGAGTTTAACATCATGATATGGATGAACATCCGTATCAGAAGTAATTGACAGTCCATTTGTGTGTGTGTGTGTGTTTTAAAATGTTAAAATTATTACGTTCACAATTTATTTTAAAATTTATTAGACAAGACTGAGGGGAAGAGAACAATGGGAGGGCAGAGAAGTAAATATCTGGATGGCTTGACGACACTGTATGGTCGAGACAAGAACATTGAACGCATCCACGATTCCGATGATCGAGTGAGATGGCACAACATGACCGCCCACGCTTACCGGCATGGCACATGCTGATGATGATTTATGGCAACATATATTTACCAGGGCTCCAATGTCGATGCAGTCTAAACACATGGGTGCCATGAAATCTTCTGGGAAGTAAAAGTGACAGGTGTAATATTGACCACATCACCCATCGAGTGCCAATCGGCCTGGAAATATAATGGGTTTGCACCGTATATCGAATATGTCCTACAGCGTGGAAAAAAGCCGTGTACTTATAATTAATTACAAGTTATTAGAAAAGAAACAGATAAACAATGAGAGAAAAACTTATATGTATATATATGAGCTCCCCCGATGGTGTTTCCACCTTGTCGTGGTGGGGGAGCTTGAGTTTCTCAATGACCCTGAGAGCTATGCCGGCGGTAGCGTAGCTACCAGCAGGGCCTCCCAAGCCGGACAGGTCAAAGGGTAGAGAACAGACAACGAGAAACACCCTGGTCCTCCAGGTTGGGGGTTGAAGCGTGGGGTCAACATCCCCACCTTTGTAAAAACTATTGTGTGTTACGAAACAGATACATAAGCCTCGAATTCGGACTGACTTATTTGGACAACGACCTCGGAACGTTAAAGGACTCTTGAGATTTGGAACATGGAAGAGCGGCTGAAGAACTAACCAGGAAGCTGGTTGAATATCAAATGGATATAACAGCAATTCAAGAAATAAGGTGGCCAGGAGAGGGTACTTTAGAGCAAAATGGAATGATTGTAATATATGGAGGAAACACCCAAAATAAACATGAATTAGAAGCAGGTTTTGTCATCAAAAAAGAGTTATGGGGGAACGTTCTAAACTTTAAAGCTGTCAATGAAAGAATTAGTAAATTATGAATAAAAGGTAAATGGAAAAATATAACGATGATTAATGTACATGCACCTACTGAAGAGAAAGAAGATGACGTTAAAGAAGACTTTTATAATGATTTGGAAGATGTCATAGAAGAAACCCCCAAACAGGACATCCTGATTGTGCTGGGAGACTTCAATGCAAAAATAGGCAGAAAAGTGGCCGGTATGGAAAGCCTACATACAACTTCAAATGATAAGGATGGAGAGTCATCAACCTGGCAGAAGCCAAAGGACTGCAGATTAGCAGTACCAGACTACAAAGAAAGGATATACACAAACAAACTTGGAAATCATGTGACAAGAGAACCTATAATCAAATAGATCACATTTTAATTAACAACAGAAATGCATTAAACTTACAACAAGTTAGAAGTTATAGAGTAGCTGAGTGCCACGGCGACCACTTCCTCGTTGGAGCAAAATTAAAATAAAACTTAAGAGAGCTTTCTCTACTAAATTACAAAGATTACACCCAACATATAACATAGAAAAACTACAAGAAATTACTGTCAAAGAGAAATTTACAGATGAAATAAAATGTAAAATTCAAACTCTGCAAAACCCTTTTGAGGAAAGCGTTGACCAAACTTGGTTGAACATCAAGAATACAATTCAATCTACCGCAGAAGAATGTCTCGGTGTGTTAACCACGCATAGAAAGAACAGATGGTTCAATTAAAAATGTGAAGAAGCAGTCATTAGGTAAAAGAATGCCAGGCATTTATGACATCAACAACATCCAAAAGGAAGAGCAATATAGAAATTAATGTAAAGAGGCTACAAAAATAGTTCGACAGCAGAAGCGAGAATATATGAGTAATATAATCAAAGATATGTAAACTAATCACCAGAAAAACGAATCCAGAAAGTTTTTTAAAGAACTGAAGTCAATGAAACGAGGGCACCAACACAACACATATGGTTTAAAAGACAAAAATGGGAATATGATAAATACCAATGAGGAAATGTGCAACACATGGAAAGAATATTTTGTTGAATTACTAAATTATGAAGCTCCATGTAACACTTTCCCACAGGAAGAGGTTCTAACGTGTGAACCACAAATTGAAGAACCTGCATTTGAAGAAATCCTATATGTAATCACACGACTTAAAAACAATAAGGCAACAGGGGCTGATGGAATTGCTGCTGAATTTGTAAAGGCAGGTGGCCATGCGTTACATCTAAAGCTATACGAACTAAACATAAAAATCTGGAGGACAGAAGAATTACCCCATGACTGGAAAGAGTCATTATTGAAACCTATCTTTAAGAAAGGAGACAAGTTCCAATGTGAAAATTATAGAGGAATATCACTACTGTCCACAAGCTATAAGATACTATCCGCAGTATTACTAAATAGACTAAAACCATATTCAGAAGACATATTAGGTGACTACCAGGCGGGTTTTAGACAAAACAGATCAACAATAGATCAGATATTTATCTTACGACAAATAGCCGAGAAAAATTGGTAATATAAAAAACATCTCCATACAATTTTTGTGGATTTTAAAAAGGCTTATGATAGTGTCCATAGGAATAGTCTATGGAATGCTATGCAGGAATTTGGAATACCAAGGAAGTTAATCAACATGACCAGACTATGCATGGAAGATACTTATAATATAGTAACATATAAAGGTAGGAAATCAGACCCTTTCCAAATAACATCTGGCTTGAAACAAGGTGACGCACTATCGCCGCTAATCTTCAAGCTGGCTCTAGAGAAAGTTGTAAGAACGGTAAAGGAGGAATGTGATATTGGAGGAACATCCAAGCTGCTTGGTTATGCAGATGATAAAGATATTATAGGGGAAAATGAACAAAAGACCTTGGAAATATTGACTCACTTAAAGGAAAAAGCCCAACAGATGGGGCTGGTTATCAACCAAGATAAGACAGAATATATGGTAATTTCAAGAGAAGGAGCGGCTAAAAGCTCTGGCCACATACAAATAGATAATATGACCATTAAAAGAACGGAAACATACAAATACCTGGGTACAATCTTCAACTGCTCCAACATCATAAGGGAAGAAATACAAACTAGAATCAATTCTGGAAATAAGATATACTATGCACTACAACATCTACTAAAATCAAATGCGCTATCTCCTAACACCAAAATCACAATATACAAAACACTGATTAGACCAGTTGTGCGTATGGCTCTGAAACCTGGAGTACAACGAAAGGAGACGAAGCCTTGGTACAAACCTTTGAGAACAAAGTTTTAAGACGCATCTTTGGACCCATTAGGGATACACAAAGTGGAGATTGGAAAAGAAGAAGTAACAAAGACATTTATGATCTGTTTAAGTCCCCGCTAATCACTGGTATCATGAAGGCTAATAGACTACAATGGCTGGGGCATATAGAAAGAATGGAAGACAATAGGGAAACAAAACTCGCTTACACTCAGGAAATAAATGACCGTAGACCCCGAGGTAGACCAAGAAGACGGTGGAGAGATAATATATATATATATATATATATATATATATATATATATATATATATATATATATATATATATATATATATATATATATATATATAGACCTACACGCACTTGGAATCAATGACTGGCAAGAGAAGGTCAACCAGAGAGACGAATGGAGACGGATTGTATCTGCAGCAAAGAACCTCAATGGCTCGGAACGCTGAAGAAGAAGAATATATATGAGGCCGACCACGTAAACGATGGACACAGGGAATAACATGTCCATTGGAATATCGACACATGAAGCCCGTAAGCGGACACTCTCCCGCTGATTATACTACACCTCGACACCGCAAGGTACAAGAGGAACATGATGAGATGAGATGAGATGATTATATATATATATATATATATATATATATATATATATATATATATATATATATATATATATATATATATATATATATATATATATATATATATATATATATAAAGGAGAATATAGAATACCAAAGGACATCTTTTTTAGTGAATTACAGATGGGTAAGAGATCTCAGGGTCGTCCTCTACTACGATACAAAGATGTGTGTAAGCGGGACATGATTGATTCCATTGGCACCTTGCCGTCTTGACAGACGATAGTTTGTGCTTTAAAAAGGCATAATAACTTTTAACTATGGCGGTAGCGAGTGTGACTGATAAGGCCAATTTGCGCTGTAAATGTCCGTTCACAGTGAACAAAGCCTGGGCTAAAATATAGAGATCATGTGTTGCCCATGCAGCATGATCCCTCTCTCGGCCCGCCTAGTTCACTCCAGAGGAAAGGTAACACCCCTACATCTGGAACAAGACAAGCTGCAGAAGCTGCCGGATCAGCAAAGCAATGCTCTAACTGTCCGCCTGTCGGAGCTTCGATCCTAGACCAGTCGCCAACCAAGGCTTAGGGCCTGGTCTGCCCTGCCATGACAATTTTGTCTTTAGCTTGCATTTCCTCGCACCAGGGTAAGGCTTGTACCCTCCCAATTGTGCTCTTCCGCCCGAAGCCGTTGGCACAATGTGGGGTGTCGGGTTTGGTAAGCGCCGCCCAACGTTCGGCGCTAACAGAGACCAGGTAGTACCGTCTACTGTTATACGGTAGCTCAGTCATATCTGACTAAGACCTGACTGACGTCAGGTCATGATTGATACAGGCATTGATAATGCACATTGGGAGCAAGTCGCCGCTGAACGTATTGCATGGAGGGCAAACATCAGAAATGGAATAAAGACAAAGGAGAAAATTATTGCAGATAAGTCACACACCGAGCGTGTGAGACGTAAGATGGTGCATGATGGTGGAAATGACCACGTGTTCACATGCACCCACTGTGAACGGACATAATTGGCCTTATCAGTCACATTCGCTACCGCCGTAGGTAAAAGTTATTATGCCTTTTTAAAGCACAAACTATCGCCTATCAAGACGGCAAGGTGCCAATGAATGATATATATATATATATATATATATATATATATATATATATATATATATATATATATATATATATATATATATATATATATATATATATATATAGTTTTGAGTGCCCAATTCAAGCTCCGTTGCTGGGACTTGGTGGTTAGGTCCTGTCAAAGACATGCAATCTACTGTATGTACTGCAAAACAAAAATACAGCGTAGCTTTGTGGTTGTTGCTACTAGAACTGCGAACATAATAGTTACTACTGCTGCTGGTGTTGCTGTTGATGCTGCTGCTGCTGCTGCTGGTGGTGGTACTGGTCACACGTGGACAATAAGTAGATAGGGGGAAAAACATCTAATGGCAGTGGAGGTAAATATCTGGATGGGTTGACCACATGGCATGGTCAAGACAAGAACGCAGAGCTGATCCACGACTCTGGTGTTCGTGTAAGATGGCGGAACATGACCGCCAAGGTTTATAGGCATTGGACTTGTTGATGACGAGTTACTTATGTCATGATCCGTGAAACAACGCAGGCATAAATGACGCAATAATCTTCTTTAAAGTGATGACGAATACGGAGATGGTGTTTCAAATACAGAAAGCGATTTTGTACTTCTACAGAGCCAGATCTTTCTGTTAATTGTTGTGACCTTCGCTGTTGATGGGTGCCGCAAAACAGGATGTGAGTATCGTCTTATTTCATCATATGCATAATGATCATTACCTTCTTTTGCTACTGCTGTTGTTGTTTGCTACTGCTGTTGTTGTTTGCTGCTGCTTTTGCTGTTTCTTGTTCTTCTTGTGCTTCTTGTGCTTCTTGTGCTTTTTGTTCTTCTTCTTCTTCTTCTTCTTCTTCTTCTTCTTCTTCTTCTTCTTTTTCTTCTTCTTCTTTTTCTTCTTCTTCTTCTTCTTCTTCTTCTTCTTCTTCTTCTTCTTCTTCTTCTTCTTCTTCTTCTTCTTCTTCTTCTTCTTCTTCTTCTTCTTCTTCTTCATCTTCTTCTTCTTCTTCTTCTTCTTCTTCTTCTTCTTCTTCTTCTTCTTCTTCTTCTTCTTCTTCTTCTTCTTCTTCTTCTTCTTCTTCTTCTTCTTCTTCTTCTTCTTCTTCTTCTTCTTCGTGTGCGGCTGGTTTATAATAATCATCTCATTCTGATTGACAGTCAACACCGGTCTGTCGTGATCACCGTCACGTATTTACCACAAACCGCCCTTTACATTACTGGTCTTTATAAACCTACATGGCGTGTGACGTTGCCAACATGCTTTAGTTTCCGAGATCTAATAATGTGAATGAAGCAACGATCTCCGAGGACACACAATACAGCGGACAATAAAGCGAACACCTTACGCACACAAGAAGCTGGGCTATTTCAGTGGATATCACGTTTGGTTTCTTGCCCACGTGTTTATGCTCAAATCGCCATAGAGGTGAATTTCGTAACTTGGAATTCCACGTCGACCCAGCCAAATGTATATCAAGTGATACCAAGGAAATTAAAGGCGTCAGAGATATATTAACCAATCTATTTCAGTACTGAGTTATTTTAGGTTAATCTGCTTGCTCTCTTTTATCCATACATTCTTTGAATTCTGTAGTTTACTAGGCATCAGTAAAGAAGGATGTTGAAAAACTACGTAATACAGTTTCTCCATAATGCATCTGACTGCAGCTTAGACACACAACGATCACCTGTCGAACGCTGACCGGCCTATACAAATATGGGGCTAGCATCATACATCCTCAATATGCTTCAGGAAGTACACTGGGGCTCTTTACATGTTATACATACACTTGGATGAGAGATCAGCTCCGTGATGGCTTTTTATGTCTCAGAGGATCAATTAATATTTGCCAGTTGACATTTCTGGTTACATCTGTGGCCTGAAGGGTTTACCCGTTTTCCGTGGTCGTCAAACCGAGCGTGGCATCAAATACATTTATATGAGCGAAAGTGCTCTAGAGCATTGGTTACCCTTCACACCCCTCCGCCTATTGACGTAACCGAACAGGTTCCGGGTTCATGCTCCACTCCCTGTCCCCACTGAGATGACTTAATGACTCTGCACCGATAGACAGAGCTATCGTACTATATATATATACTAGCTGACCCGGCCCGGCTTCGCCCAGGCCCTGGAGGGGATCTATCTATCTATCAGTCTGTCTGTCTGCTTGTTTGTCTGTCTGGCTGGCTGACCCGGCCCGGCTTCACCCAGTCCCTGGTGGGGAGCATCTAATTTAATTCATATACGTAGTCATATAAGCTCTCCCGTTCCCGACAATCTGTTTGTCTGTCTGTCCCGGCCAGGCTTCACCCAGTCCCTGGTGGGGAGCATCTAATTTAATTCATATACGTAGTCATATAAGCTCTCCCGTTCCCGACTGTCTGTCTGTCTATCTGTCTGTCCCGGCCCGGCTTCACCCAGTCCCTGGTGGGGAGCATCTAATTTAATTCATATAAGTAGTCATATAAGCTCTCCCGTTCCCGACTGTCTGTCTGTCTATCTGTCTTTTTTTTTTTTTTTTGGGTTTGGCGGTCATCCCAGACTAGCTGGTTCCCCGCCTCCCCTGTTTTTGGCGTGGACCCTTAGTCCCACTGTGAGCTGTTGCCCACAGTGGTCCACCGGGCCCACATTTAAAGTGATGCTTATGTGAGGTTTTTTTTGTGTGGATCACCCGGCCCCCGACCAGACCAGGCGCACTACTGGGGGGGGGGGGGGGGGAGAGCAGCAAATGCGTCTGATCTTAGCCAAGGGACCGAGAATGATCATCCCGGCCTCCGACCAGACCAAGCGCACTACTGGAGGCCAGCAAATACACTTGATCTTAGCCAAAAGGCCGAGAAGCGATCTGTCTATCTGTCTGACCGGCGTGGTTTCGCCCAGCTCTTGGCGCACAGTAACTTAAAAGAATGTCCTTCCACACACCATTCAATGAAAACTGTAGAAAAAGATGGGTTACAATGTTATGCATTATGCATTATTTTTATGAAAACTTTGAAAATGCCTTAAAGATTATATCATTATTTATTATAACTCATATGCCTGAAAATAACTATAGACAAAGAGTTTAACAATAGTGCAAGTAAGTCCAACAATATGACTATAAAGTATATAGAAATGTTATTAAAAGTTATGCCCCTTGAAATAACTTTTCTAGAGTGAAGTCCCCCTGCTATATAGACATTATATAATGAAAATGGAAAAGTAAATGTTATTAAATAAGTCGAAGATTTTACATTAAGAAATTATTATAGTCGGTTGCAAATGAATGAAAGGAAGACGTGTAGAAAATTTCATCTCAATCGGATGTACCGTTATCGAACGCATCCAATACCCACAAACAAACATACACTCTGTTTTATATATATATATATATAACCACATTCTACAAACACAAAGACTCACAGATATACACCTGATATAATTGGAACAATCTAGATATTAAAAGCCAAATTGATTTTGTATTAACAAGAAATAACATGAAGAGAAATATGTTAGATGCAAGGGCAGTGCCCAACTTAAGTGTAAACAGAGACCACAAAGCAGTCGTTGCCACAATAATAACCATCAGTAGAAGAAAGCAAAGAGCAGGAAAATACATGCCATGCGAATCAGTAAACTTTAAAAAACTTCAAAGACGAGGGAAAATTATAAGAAAGAACTAACTGAAACCTTTGTAAATTACCCATGGAAAGAAAGACAGTGGATGAAGAATGGGAGATGTTCAAATCAAGCAATTTAAATACTGCAAAAATGACACGAAATAAAGCAAAACACGGATAAAGAAAATAGAAAGTTGGTGGAACGCAGAAGTAAAAAAAAGCCGTAAAAGATAAAAAGGAAAAATATAAAAAGTGGTCGAAGAGCAAACAGAAATGCGATTACATAGAATATAGAATAGCGAGAATACATGTGAATAGAATTGTAAAGAGAGAAAAACAAAAAAGACTGGGAGGAGTATGGAGAAACCCTAAATAAAAACTGCAAGGAGGCAACTAGAAACTTCTACCAAAAGATAAGTGCAATGAGAACCAGAGGAGAACCCTTTGACCCAACTGAAATAATTAACAGCGAAAATGGAAAACCAATAAGTGAACAGAAACAAATCCTAATAAGATGGAAACAGTACTTCGAACAACTTTTTAATATCCCATCAGATGCCACCGAAGAACTAGAACCAGACATGATGAAAGAAGAAATTATAGAAGCCATCAGATTAGTTCCATTGAACAAATCACCAGGACAGGATGAAATACCAAATGGACTAATTAAAGCAGCAAAAGAAGTAGGAACAGCATGGCTACATAGACTATTCAACCATGTTTGGGTAGAACAACAGACACCATGAAACTATGGAAACGCCATAATTATCCCAATTTGGAAAAACAAAGGTAGCAAAAGAGACTGCACACGATACAGATGTATTTCACTTATGAGTCATACTGGGAAAATATTTTGCAAAATTCTTGAGAAAAGATGGCGAAACGCAACTTGGAGGTAGGAAAAACAAAGGATGTACAGATGCCATTTTTTCTCTTAGACAACTTATAGAAAAATCAATCGAATTCAATGAAACACTCTACTTAGCCTTTGTCGACCAACCAAACCAAAAAAAAAAGGCATTTGATAGAGTAGATAGAAACAAGCTTTGGGAAATCTGTAAACAGTATGGAGTGAGTACACATCTAACAAACCTATGTAGAAGCTTATACAACAACAGTGAATACGTAGTGAGAGCAACTGGAGGACATTCAGAACCCTTCACCATAAGATCCGGAGTACGACAAGGCTGTGTCCTGTCCCATCTCTTGTTCATAACATATATAGACAACATATGTAAAGAAAACAACTAAACAGAGACCGCAAGAACACCGCATGATGAGAACACGGAAGAAAAACCATCTGCAAATCTAACCATTAGAGAGCTCCTGTTTGCGGACAACCAAGCACTAATAGCAAAATCAGAAGCTGAATTACAAGAGCACATGAATAGTCTAAATCTAAACGAAATGTGTAGGGAACATAACATGAAAATTAGCATAAGTAAAAGCAGAGATGATTGACTGTAACTAAAGCAAAAACGATTCACCTAAACGAACATCCCTTGAAACAAGTAAAAAGTTTCAAGTACCTAGGAAGTATAATATCACCAAATGGCAGATCAGAAGACGAGATCGAAAATAGATACAATAAGGCAAACGAACTCTTTGGACAAATGGCACTATAAAACAAACATGTATCAATAACTACTAAGAATGTTCTTTACAACATAATCTTCCTACCAACTCTGTTACCAATGCCAAACCTGGACAATGACAGAAAAAGAGAAAAGAAAAATCACAACATAAATGAGATTCCTGAGAAGAATACTCAATCATCCCCACACATCCGCGACTCGACGCTCTATCGAGAACAGATCGCAATCTGATAATGCAGAGGATGCCTCGCGTTAAAAGTGCCGCGCAGCGACATGCGTTATACACAGACGGGAAAAAAGAAGGCAGAGGCGAGGGAGGCCGCTGCAACTGCTGAGCCTAATTCTACAAACAGTAGTTCTGCTCCTACACCAGCTGAAACCGTTCCCGTTGCTGAAGAAATCACAATTGAAGCCAGCAGCAGCCGGGAAGTCCTAACTAGCGCCAAGACGATGCAGCCCAATGTACCAGAGACATCCACACAGGAGGAAACAACAACTACTGTAGACTTCACCGGCAAAATTCTACTTAAGCAGACAAGCGTGGGAGAAGCCAAACTGTCGGCGCTACCAACAGACAAGATACTGAGTCTGCTAGACAACGTGCTGGGAAGAAACAGCATCAACCAGTTCACCAATGACCAGTTCAGGAAGATGCTGACGAGGGAGAACGAGAAACTCAAGATCACCAGTGCTGAGAGGATCATCGGCAAGAATAACATCCCCTCCACAGTCATCATCGTAACATCGGAGGACCGAGTGATCCCTCAATTCATCAGATGGGACCAGAGGGACCAAATTCCAGAGCACTACATACCGAGAGTACTGCAGTGCTCCAAGTGCCAGATGTTTTGGCACACCCGTGCCACCTTCAAGAGTGAGGTGGAGGTATGCAAATACTGCTCTGGACCTCATCCATACAGTTAGTACCAGCAAGCAAAGACCGACAATGACTTCAGGAGGCCTAACCCAAACAGAAAGTGCGCCAACTGCCTCGGCAACCACGGCGCCAGGTACCTCGGCTGCCCCTTCCACCAAGACAGCAAGGAAGCCATGAAGATCGCCATCAAATCCAACCTACCATACAAAGAGGCTAGGAGGCAGTACGAGGCCACCAATCGAACTCACAAAAAGCGACAAAGCGCAACTGGAAGGCCAACTGAAGGACCTGCGATCAAAGTTCAATAGCATGGGGGAAGAAAAAGACAAGACGCAAGAGAATCAGATAACAGCCGCTCAGCGCATCCTGGACGAAACGAAGCAAGTTCAGCAGAAGATGGAGCAGGATGTCGCTCGAATGGCTGCTATAAAAACTGAGACTGAAGAACGGCTATTAAAAATACAAGATGTGAAAGAAAGGACAGAAGATACTCTACAAGAGATACTAGCACTGCTCAGGACCCAGACAGCCACACCCGAACCAGAAGATGCAAGAACACAGACAGAAAAAGAAGCAACAGAGGAAGGGCGATATCACTCATCATCAAGATCTGACTGGCGAACACCGAGAAGATTCGAAGGCAACCCACGACGGGGAAATAGGACGAACACCAGGAGAGACGACAACTGGTAAAGCTCCTTGAAGGAAACAGCACCATAAGACGGGATGGGGCCACAATTACTCCGGGCCTTAACACACTTAAAAAGCGCGCGACTCTGACCAGACATGTAAAGCCAAAAGGATGAAACGAACACAATTGCAGCAACTCAAACATCTCAAGGAATCAGATATACGCATCTATATTTTCGAAAGAAGAAGTCTTAGATACACCATAAAGGCCGCAATTACAACAAAGTCGATACACTCGAAGGTTGAACGGGGCCATTCGACTCAAGCGAAGTGAAGCGAGGCGAAGAATACTCAATGTGTCAAGAAGAGATAAGATCAGAAATGAAGAAATCAGGACTAAAGTGGGGGTTATAGCTGCACTAGATTATATTAGAAGGCAGCAAGTCAAATGGTTTGGCCATGCAATTAGGTTACCAACTAACAGTATGCCACAACAAACAATGATGTTGCCATATAGCTAGGTCAGGTCAAAGTGGTATACAGTACAAACAGCACAGTTCAGTGGCAAGATGTGAAGATTGAGTGGATTGTGAACCACGCTTTGCCGGAAGTAAGCAGAGCGAACGTCAAGCACGGACTATAGGTCCTTCAGAGCTCATTCACGTCTGGACCGAGTACGAGGTCGGACTGAAGATGGCAAATGGCAGAAGTCTATCTAGCCGCCACTTTTGTGTATATACAGCGTTTGTGAAGCAGCGGTTGAATGTCGACTTCAATTGAGAGTTCGAGTGAAAGATTTTGATTGCAGAGACCGAGTGCAAATATTATTGCTTTAGTGACATTGTTTCGACATTGTTTTAGAGAAAGACGATAATACACTAGTTTGAAACTTATGCAGCTAGTCGTGTCATGAAGAATTTATCGTTAAAGTGGTGTTGACTGTTACATAATGTGTCTGTGAAGATTCCTAGAAGGTATAAAGGCCGATACTACAATGAGTCCATTAAGAATCACTCCTGTAGAACAACAGGGTGCTTTTTGCCAGATGAAAGTTAACCAGAAGGTGATAATGACTTGCTGACAGATACCAGCGTCAAGCACTGGCGAATACTACCAATCAACTCCACGGCAAATAAGAACCGCAATAGAACATGAACAGTTACAGATGCCCCTAACTCTCTGGTAACAGTAAGAGTAACACACATTGGCAGTGGTCTGCGAATATTGAATATGCCTATAGCTCAGACATCATCTCATCTATCGACAACACAGAATAGCTCAGTGGCAGCAGAATCGCCAGTCGTAAACCCATCTCGTTCATGGCAACACGTCAACTCGTCCGAAGACAGATGGGAATGTTTTATTTTTTTTTCCCCCCAAACATTGTGACATGAGACGAATCTTGGGTTCATCATTTTGAGCCGGAGACAAAAAGACAGTCAATGAAGTGGCATTATCCTCAATCACCAGCGAGGAAAAAGTTAATCAGCCAGTAAAGTCATGCTGAGTATTTTTGGGACATTGATGGGGTTATTCTCGTGGATGTGCTGCTAAAAGGTGGAACCATCAATTCGAAAATTTACATCAAAACACCCAAACAACTTAATCGTCGTTACTGCAGGGTTAGGCCTCACAGGAATCAAGAGCAACTGCTTCTCCTTCACCACAAAGCGAGTCCTCACAAAAGTTTGCAAACAAGAATGTACAAAGAATGTACTGCCCCATCCACCTTAGAGTCCTTACCTAGCACCATCTGATTTCCATCTTTTCGGTACCTTTAAGAATGCTATGTGTGGACGAAGTTTGAAGACAACGAGGGAGTGATTAATGCAGTGAAGAAATGGTTAATTGAACAGGTCAAAATGTGGTACATATCTGAGATACATGTTCTTGTTTCAAGATGGCGTAAAGCCTTTAAAGTTGATGGGGACTATGTTGATAATTATAAATGTTTGCTGCATATGTGCATGAGCATTGTGACTAAATTTCATTTGTATGTTATTAACGGTTAAAGATATAATAGTTGTGGTGCATAACTTTCTGACCTACCCTCTGTGAATTAAATCGGACACACACTGACGTACTTTCTTTACATTTAAAGCATGATAGACGACGAGTGAAAAAGAAAAAAACAAACAAACAAGGAAACAAGAACACAAAAGACACCCCCTCCCCCCATATAATAATAATAATAATAATAATAATAATAATAATAATAAATACCTGGATGGCTTGGCCACTTGGCATGGTCGAGACAGGAATACAGAGCTGATCCAAGACTCTGGTAATCGAGTGACATGGCAGTACATGACCGCCCACGCTTATCGGCATGGCATATGATGGAATAATAATAATAATAATAATAATAATAATAATAATAATAATAAAAACAAAAGAAATGAAGCATGTAGAGAGGAATGTACGAATATGTGTGTGCAACATGCAGATAAACCAGCAATAACATTAATTTTCCCCTTTACTCGTAAGGTAAAGGTGCTCCCATTGCCGATATTGCCTTTGGCGTGTGAAGTGTTTGGTTCTCATATATCATGGGACACTACATAAGAGGGTAAAGTGGCTTTTTTTCACTTCCTCAGAGGTTTTCTTACGGCGTCAATTCGCAGAAAATTTTGTAAATTTCCTACTACTCATTTGTATGATGCTGGATCGACCCCATAGTGGTACTGCTCAGAAAAAAAGTCTGCTTACCCCGGTGGTTGAACCTGGGCCATATTCTTGGCAGGCAAGCGCAATATCCGCTACCCGACTGAGACTCATTACATCTAAGACGTCATAGAAAAAAGTGGCATGTGTGTATAACGAATATGTGGTCATTGAAGAAAAGGAAAGTAATTTAATATGGTACACACAGTCAAGGCAACACCTTATCTAAACACAAAAGTATGACATGCCATTGATAATGTTTAACTTTGCTCTTTCGTTCTGTGTGTTGTGCACAGTGTTTTATTGTATGGTGCAGAGACATTGACAATAGACAGACACGGGTGTGACACAACTTTAGGAATCAGGTGTATGGTTATATAGATCAATAGAATGAATCTCATAGCAAGCGAAGGAAACAAACGTCTGTCATTGAGTGAGACCGACAAACGTCTTTCACTGAGTGAGACCGAAGAAACACTATTGAATGAGATCAAAGGCAAGCAATCAACATATTTTGGATATATTAGATTTTGGCAGAAGACTACCCCATATAGATGTAGACCTATGATGAGGCCACGCGATTAATAAACTAAAGCTCTGAGATACTGATGAATGTAGTGTGGGGCTGGTAAAATGATAGCCAAACATTTGTTGCTGGAGTATTCAATATGTGCAAAACAAAGAAACGAATGTTGGCCTACACCTACTCCATTTAAGGACAAAATGTAAGGATATGTCAACAAACTGAAGTTGACTGTTGTTTTGTTTGCATTAATTCATATTGACACCTGAAAGTGGAAGAAGAAGATGAACAAGAACAACAAGCAGCAACGATAACCGTTGAAATGCGTAGGACACTCTTATACTATCCACATTTTGGAATGCACGCGCTTGAATATTTCTCTCAAACAATACATCATATTTTCCTTTTACCGAGTGTAGCATTTTCTTAGTAGACAACATAACGTGATTATTTGATTCATCACACCCTCGCCGTCCTTATCCTATTGTTCTTTCTCTCACTTTCTCTCCAAGTATTTTGTTTGTACTGGATTTCCTTTATATGTATATCCAGTCATTAGGTATAACTGTTAATTTGATAGCAATAACACAACGAATATTGCAACACCGGGGCAATAACTAAATAGCATTAATGACCAAGAGGGATAAAGAGTCAAGCGATAATTTAGTTATTTCTTTCTATATGATGAGTATGACTCAGAAGTTAGACGTTAGAGATGAGGATATCTGGTGCACCTTGTGACTCACCTCAAATCCTCTGGACGGGAATCGTGATATTGTGGTGATTAGCTTGCTTGCCCGCCCACCCGGTGGTCAGGTGTTTAAATCTACCTCTAAAAATTGACGTGGGCTCCCAGGGCGACCCAGTCTAAAATTGATAGCAGAAAATTCCATGGAAAATAAAGGCGGCCGGCGTGATATAGACCGTATCAGCCATCTAGTGCTGGTTGGTCAATACAGATATAGTGCCTTCACCTTTAACCCGGTAAGCATCAATGTGCATAAAAGGGGGTGCTTTATATATTTAGGTTGACTGGTTATATAGGTTAATTTATCCCTTGTGAGATACCCCACTATAAATTATACTGATTCTAAACTATTTTTCTCTACGAAGCGAAAGACACGTTGCAGGTGATTACACGTATGAATACTATTCATTCACATTAATCTTTCGAACTCTATTCTTGGCCCTCTTTTTTCTTTTATATGTCGGACATAAGTCTTTCAGTCAGAAGTGAATTTATTAGCCTGCAAAAACCGCGCTTTGCCCAAATGAATTAAGTGAATCCTTAATTATACATAGAGTTTCAACTTATTGCTCAGAGGAAAACAAATGTTCTTACATCTTAACTTCAGATAAGAGATCAAATACATATGAAGTGTAGCCTAGATCACAACTTTATCCTGCCTTACATCCTAGATCATAACCGTATCACCCCCTTACACCCTAGACTATATTATTAATACCTCGTGTATTCTAGATTATATCCTTAACATGCCTTACACCCTTCGCAATATCCTTACCATGGCAATGCATTCTGAGCCATATCCTTAGCACCACCGCGCATCCTACCCTATATCATTAACACCCCCTTTCAAGCCACACATTATCCTTGTCATCGCCGTGCATTTCAGACCATATTTTAACACCCGTGCATCTTAATTAGTAGCATATCCTTTACAATACTTTGCAATCAACCCAAGCATTTTTGGCTTTTTATTAGTAAGTTTACGTTGAGTAGTTTACCTTTGCTTTCTGAAAGACCGACACTCATACTATTGTATGAATACCAGTGCAAGGGGGGTCTGCTTCTAAATCGCCAGCAGCTGTGTTTCGAACGCAGTTTACGGGACTACGAATTGCGATTACATCTTAGTGCAGCTTACACCATATGCGTATATCATCATTTTAGCGACACCCTTCACCTTTTGAGCAACTAGGTTACGTTACCTTGAGAGTATGTTTCCGCATCAAGGGATTGAAGGGATTGCCTTACTTTGCCTTCATTCTTGGCGATGTGCACACTGTGGAGCTAAAGATTACCGAAAGAACACCCAGTGAATGTCATATAGAGAATCTAGATGGTTACGTTACAAGAATAAATATTCAATTCTTTTAAGAAATAAGGCCAGAGATCTCTCAAGAAGAGACTGAATCAACAAGGCTTGTTTAGCAACAGCGTTTTCATTCTTGAGCCCACTGTTTGCTCGCATACCTCCAAGAGATTTTTTTTTAATACAGTGATTAAAAAAAAAACATACAAAGTCATATATAAAAATATAAAAAGGCTGACAAATAAGGAGAAGAAAAGTTGACAAATAAAAATATGGATGGTTTACAAATAGGAATAGTTTCTTATCACATATCTGGCACAGCAGTTTATATAATTATGAAATTGCAAATGCTTATAACTCTATAGAGTAGGACGCAGAGGTGTTTCCAAGGCACCAGGGCCGGGTTATATATTGGCCAAGACCTACTGATGCGTCATCGTCGAGCGTCCTGGGCAACAGGTCCCTTCGGGGTCCTGGCTAAAGTCAGTAGGATTCCGATTCCTCCGAAGTCGGAGAGTGTCTGCCTGTACGGCGAGGAACCACCAGTCTGCACACCAATAAGCCAGACATGGGACAACGGTGTCACGAGATAAATAAACTTGTTAGTTGCGACCGATGACAACCAAGCCCGACATTGGTTTGCAAACACAATAGACCCTGTGATGTTGAACCAACTGAGGAAAATACGTCGTACAGACTGTCTGCACCTGGTCAGCATTGGTGTATGAGATCAAAGTGAGTCACGTCGAGTTGTCTACACACGGTCGACAGTTTGTTGACAGGTTGTTGTTCGAGAGACGTGTACTGGCGACATCTGTCTACGAAGCGGGAGTTGGCCGTTGAAAGTGATGGACAGAGTGTCTGCTAGAGGTCGGAAGGATTCTGTCAGATGTGAGGGAAAGGTCTCTGGCTCACAGACAGCCAGGATATTTGTTGGATGAGACAAAGAACTACCCAGATGAAAGGAAACTTGACAGCTAATTGACTCCGGTTAGTCTAGAAACAGGAGGACAAAGCCAGATTCTGAACTGATTGGCGTCTGGACTTTTGGTGACGTCACTCAAGCACCCATATAAAACCCAGTGCGGTAAACAAGTGGAGGGAGTTGGGAATAACATTCTGAAGTGTTGAGATCGGTGCATTATTCCGAGTTGTGTTATATGAGAGGGACTAGACTGTCTAAGTAGTGATAGTTATCCGCGGACATAGATCCAATCGGATTGCCTAGTTTCTCGAGTAACAACTAGAATGGGCGTATGGTAGGCAATTAATAATATCTGACTTAAGAGTATGATTAGGAATATAGTACAGTACTGTGCGGTGATATAATGTATTATAGGTGCAGTGATATAATGTATTATGATTAGTGATAGAATGTTCTATAAGTGCGGTGCTAGAAAGTATCATAGGAGCGTCGGCACTAGTATTCTATTGTGTGGCTTCAACTAGCTTGTGTGATATATCATTTTACTCAGGGAGTTGAGGACAATGTAGTGGAATAATAATTAGAGAGATTAAGGATGGTTGAGAGGGAGGAGAGGAATGTGAAATGGTAGGATCTTCCAGTAGGGCATCTGCTGGGTTTCTACCCGTTCCTTTATTCTTTCCTGGTGTTGCCATGTCTCAGATCATATGATTGAGTTATTTGGCCGTATGACAGAGATCGGATCTCTGTTATAGATCTGAGTGCTGTTATTGGCCTACACTTACCTAATTCTGGCCAGGACTGAGTTGCCCTCACCATAGTATTCTCTATTCTACAGGTTCAATTTCCAGGTCCACGTATGTGTGCTGTGATTTTCAGCGGTGGGACTAACACAAATTTAGAAGATGATCGCTCAGAATCTGAAGACAGAGGTTGCTGAGAGGCCGCTACATAGGGCTTATACCCAAGTTGGTTTGCGGGAACCTGGCTTCTGCTGAGCAGGACATGTTGATGAGATTGATGTTTAGCCAAGTGATAGATGTATCAATGAACAGTCAGAACATTGTATAATTTATACTGTTATCCAGAACAGTAAGATTGTGGTGTTAATATGAGGAATCTTTAGAACCAGTGACTCTAGATCCATTAAGATTTCTCCAATAACAGTGACAATAGGTTTAGAATTTCCTGATTAACAATCCGTTAAATAACAGAGGAAATTCATAGTGTGAATCAGATTGAAGACTCTCATTAGACAGTGTTTTGTCAGGGGTGTCCAAGCATCCTAGTGGTTCCAGAGACAACGGAGGAAGTCTTCACGTGACCGCAGGAGCATCACCTGGGTGAGGCTACTTGTATGGGATACATGGTGCTGGTGTGTTGTCAGCACAAGGATGCAAATGACTATACTCCTGAACACTGATCTGAGTCTATAGACACTTTAGAGTACACGTCACACATTCTACACCTTATACACACACACACTTCTCCTACATATACTCTTTGCTTTAATAAATTTCTTGTTTTTATTTGTTGAGGCTAGAGTTGTCAAGTATGTTATGTTGGGGAAGAATGAGAGGGGGCATGATCCAGGAGTGAGCAAGAGTGAGAAGAAGGTGTCCTCAGATTGAGGGAGTATGTTATGTTGGGGAAGAATGAGAGGGGGCATGATCCAGGAGTGAGCAAGAGTGAGAAGAAGGTGTCCTCAGATTGAGGGAGTGTGTGGACGGAGTCTGCTGGATATCTCCAGAACAGAGATATGGAATTAAACAAATGTGGGTGTGGATTCCCTTCACTCCAGGGACGACACTAATGTGGTAAAGAAGAACAAGTAACTAATACGACATTCATTCTTTACACACACGACAAACGGATACTCACGCAAACCTCAGGTCCTGTATGACATCACACTGATGTTGGACAACAGGATGCCTTCATCCGACGTACAGGACTTCGCGTTGGAGCTCAAGCCAACGAACATAAGCAAGCAAGCAAGCAACTCTATAAAGTTGATATCTTCAGCAGGTTAACAAGAGGACGGTCGTAGCTGGGTCAAGCCGAAGACATTCTTCAACAGGTGTGTTCACTTGAGGACTTAAAACCTGGCGAGGAGTGGGTACAAGTGCCAACAGATTTCTGCACATCCTTTTCAGTTTGCATCCACCTAGATAGAAAATGCAGACAAGAAAATCTGGCTGCTGTGTAGGCTGAAGAACAAGCGTTGATTTTATAGAATTCGCTAGACGGTGATGCGGTTATCTACACAGATGGGTCGGTCGTCCGACATGTGAGAAGCTCATGGGCCTTTATAGCTCGGGCCGGAGGGAGAAGGAGGGCTCTGGTGCTTTCACTGAAACCACAAGTACCCTGACTATGGAAGTCATGGCAGTAAGTAAAGCAATAACATGGCTCGAGACACAGACATTCACTAGGGCATGTTTCATTAGCGACTCAATGAACATGATCAAGAGGATAGAGGAGGGGTCGATCCGAAGAGAATGGTTGCTACCTCTGGAGCGGTCTCGGCTGGCAAAGATTAGTTTCATCTTCGTGCCAGAGCATGCGGGAGTACAAGGAAATGAGCGGGCTGACAAGCTCGCAGGTGAGGCTACTGTGGAGGGCGGACGCGCCATGGACCAGGCTGACATTCTGAATGCTCTACGAGAAGTAAGACTTTTGCGTGAACCAAGTGATAACTGTGAATCTACAACCATGGCCAGACTGCGAGAACAGCAAATTAAAAGAGGGGTGGCCAAACAAGAACACTACGCAGGAAGCCAAAGAAGATTGATAAACCAACACAGAACTGGCGTCGTTAGCCGCTACACGCTGCGGGATTTGCTGAGGAGGAGATGCGAGCACTTATGGACTGAATGGTTCGATGTGCAATGAGGATGATCTGTCGACTAACTAACTAACTAACTAATCTATAAAGTTAAGTTGCCGAGTTGAGAGTTTGCAGGAGATATATCCACATGTTCGTGACAAAGAGCAGCAGTCATGGTATGGAGATCTTACTGAACATTTCATCGTCAATTACCTTGGTTAAACAGTTCTGCATATCCCTTTAAAATCATGTAAACATAATGCTTATAGTCAGGAGAATAATGATTTGGAATTAACTAGCCGTTAAACTTCTACTTGGCACAACCAGTACAAATATTGCGAATATCCGCAACTAACAAGGAAAAATCTCCGCATGCTTTAGGATTTATTATGCCAGTTAACATCAATAATATACGAAATGCAGTTAATATTGTATTAACTGCAGACTACGAAAAAGATCTGCAACATGTGGTTGATGCCGTGATTGTGTACAGTGAACAACTGGGGTTAGAATTAAATTGTAAGAAATCAGAAATTATGGTCGTCTCCAAAGAGGAAAGAAGATACAATAAATATAAGGAAAATGGAAGCTTCTTTAGTAATGAGTCGATACAACTATATTAGACCAGTTCATAGGTATATGATAAAGGTGCCTTGTAGAGATTAGAAAAAGAATCGCCATGGTAAAGGTAGCCTTTTACAAGCTGAAACACTAACTAAGTAAAGGTTGTCAACTGCAGTGAAAAAAAATAGTGTTAAGTGCTATTTAGAACCTATACTTTTATATATATATGTGTGTGAAACGTGGCAATAAACAGACAAGCTGAGAAACTAGTGGCAGTGGATGTGTGCTTTCTAAGGAAAATGTAGACAGATAGAAAGACTTAAGAACAAGTCCTACAAGAAATAAATGAAAACCGTAAATTTATCACAGAAATTAGACTTAGTAAAGATATCTTTTGCGCGCTTTAAGAAGAGGAATGAAGTAGAACACTAAGTGGCAATTGGCAAAATTGGCGACAAATGAGCAAAAATTATTACTTGACTAGATGGCATAATCAGGACAAAAATACATGCTTAATTCAAACCTCTGATAATTGATAAGTCTGAGAGTTTGCTAACCATGACCGGCCACTCACACGGGATGACACATGATGATGATGGAGATATACGAAATATGAAATGCTTTTACAGAATAAGGATAAATAACGGCTGCAGCAGGTTTTGACAATATGGGATAAAAGCCGCCTATACCTAATTGTATTCAGCTCGTGTTGTAAGAACAGTAGCGAATGCCTAGAACCGGGGGATGGGGTTAGGAGAAGGCTGATATGCCAGAAATTGAAATTATAAATCTCATGTCGCTATGGAACTGATTATCTGATGGACTCGCTCTACACATAACTTATTTTATAGATACGTCGGTGTCGAGGTAGGGGTGACCTGTATCAAAGGAGAAGTAAGGTATCTTCTTCCCCCAGTTAACCTATAGGACACTCTTTTACAAGGTGGAATATCTTTTTATTCCCCAGACAAGAAAACGTTAAACCATGAGAGCTTGTGGTGGATGGGCTTGAGGGCAGCCGGCAGATAGTTGTTTGTTATGGGCTCAGTTTTGTGACTGTAGCAGAGGAACTGATAAAGAGACAATGGCTGCGGTCACCGACTAGTATGATCTCTGTCAAGAAGGAAAGCACTTGCAGACTTCTTTACAGAAGCCTAGTATATCATACTCAATATGCGTTTAATAATAGAGAAGTGCAGAGAATGTAATGTAAACCTATTCTCATGTTTTGTTGATTATTCACAGGCATTTGAATGTGTACAACATCAGAAACTGTGAGAAATCATGAGGAATATGGACTTTCCATCACATGTAATACAACTCATGAAAATGCTATATCTAGACCAACAAGCAGCAATTAGAATAGATGGTGAGACATCAGATTGGTTTGACATCAAGCAAGGAGTCCGTCAGGGCTGCGTGCTGTCACCCTATTTGTTTAACCTGTACGCAAAAACTATAATGAGAAATGTCAGAGATGGTATAACCAGGGAGCTATATGATGCCCTAAATATCGGTGGTTATGAAATACCAGAGATTCGATATGCTGATGATAAAGTATTACTATCCACATCACAGAATGGTATAGAAAACTTAATAACCTCAACTAAAAGAAATAGTGAAAATCACAACTTTTATCTTAACATAGCAAAAACAAAGATAATTGCATACAGATAAAACCACTATGGAGAAAGATATATATGTTAATGAGGTAAGATTGAAGGTGGTGGGCAATTTCGAATATCTTGGGTCATTGATTACCAACAATGGTGACACAATGAAAGAAATTAAACGACTATCAATTGTTCTTCAAAGACAAACAACTGAATAAATTATGGAGTGGGACAGATAGAACTGCAACAATCGGATTTTTAAGAGCACGCACCTTTGCCATTGCAACATACGCCCGTGAGACCTGGTCACTTACTAAACAAGCTGAACAGCGCATAAATGCTTTCGAATATAAATGTTATAGACGGGTTCTAAGAATATCTTGTGTAAAGAAAAGAACAAGTGTATCCATATTTTAAGAGCTGAATATTGAGGAGGGTTGGCTATTAAAGACGATACCACAAAGACAAATGAAATATTTTGGTCACTTGAAACGTCATGACAGTTTGGAGAGAACAATAATGGAAGGGTATATGCCTAGGAAGAGAAGAAGAGGAAACCCAAAGAGAAGATGGGTGCAAGATGTGGCGGATGATCTCCAGATGGGTGTATCGGACGCGGGACATCTTGTTTGTGATCTAGAAGTTTTCCGGAAGGTTGTTATGGAAGCGAGGTTCTGCAAAGGACATGCTACTGAATGAATGAATGAATGAGTATATCAATATTCATACAATTTCAGATAAAGGGCAACTCGACGGGAAAAGATATAGACGTTTCTTGTATGTTTATATGATATAGATATGTCTTGTATGCTTATGTGATCTATATATTTCTTGTATGTTTGTGTAATATCGTTGTTTCTTGTACGTTTGTGTGATATAGATGTTTCTTTCATGCTTGTGGGATCTATATGTTTCTTGTATGTTTGTGTGATATATATGCTTTATGTATGTGAGTGTGATATAGATGTTTCTTGTATGCTTGTGTGATGTTTATGTTTCTTGTATGTTTTTGTGATATACGTGTGTTTTGCATGTTAGTGTGATATACGTGTGTCTTGCATGATTGTATGATATAGTCTTTCCTACATGTTTGTATGATATTATGTTCTTGCAAGTTTGTATGATATACATGTTTCTTGCATGTTTGTGTGATATACATGTTTTTCATAACATTTCCTTTCTTTTTCCTGAATTTTGCCCTCTAGTAATTTGCAGTACAATCCCTCAGTGTCTTCAAATTGTGACAAAGCTAAGACAGCATGGAAACCGCGGTAGTTGCCTGCATTGTTATTTGTTTAAATCCTTATCGCAGAGGATTAACAGCATTACTAGAAAATTGACTCCGCCGAGTGCCGATTTGTCTATACAAACATGGAACCAGCACCATGTACTCAGTACCTCCTAGTGCGAATAAAAGGGAATTTGACTTTTTAACAAATATGCCCCCTCGAAACACATTTGTCTGTTTGTCCTTATATCTGTAATCTACCGGTATATGAAACAGATGACAAACATGTCGCTCTCTCTACTGCTTCCACAGACAAACAGCATGGAGAGATCTGTCAGTGTTCGGATACATGCCTAGACAACGCCCAGTGCCAGAGAGATGGGAGTGGCGGGTTCGCTTGTTTGTGTCTGCCTTGTCAGTACCTGGACCCCATCTTGAGCCAGTGTGTCGACAGTGAGTACTCATTTATAAGAGTTTTATATTGCAGTAAAAGACAGTGATGGGTGCTTTTTAAGAGTGTTAGCCTGCAATTAGTCGCGTCTATATTGGATTCTTACACTATGAAATGGTCTTTGTGATACATTATTAACTTAATAAGTGCGATTTATAATAACATGAAATGCAAAGTTCTCAAAATATTTATATTATTATCTAAAAATAATTACGTATGATGCAAGTATTATCTTGCCATACTCATACCTGATTTAAGATTGTGCAATGTTGTCTCCGCAGCCTTGGAAGGAGTACCGTAGATTGAATAGAAATACTAGAGATAGATTGCGTACTTGGAGAGAAACTAAGAGAACTTGAACCAAACACAACGTGAGGTTCCATTTGTGAGGTATCAGTGGAAACTTATTGTTGCGCACAGGAGATCATCAGAGTATGTGCCGTTAGAGAGACTTTAGTTGTTCTTGAGGGAATCTTGGCAATACCTGTTGGTGGGTCACTATATGAGTCTGTGTAAGAACATTATTCAATAAATAATGTTGTGTGTAAAGACTTTTATTAGACTTAACGACTGTAGATTGGATTATGAAGATAACAATAACTTGATGATCTGGACTTTGACGACGAGATTGCTCTCCTGTCACACACACGAAGTCAGAAACAAAATAAACTAAACACGCATGATCAAGTTAAAAAGTTAGTTCCATATTCTTTACAGGACGTCGAAGTCAACTCCAGCATTTTTTTGCTGTTTTGGCAAGTTTACATTTAGTAGTTTGTCATAGATTTCTGAAAAACATGATGAAAGGTTACACAAATTAGGTCTAACATTTTTAGGGGAAAGACAAAGATGAGAATAAATTAAACAAATGATAACCGATCTTTCTTGGTGAAAAAAAAAAGAGATGGAATCATAAACTTGTTTAGGGACGCAGAGGTGTTTCCAAGGGACCAGGGCTGGGCTCTATACTGGCCAAGACCTATTGACGCGTCCTCGCCGAGCGTCCCGGCAACAGGTCCTTTCGGGGTCCTGGCTGAAGTCAGTAGGATCATTGATTCCTCCGAAGTCGGAGAGTGTCTGCCTGCACGGCGAGGAACCACCAGTCTGCACACCAATAAGTCAGACATGGGACAACGGATACTCACGCAAACCTCAGGTCCTGTATGTTGGACAACAGGATGTCTTCATCCGACATACAGGACTTCACGCTGGAGATCACAGCCAGCGAACACTAGCAAGCAAGCAATAAACTTGTTTAGGTAGTAATGTAGATCAAGACGGGGAACAGATAGAAATAGAAGAATAACAATTCAAAAGGTCAGGGCAGCTATCATAGCACTAGAACATTTAGTGAAGTCAACAGAAATTAAAACAAGTACCAAACATAATATACTTAGCGTCAGTGCTGCACAAATCTTCACATTGTGGCTGCATTATTGGACAATGGAAAAGCTAAGAGGAAAGACTAAAGTTGTTTTCAAACAGATTCGTCATTAGTACGGTATGTCTGGGGAAGTAAAGGCGCCTCTGAAGTGTTAATCTTGCTTATGGAAATAAGGATCTAGTACGACATTGCCACATGTTATCTGTGCCTTAACGGATTGTAAAAGGGAGTTTCACAATCTCACGTTATACCGAGTCAAGGTTTCGAAATCAGACATGCGTGTTTTAGAAGCAAATCGCTTTGCGTTGAATTTCAAGGTATGTGATATTGGCTGTTCAGAAAAATATAAATATAGTAAACTACTAAACGTACAATGGCCTAGTAAATCACAAACAGTGAATTCCTTTTAATGTTTTAAAGCATTCAAAGGGATTATTTACTTCCTTTTTCATTTGTAAGGTTTCTGCATCCACAGTTCCCGGTGAGGGAGACGAGTGCAATACTGTTTGTGAAAAACCCTTCGTGTGTACTAGCGGAACAGATGGGCGCAAAACTTGTCAACCTTGCTCATCTAATCAGTACTTTGATGACGTGGACATGAAATGCATCAATCGTAAGTCTGAAACTGCACGCACGCGTGCGTGTGTGCGGATACGTCCGCGAGAGAGAGAGAGAGAGAGAGAGAGAGAGAGAGAGAGAGGGTGGAGAGAGAGAGAGAGAGAGAGAGAGAGAGAGAGAGAGAGAGAGAGAGAGAGAGAGCGTGACTACTTGCTTGCAAATGTGTATGTTAGGGTAAATGAATGGGTGTTTGTTTTACTGTCTGTGTCCGCCGCGTGCTTTTCACTAGAGTTGAAAGCTCTCCTGACCAACTACATTCTCAGAGTGACTCCTCTGGAAAACTACATCCTTATAGTGACTCCTCTGGAAAACTATATTCTTAAAGTGAATCCTTTCGAAAACTACATTCACAAAGTGACTCTCTTGATCAGCTGTTTTCTCAATTTGACTCTTCTGGAAAACTAAATACTTAGTGTGTACCACACACCCCTTTCGACCAACAATATTCCCAGTGGGATTTCCCTGGAAAATGACATTCATGGTGTCATTCCCCTGGAAAACAACATTATCAATGTGACACCTCTAGAAAATTACTTTCTCAACGCGACTCCCCTGGGACACAACATTCTCGGAGTGAATCCCCTGACCAACTATTTTATCAGTATGTCTGTCCAAACGAATTATTTTATCAGTGTGACTGTCCTGACCAACTATATTATCAGTGTGACTGTCCTGGAAAATAAGAAGTGGTCAAGCCGTTTGACTCGGGCTCCGAAGGATATGGGTTCGATTCCGGGTCGCATCCTTCGGTTTACGGGTGAATATTTTCGGAGACTCCTGTGGGTCGTCGCTGGAGCTACGGAGTTCGTGCTTTGTGCGATGCTTTCCGCTCTGCAGAAAGAGACCAAGCCATATGGGATAAATACCAGGTGCAATCAAGTCGACTCTGTCGACTTTTAAGCGACTTTTTTATACGTTTATCGGTATGAGTTCCCCTTAGAAACTACATAATCTGTATGGTTCCCATGGACAATTACATTCTCAATGTGACTGCCTAGACCAACTATATAATCAGTGTAAATGTCCCGACCAACAATATTATCATTGTGACTTAATTGGAAAAATATTACATTATGAGTGTGACTCCCCATGGAAAACTACGTTATCATATATATATATATATATATATATATATATATATATATATATATATATATATATATATATATATATATATATATATATATATATATATATATATATATATTCGTGCTAGGAACAGCTCTGACTACCTAGTTTCCGAATGCCGCTCTTGTTCGGAACAGCTCTGACTAGGTAGTTTTCCGAATGTCTGTCGTACCTGGAACAGCTCTGACGGGCGCAACGACAAGCACATGTCCGAAAACTCGCTGAGTGGATACCGTCTGTACACCTGTCTGGTTTGTGCGGGAATGGCCCGGGGCAAACGAAATGACCAATATATTGAAGTGAGGATTTAAAGCAGCCATGAGCAGGACGTGACGATTCCCTCGGCTAGCCCAGAACCAGGGCGTTATGTGTCGGCCCTGCAACTATGGAAGCAACCTTGGATGGCGGAAAATGCTATGGACTGTCCCTGCCTTCCTTTGAGGGATGACCGTTGTCTTCGACCGTTCTAACTTGGCCAGCATGGTTGTAGATGGCACCACAAAAGTGAGAGTCTCCCAGGAATGCTACCTGGTCAAAAAAGCACGCTAAAGTCGATGTGTTGGCCTACGGGTTTCGGCCCAATGGCTCATAACAGACACACCGCAATCACATCTGAAAAAAACCCCACTCCGGATGAACGAAAAGAAGGATATATATATATATATATATATATATATATATATATATATATATATATATATATATATATATATATATATATATATATATATATATATTATTATATCATATATATATATATGTGTGTCTCAATCGGTCTCTGTGGCTAAGGTCTTGCGAACGCGGTTTGTGAGCCCGTATACCCGGGTTCGAAACACAGCGGTGCTGGTTTTTTCGAAAAAGGTATAGGTGCCGGTCGTTCAGAAAGCAATGGCAAACTACTGAACGTAACACTTGCCTAGTACATCAACAGCAGCTGAAAATGCTGGTGTTGACTGTAACGTCCCGTAAGGGATACGCAACAAATTTTTTTGTTTTATATATGTGGCTGCCCCGGTAAACTACATTCTTTATGTGGCTTCCCTAGAAAAGTACATTCTATATGTGGCTCACATAGAAAACTACATTCTATTTGTGGCTCCCATGGAAAACTACATTCTTTATGTGGCTTCCCTAGGAAAGTACATTCTATATGTGGCTCCCATGGAAAACTACATTCATTATGTGGCTTCCCTAGGAAAGTACATTCTGTATGTGGCTCCCATAAAAAACTACATTTTTTATGTGGCTTCCCTAGGAAAGTACATTATATATGTGGTTCCCATAGAAAACTACATTCTTTATGTGGCTTCCCTAGGAAAGTACATTCTATATGTGCCTCCCATGGAAAACTACATACTAAGTACTTCACTGGAAAATTATATTCATAGTACAACTTCACTAGAAATCTACGCTCCCTATGTGGCTCCCCCACGGAAAGCAAAATTCTCTATGTGGTTCCCCCATGGAAAACAATATTTTCTATGTGGCTCCCCTGGAAAACTACATTCTCACTGTGATCACGTGTGGTAGTTTTGACAGCTGCATAATCGCAACTAAAATTGAAGGGGGAAAGCAAGTCCCGTAAAAAGAGAATATGGTTTGAAATAGATTTCTTTTACATTGGTAAACGTAACTGAAGCGAAACAGAGCATTTGAAATCATTAAAAACATAACAAACAGAAATTAACAAGCGCTGTTGCATACACTGTCTTAGTGGCCTCACATGGTTTCCTATTTGATATTTATGTAACATGAACCTGTGGTGGTCATGTGAAGTGCTAGGACTATCACATTTTTGCAGGTTTGTGTGCACAGAAAAATAGGGGGGGGGGGGGGGAGGCGCATTCCCTCCCGTAGAGAACATCGAAAGCTGGCATCGAAAAATCTACTGACAGCGCTCATGATATTTTAATCGTAACGTTTTAGCCATCATACGAAAACCCCCTGCTAATATGAACTATAGTCTGTCTAGAAATGAATGCCCTCATTCACGATCAATTAATTTGAAAACTGTCTGTTGCATCGTTATGAAATTTTTCCTGCTGTCTTATATTTACCCCCCCCCCCTCCTCCCCACCCAAGGAATATGTCTTTGATAGGTCCAAAAGCAACTTAAATCATTGAAAGCGGAGACATTTCTTTGATGTTTTGGTGAAAAACTAGTGATTTCTCGCTAACAAACTTGTTTTACAGTAATGCCCCGTTCAACTACACGAGGCTCTTGCCATAAGGACAATCCCATGTCCCACGAGAATATTAACTATAGAACGCTATTGTCTCCGTGTGAAGACGTATTACATTTAATAATGTGCACTTCATCTCTGATCAGTAAATTATATACCGCATATAAACAAACTTTGAAATCTGCTGTACAATCTCCAGAACAAATTTTTTTATTTTGGGTGGACATAATGATGTCATTGATAAGGTTATATGCTAAATCTCATCATGTTTCCTCAGTTTGTTACTGAGATATGGAATTTTATATTGGGGTAAACAAAAGTGAACAGACTATAAATAAACAAATAGAAGGTCAGCATGGCCGAATTGATAAGAATTCTTGTTCGTAAACATCCTGTGTGCTAATGCCGAGGTAAGGGGGTCAACCCCTACACCGGACAGGACTAAAATTCGACGTCTCGTCCTTGTAAATTACAAGTACCCCTGAAGTCGGAGTGGGTTCGCCTGATGGCGAGGGACAATAATAATAGGGAAAGCTAATCAATACGCACAGTTCAGTCTAGTACTACTAGGAGTAGTGTATACGGACTACGTGTGAGTGCAAAGCGAGGGCGCAATAAAACACACACACACGAGTAAGCTGTTACCATGACCAAATTAATAATTTATGTTAATTATGTTATTAAGAAATTAATTTATGTCTCTTCCAACCTCAAACAGTTCCTACCTACGGAGAAGCATGTAGGGACAAATGTGCTTGCAATCTCGAATGTCAGGCCGACGCTGGCAGTGGTGCATCGGTTTGTATGTGTTCAGGTGACAGCGCTGGGTGGGATGCTGTGCAAGGAATATGTACTTACGGTTTGTATCCGTTTCTTATGTTTGTAAAAGAAAAAAAAACATGCTTGTGCATGATGGGGTATTTATTAGGCTACCTGGTAACTTCATGGTATCAGGAGAGTTGCGTTCCGGAATGCCTGTAGCTGAACCTCAACAATTGCATAAAGACGCAAGAAAACAATGATTCATTTTTGTTACATGACATGGTCGAGGCCATATTTTCTTTACAATCTTGTCTGTTTCAATAAAACAAAATAGGTGTATGCCTTCTATGTTTACATGAAAATTTATCGTTTTAATCACGTTCAAAATTGTTTAAAATCTTATGTGGCTTAGAATAGCGCAATGGGTATATGTCTAATATTATTACATGAAAAGTTTATCATTTTTATAATGTTCAGCCAAAACACACACACACACACACACACACACACACACACACACACACACACACACACACACACACACACACACACACACACATAAACACACATACCCACACATGGTCGTAGACACGGCCCGTAGATCTTCACTCACTGTACGCATTTGTGTTTACGCTGAGCACATTACCAATGGCCTGACGACTCTAGTAGGCTAAAGCTTGTACCTTCTGTCTGGCATTTATTCTTGGAGGTTACGTACCACGTTCTGCCAAGGAGCTTCTTTCCACAGAGGTCCCACACCTCAAAACGTTCTCACCTTACACTGTACTGAGGTACTTTCTTCATATGTAATGATTTTCTCTGCAAATACAACCTATTTATATCTCTATAATGTCGCTTTTGTCGGCTAAGGCGCCAGTAAAACACAAGCTGAACAACTCTCCGACATCCGAGCCGATGGTTTGAAATCACCCTCGGGCGATTTAGAAGCAGACATTGCGTTGATTTCGAACGGCGTCGGCCGTTAAGAAAGGAATGGCACACTACTGAACGTACAAGTGACTAGTAAATATAAAAAGCAAATAAATGCTAGTGTTGATGGCATCATCAAGTAAAGGACATGCAAGTAACTCTGTAAATGTTGGTTTTACTGAACATAACAATAATGTCAACACCCAAAACTATATGTCAATAAAAATGCACATTCAACAATTAAGAATCTGAAAATTTCATAAATTTTGAATACCTTGGGTCCATAAATAACAGCAATAGAGATTGTTTAAAGGAAAAGGTCAGAAGCAGACTTGGAATATCAACGCAGAGATTCAACAGTATTAATGGCCTATTATATAACACCAGCAATGAAAGTCAATTCCCCCCTGACATCATACGGGTGCTCATCTTGAACAATTTCACAATTACTGAAAAAGACAATCTATGAAAAAGGTTTGCCATTGTTTTCTGAACTGCCGACGCCTCTCACCAAGGAAATCAACTCAAAGCGGTCATTATCTGAATCGCCCGCGACTGATTTCGATCTTTCAACTCGGTATGTCGGGGAATATATGTAGCTGTGCGTCTAGCTATTCCCTAAGCCACAGCGGCGACTGTTTTTGTAAGAAAGGTTAATGTGTTTATAATTACATCGTAATAAATAGTATGTTTTTATTATTTGTGGCAGACTGTTTCACCAACAACACCGCCAGCTGCAAGTGTGTGCCCAACGGTCACTACCCAGCCTGCCGGCCCCTGTGTGAGGACGGAGTGTATGTCTCATGCTTCAACAACACCCATTACCTCAGGTATGCTGGGCACGATAGGTTTGATCGCTGCTATTTCGTTACCCAGTAGTTAGTGCGTTTGCTTACAAATATGGATGGAGATTGTAGGTTAGGTACCAGTTAACATGGTTCCTGATGTCTGCGGAGGAGCGCAATTGGGAAGTTATAAGACTTTTCCTAGGGCAAGAAAATCCAACCTCAAGACTAAATGCCATATCAAGGGCAGACTAGGCTTTAATCTTTGGTCGCAACTGGTCTAGCATCAAAGCTCTGACAGGTGGACAATTAGATCATTTCTTTACTGATCCGGCAGCTCCTGCATCTTTTCTTGTTTCAAATGAATTAGTGTTACTTTTCCTGTGGAGTAAACTAGATAAGTCTATAGAGGATCATGCTGTATAGGAAACACATGGTTTCTACAATTCAGTCCAGTCTTTGTGCTATGTGGAGGTATAACTCCATCCCTGGTCCCCGCCAAAGGTTGTAATTATTATACCTTTTTTGGAGTACTATGTAAGAAACTATCGTCTGTCAAGGCTACAAGGTGCCAACAATAATAACTGGTGCTCGCACAGAATTATGGGACTAAAACTGTATGGTTGAATCAATAAAGAGGACAGGATCCAGCCCATCAAAGGGTGATAAAAATACCATGTCGCTGGACTGGACACACAGTCAGAAACTCAGAGAATATCTCACTAGAAAGTCATCTTTTTGTAACCAACATGTCCAACGAAATGGAAGGACATCTAAACACATTGAGTCGGGAATTAGAGACAGATTGATAATATTGGCTAGACACAATAGGGCGCTGTAGCAGATGGCGTGAGTTGGTCCTAGGACCTATGCGTCAATGGACGATAAAGAGCAGACCAAAAAAAAAAAAGAAAAAAAGGAGAATTGTTGCCGGTATGTAACAAACTGCATAGTCCCGGGACTGTCGGTCAGTAATCGTAATTTGGACACAACGGTATCGCATATATATATGTAAGTACATAAGTACCTTGCGGTGTATGGCAGACTGGTCTTTGGGCCTGAGGAATTAAAGGCCGCCTGGCTAGTGCAGTTGCCGCAAACTGTGCAGGTTAGAATTTTCTTTATATATATATAATATATATAATGACTGTTCAATGCTGGAAAATATTGCCGGTCCAAGTTTTCAAGTTTTGTATTTACCTTTTATGTTGCATGAACGTTACAGATGGTGAACACAAAAATTGGACCGGAAATATTTTAAAACACTGCACAGCCATTAAAAATGCATTATATATATATGCCCGTCTCCCTGTTCGTGGGGTTAGCAGCTTTCTCCGTAACCTCGAATACTCTCGTGAGTCTCGCCAGTGACTTATGAGAGTATAGAGCCGGTCGCTCAGAAGGTCGTGGCGTGCTGATGAGCGTAATCTTGCCAAGGAATCAACATACGGCTGAAAGATTCTGATGTTGACCGCAATATCCTGCAACAGGATGGAAACACGGGAGGGGGGGGGGGGAAATATATATATATATGCCTCTTTTGCATTTTTATTTCTCCTTCTCTGGCTATAAACTAAAGCGTAGTTCATTCACGTGCTGCTACTTCTATTGCGCTGGACTGATATTTACATGTTGATTAGCTTTCCTTATAAGCAACACTCCGACTTCAGTGATGTTTGTAATTTACGTCCCCAAGTCAAGGAAGAGAAGTCAACATGTTATTCCAACCGACCAGTGTAGGGGTTGATTGCACGTACACTGGTAGTTTACTTTTTACTTTCAGAAATTGCTCCGACGCTTGGTATGTGCGGTCGGACTCCAGCAGGTTTCTGGCTAGAATGGTGTACGATCCGAAACTAGGGCGATGTGAGAGGTCATCTGCGTACTGTCGGCGGTCTCTGGATGAGCTGGTCGAAGGCTAAACTGGCAAAGCTCATTAGTGTATGACAACTAAACATTGACTCTGAAGGTCGCTGCCACTGATCTCCATCGTTGTCTGTCTCTGGTCAAATGCAGGAATATAATGTTTTATTTACTTTCCTCCTTTTAATCTTATTGTAATTGTAATCATAAAGCACTTTACAAAATTTACACTTTGCACTTGATTGATTGATGTAGTATACATTTTGCAAACCGCCACATCGCTGTTTAAATCTCCCCGCACTACCCTCCAGTTAGCAATAGCGCCAAGAACCACCACTATCATACTCATATTCAAATTTGAAGAATGAAGGAATTAGCGCCAATAGTGCAAAAGAAGGACAAAATTTGCATCATTCTAATTTGAAAACGGAGCTCTGATTTGAAACAGAAACGACAATATTATAATTTTCTCTCCGTTTTCTAAACCACGTTTTCACTTCACATTCAACTTCGGCGTCACTCGCGAAATGTCTCCCGCCAAGGTGATTTTCAGGAGACTTAGCCCCTAGCGATTTCCGGTAAAGCGATGCCGACCTGGGAAGAAACGGTTACGAGGGCGAGTCAATAAGTAAGTCACACAGTTCTGTGGGATGGCAGGTAAATGAAAACATAGCTCGCAGTTCTATGCAGTCGGTTTGGGAGGACTGATAAAACAATAGGATAAGTGCATCAATGTTGGTGGAAATTATGTTGAGACATAAATGGACATTGTATGTATAACAATAAACTAGTTTCAAGTTGTTATCATAGTTAGTTATTTTTCTACAGCCATTTGTGGCTTACTTATTAACTTACCCTGGTATAATGGTGATATTAACGCAGTATAGCAGTGACGACGTTATCGAGGAACGTAGCAACGTAAAGTGAAGTTATGTCCCATTGTGACAACGGCATTATAGCGATGCGGCGGAAACCAAAGCGACGTATAGAGGGGGCCTTCCTGTATTAGGATTCTTCGAAAAATAGGCCTCGATCAGATCTGAAACCTAGACCTTGCGACGTCGTACCTTTTAGCCTCTCAATCCTTCTTGCTTTATGTACACACGATCATTCAATCATATGTCAACGTTGTCAATTTTGTGGAATTGTATTTTTCTTTTCCTTTTCTAAAGTCCCGTAGTCTCCAAATGACGACACTTATTAGACAAACACGTAATTAAACAAACATTAAACAGTCAATCTGCATCAACAAAATTTAAATTGTGGGAAAGTGTAACCACCACAAGAAGCATAAATTAGAAGTTCAGCGAATGATGTTACAACAATGACAAATAACATTAATATCATAAGTGTCGAGTTCATAAACAAGTACAGATAATGCATTATCAAATTCGGAAGCATTGTTTGCGCTCATAGAAGAAGTATATAGAAACAGAGACTATAAGAGCAAACTTAGACAACATATACATTAACAACTATTGATACCATGCTGGAATTTATTCAACCCCATAACATTAGAAATAATTCAGGTCTTCTCTGCACGAACAAGGTGTATTTCGACGCATATCCAACTAAACACCCGTAAAAATATGTCATGATTAGCCAGGTCTATCATCAACCTGAACCCACAACTATGGAATATGGACATAATTCGAATATAACATTGAAATAAGCACCATTGGTCTAAGAATTGTTTACTAACCAAGTATAGATCATATAGCAAACACAAACACACCTTTAGACCGCAATTCTGTGTCCAGTATGTTAATGAACATTTAAATACGTGACATGATTGGTCGCTTCTAATGTGGCTAAACGTAAGACACAGAATGCACTGTAGAAGTACATATATACATTATAGGGAAGGCGAATGTGATAAATAAAATAGACATGTATTTGAAACAGCCATTCTTGGTGGTGATATCTCGGGAGTAGACTAGTCTATACATAAACATCACCATCGCCGTAGAGCAGGCCCATTGCAGAACGCCGATCTCATCATGGCCCATCGAAAATTCCTTGATCCGTAGCCAGTTCTTCTGCCTGATACATAAACAAACAGCTCACTTTCATAAACATTCGGTGCGTTGATGTCGAGGTAGCGGGTTCAGCCCGTACACCGGTTAGTTAGAATAAAATATTAACTTCTAGGTCCTTAACTCGGGATGTAAATTACAAGTACCCCTGAAGTCGCCCGATAGTGAGGGACACTTGTAATATGGAAAGCTAATCCACACCCACAAATCAGGCCAGTGCATTAGTAGTAGTAGCTCGTTTATGGACTATGTTTGAGTTCAAAGCTAGCGCGCGCAAAAAAAAAAAAAACAAACACTTTCTCCTGCGCAGGGCTTTGTATTTAGAACAAATGCTAGCAGATGCCCAGTAGTTTATTATGAATAAAATTTGGTGGAACTACGGTAAAGCTGTGAAAATGTAACCAATATAAAATGACACAAAGTAGTGCAGCTTTACATAACATAATTACGATACATACAGGACGTTGCGGCGATTAGCTTTCATTAGCAAATAAACACAGTCACAAAACACAACAAGGAGATCTCGTGTGACTACATCAACACGTGACGACAGGACGAGATGAATGAAAAGATGAAAAAATTAAAGCAATGAAGAGAAAATGGAAATTGGAGAAAAAAAATGTTCGTACTTATCCCAGAATTCCCCATTCGCTCGGAATTCTGGGGTAAGTATGAACATTTTTTCAAACATTTTTTCAAACATGTAAAGCTGCACTACTATGTGTCATTTTATATAGTCGTCTACTATGAAGCAGATGATCTACTAGTATCACTGCATAGATTATCAAGTTTTAAGTGGAACACACGTTACATAGAATTCATAGTAATTACCACCAAATAAAAAACCTATAAATATCATCATGTGCCATGCTGATGTACGTGGGTAGTGTATGGTTCTCCATTTTACACGATCAGCAGTCTTGAAGCAGGTCTGGGTTTTTATCTAGACTACAACATGTGGCCTAGCAATAAAGGCATTATCTCACTGCTTTCCCTTGCTCTGTTCCTTTCAATCTTACTAGCTGTCACCAAGTTTTCAGGTTAATTTCTCATCATAGCGTGCAAGTAATTCTTAACTAAGTCTAATTTCACCAATCATTTTATCCTTTTCATTTGTTTCCTGTATAACTATCTCATTCATTTTTCTGCCGGCTCACGATCATCATAATCATGATCAAGTGCCCTGCCAGCTGGCGTAGGCGTTCATAGTTCTCCACAGATCTCGATCAGATACGGATTCAAAGAATATGCTTAGCAAGGTGGAGAAAGGAATATTTCGTGTGGAATGGCTCTCGTCGCTTCAGAGGTCACAGATTGTGAGAATTGTATGGATATTTTGCCCTGGCCATGCGGGTGTACGGGGAAATGAACAGGCTGATAGGCTAGCAGGGAATGCACCTCTTGGTGGTATCTTGCCTATGGACAAGGGGGAGTTGGTCGTGCGCTTGTGGGACCAGGTGGAGAAGGCGGAGGAACAGATTGAGAACCCATATGTGGAAAGAATGAGATTGCGGGGGATCGGCAGGGGTTCTGGAAGAATCTCAAAATTGAGAGGGAAGACCAGGAAAACTTTTAATCAGATAGCGGTGGAAACTATTAGTAGTATGACTCTTCGCTGGCTGTTGAACGAGGGGACTGAGCACGTATGGGAATGTCCTGAGTGCAGTGATGTCGGTTCTTAACTCAACTCAACTCAACTCAACTCCACTCTGCTGATGGTATCCCTCCATGCCACCGTCTCAATCCATCCAGCATCATTTCTCTTGGTCTGCTTCCTCTCCTCTCTCCCCCTCGTTCTTACCAGTTGTCACGTTGTTCTCCAATGCCTCTCTTCTCATCACATGAGAGAAGCAAAGCTGCTAGTCTATTTCTTATTGTTGTATATAATGTTCTAGTTTCATTAGCCTGTTTCAGGCAATCGTTTTTAGTTACTCTGGCAGTGCAAGGAATTCGCAACATTTGTCTCAGGAACCACTTTTTTGTTTCTTCTAATCTCTTCTTAATTTGTTCATTTACATTCCAAGATTCACTGCCATACAGCAAAACTGGTTCTATATAACATTTCAGCACTCTCTTCCTTACATTCAGTGATGACTTATTGCATAAGATACTCTTCATTTTCAGAAATGCGGCTTTTGCTTGACCTTTGTTCATACGCAACGAAACGTTGTATTGAGGAGCGGCTGGTTGAGTGGCTAAAACGCCAGATTTTCCTTTGGGATACCCGGGTTCGAATCCTCTGTAAGTTGTGGAATTTTCTTTCCTGTCGGGGGCAAAAGGAAAATCCTAACCTGCACAGTTCGCGGCGACTGCACTAGCCAGGTGGCCTTAATTCCTCAGGCTCAAAGACTCCCCCCCCTCCCCGTCATACACCGCAAGGTACTATATTGGCAGTAAATGACACTTGACAGTTATGACAGCTTGGCCTATTCTGTTCTTAATCTCTGTTGTACATCTTCCATCTGATGTCATAACTGCCCAGAGATATTTAAAATTATCCACTTGGTTAAAAATTGACCCTTATATTTATATGTAACATTTTCATGTTACCATTTTATTTGATATCACCATTGATTACTGTTTTCTTGATATTCAAGGAGTACTTTCTTTGTACTCCCTGTTACTACAATTTTCAACATTTTGTGCAGGTCTATTCCATTATCCGCCACCAATACCGTATCTGCATAGCGGAAATTATTTATATTATAACCCCCGATTAGTATTCCTGGCACCGCTTTGATCTCTCTCATTATTACTTCGCTGTATAGGGAGAAGAGATCCGATGACAAGACACACCCTATCGTACTCTTAGCTTTGTCTGTTCGTAACTGACCTCCCATTTTAATTACTACTACCATTAACCAGGGCTCTCAGGTCGACCGAACCTAAAGTGGGTTCCAGATAATGCTCTGGGAAATAATGGCGGCCGTTGGGATATTGGCTACATCATCCAATGACTGTAGACTGGTCCATACAAATAAGTGGCTAGCGCTATATACAGAACACGCATCGAACGACTGTAGACTGACTGGTCTATCCAAATACGTGGCTAGCACTATATACAGAGCACGTCTCAAACGACTGTAGACTGACTGGTCTATCCAAATACGTGGCTAGCACTATATACAGAGCACGTCTCAAACGACTGTAGACTGACTGGTCTATCCAAATACGTGGCTAGCACTATATACAGAGCACGTCTCAAACAACTGTAGACTGACTGGTCTATCCAAATACGTGGCTAGCACTATATACAGAGCACGCCTCAAACGACTGTAGACTGACTGGTCTATCCAAATACGTGGCTAGCACTATATACAGAGCACGTCTCAAACGACTGTAGACTGACTGGTCTATCCAAATACGTGGCTAGCACTAGATACAGAGCACGTTTCAAACGACTGTAGACTGACTGGTCTATCCAAATACGTGGCTAGCACTATATACAGAGCACGTCTCAAACGACTGTAGACTGACTGGTCTATCCAAATACGTGGCTAGCACTATATACAGAGCATGCCTCAAACGACTGTAGACTGACTGGTCTATCCAAATACGTGGCTAGCACTATATACAGAGCACGCCTCAAACGACTGTAGACTGACTGGTCTATCCAAATACGTGGCTAGCACTATATACAGAGCACGTCTCAAACGACTGTAGACTGACTGGTCTATCCAAATACGTGGCTAGCACTATATACAGAGCACGCCTCAAACGACTGTAGACTGACTGGTCTATCCAAATACGTGGCTATGACTATATACAGAGCACGCCTCAAACGACTGTAGACTGACTGGTCTATCCAAATACGTGGCTAGCACTATATACAGAGCACGTCTCAAACGACTGTAGACTGACTGGTCTATCCAAATACGTGGCTAGCACTATATACAGAGCACGTCTCAAACGACTGTAGACTGACTGGTCTATCCAAATACGTGGCTAGCACTATATACAGAGCACGCCTCAAACGACAGTAGACTGGTCCATACAAATAAGAGGCTAGCACTATATACAGAGCAGGCCTCATAGAGTGTAAAAGGGCCTTCTAACTTCACTTTTACCATGTACCCAATACGCCTCACAGGGTCCTTTAACATTCTTTGTTTCTGTATATTGCCCGTATTACCACACGGCTCCGAACCAATGATTCGAAACACATACTTTCATTCAGTAGCATGTCCTTTGCAGAACCTCGCTCCCACAACAATCTACCGGAAAACTTCTCGATCATAAGCAAGATGTCCCGCGCCCGATACACCCATATGAAGATCAAATGCCACATCCTGCACCCATCTTCTCTTTGGCCTTTCTCTTCCCCAATTCCCAGGCATATTTTGTTTTTAATGTTGCATATCCATTACAGGACGTTGCAGACAACACCAGCACTTTTCAGCTGCTGTTGATGTTCTAGGCAAGGTTACGCTCAGTAGTTTGCCATTGATTTCTGAACCAAGGCATATTCCTCTCTATTATTGTTCTCTCCAAAATTTTATGACGTTTCAAGTGACCAAAATATATAAATTTTCTTTGTTTTATCGTCTTTAATAGCCAACCCTCTTCAATATTCAACTCTTGAAGTATGCATGCATTTCACAGGATAATACATCTATGGAAACGTGTAGATTTGGTGTTACTGCATGATGTATTGATTGAGTAGGACCAATGAAATCAAATGAACAAATTCTTAAAGACAAAGGGGACAAGGGGAGTTATGAAATTATATACGAAGTTGATAGTCTTGGCTTGGTCATAATATGAGGCATAAACACCTGTTTTTCTACTTATGAAAATGTAAGAGGCGAACATTTAGTGGAAAATCAAAAGAAAACATTCGAAAAAAGACAACATCATAACCACTTTGCGGTTTAGACTGACTTACTCGATGTGAAGAAGAATGCTGAGAATATAAGGCAGTAAAGTGAAGTGACATGGTTATACGTTTTCAGCATCAATCCACGTTCTGACTGACTTGATGGAGACATGATAATAATTATGAAATTAATGATGCGATGACGATGATAATGATGACGAAATACTGTATATCATTCAGTTCATCTACACTTTGTGGTAGAAGAGAAATTAAAAATAAATAAAAAGAAAATATTAAAAAAAAGAAGAAAACATGTTGCTTTTTCTTTGTAGAAAATCAAACATAAGCAATGACATGTAAACGCATTTGGTGTGGTACAAAACCTTTTTCTTTTAATTAAATGCTTACGAAACGACTACTTCAAACCACGACTTGGAATAACAAGTTAACAAACGTACGCAATTGAAACACATGAATATGCAATCTGGAAACTAGCATACGAATTAAGGTTTATGTAACCTGAAAGGAACAAGAAGAAATTCAATTGCTACATTTAAGAAGAATAAAGAGTAGCAGTAAACAGTATAACAGAATCATCATTGCAGAACACATAGACAGAACGAACATTCAGCGAAACAAGAAGTGAGTAAACGACGCTGGCACTGGGTAGGAGACACATAGAGAACACCTGAGAATAGTAAAACTAGACACTCCCTTTCGTGGAACCCACATGGCGAAGGAAACATGGGGCGACCTACAATAAATAGATACAAGAACTAAAGACAGAGATAATAAATAGGGGGAGAAAACGGCGTGGGTTGGTCGGGGGTCGCTGTTCTCTCAATAGGGGATACCAGGCACAAGAAGAGAGAAAGAGAGACAGAGAGAGAGAGAGAGAGAAGAGAGAGAGAGAGAAAGAGAGAGAAAAGAGAGAGTGAGAGAAAGAGAGAGAGAGAAAGAGAGAGGGAGAGAGAAAAGCGAGAGAGAGAGTGAGAAAAGAGAGAGAAATATATATATATATATATATATATATATATATATATATATATATATATATATATATATATATATATATATAGAGAGAGAGAGAGAGAGAGAGAGAGAGCGAAAGGCCAGGCTGCGGCTAATAGAAACATAACAACAAAATGTGCAGATACATAAGTTTTATGAGCAGCTGAAGACATAAATATGCCGAGTCCACTATCATAGTTATCAATAGTCTAATGATATGTAACACTTTAAATAAAAGCTTAAAAGGCGAATGTGCAGAGACATAGAGAAGATAGTGAGTGAGAGAGAGAGAGAGAGAGAGAGAGAGAGAGAGAGAGAGAGAGAAAGAGAGAGAGAGGGAGGGGAGAGAGAGTGAGTGAGAGAGAGGGAGGGAGAGAGAGAGTGAGTGAGAGGGAGAGAGAGAGAGAGAGAGGGAGGGAGAGAGTGAGTGAGAGAGAGGGAGAGAGAGAGTGAGAGGGAGAGAGAGAGAGGGAGAGAGAGAGAGAGAGAGAGAGAGAGAGAGAGAGAGAGAGTCTAACAGAATACAATCTTTGTTACCGATGGAAATTTAAACATTGAAAGCTAGCGACAAAGACCCTAACAGACTAGCGACCCTAACAGACTAGCGACCCTAACAGACTATAGAAGCCAAGGAAGAATAAGAAACAAGCAATATTTTGTCAATGAGCCTTGTAACATCTACTACAGTTCAATATATAATGTTTAATATTTTATAGTCGATAAGCGAGTGCTTTAATATATTTTATGGAAATAATTATTACAGTCCAACACTGACCCACTCACTGTTATGCTTAGAAATAAGGAATGTATTTTAACAGAAGAGCGTTATGTCTCCAATAATCACAAACTTAAAAATAATCCTGCAACATAATAACTTGGAAGAATGTTGTGTTTAAGTTAATTTTGTTTATTATTATTTTTATACGAAAAGACTAGGGCAGTGAGGCCCTTAACTTTATATTTCAGTTAATATTAACTACTAACTGGTTTCTTCTAAATGTACATATTGCATTCATTAAAATGAAATATTCGCATAGTTCTAGATTTTGTTAAATGTAACACCTCTTCTGCAGATATTTGTTATTGTTGTCAGTTTAATATTTGATATGGTTGTAGATCAGCAATTTGTGACTGGTAAACTCTCTCTTCTATCCAACATGGCCCACGACATGCGTTCACCACCTGCTCGACGAAAAGCAAGTGTATGTTAGAAATAGTTATCTATTGGAAATATAATAATGATGATGATGATGCTATTGTAACTCAAGAAAGAGAA
Organism: Cepaea nemoralis; assembly: GCA_014155875.1. NCBI lineage: Eukaryota > Metazoa > Mollusca > Gastropoda > Stylommatophora > Helicidae > Cepaea > Cepaea nemoralis. Next base: position 103,852 of record JACEFZ010027460.1, read on the forward strand.
AAACCGATACATTCTAATGCAAGAATATGTTAAAAGGACGACCTAAAACATTATAAAAACAGTAATACTTAAACACAGCAAGATACCAACCAGAACATATAGTGAGTGTAAACGACAATGAAGCGAACACAATATGTCGTTGTCTTAGATTTTAATAACAACTAGAAGAAAACAACAGCCCCACACACAATAGCTTTACAGATAAACACATACCATTCGTGTTGCGAATTCTAAACATGATTTTGTCTATGTTAAGTTAAACATCCAGTTTTAGTATGTCATTTCAGGTCCGAGAATTTTCATGTGTATGTAGTACCGCTGTGGAATAGCGGTTAGTACGCTTGCCTGCCTAGACATTGGCCAACGTTCAATCCCCAGCAGAGGCAGGTTTTTTTTTTCTTCTTCTCCAGTAGTGATCTGGGGTGGACTCAATCTAATAAAAATTGGCACGAGACATGACTGGGAATCTTAGAGGGAAATGATGACAGAGTGATACGATGCTGGACGGACTGGCAAAGTGGCAGGCGAGACAGTCATCAGAGATAATTATCTAGATGACATGAGATGTATGATTATCAAGGAACTAGTAGGTGAAGGCTCAAGCTTGCCCTGGGCGTCCGGCAGGGCACATTCAATTATTTTTTCACAGCAAGCAAAGGTTAGACTCAATTTCTTCTCGATGGTGATCATGTATGTCGCCGAATTTATGGAGTTCGTGCAATGTCGTCAGATTACTCCTTGCAACATCTAAGGGAGGAGACTTGTGCACATATGCAGAGTGAAGGACAGACCAATAAAAGGACAAACGAAGAAAAATAAAAAGCACTCACTGAAAGATATATCAAACAAACCTGTAAACGGGTAGATACAGTGTATATCAGTGTTTCCCATCGTGGGGCCCACGCCCCACAGGGGGGCAATTCGATTGTTAAGGGGGGGGGGCAATTCGAAAATGGAAGAAATCGGCTGGATATAACAAAACGGGAAGATTTGAGATTGAAGTTAACTAAATTGGAACCTGACATAAAATCTCTTTGCAGCAAGCATCAAGCGCAAGGATCTCACTAACTTTAAATAACTATCCTCTTTTAAATTAAATCCTATTTTAATTTGCTGTTCTCGCAGTCTGGCCATGGTTGTAGATTCACAGTCATCACTTGGTTCACGCAAAAGTCTTACTTCTCGTAGAGCATTCAGAATGTCAGCCTGGTCCATGGCGCGTCCGCCCTCCACAGTGGCCTCACCTGCGGGCTTGTCAGCCCGCTCATTTCCTTGTACTCCCGCATGCCCTGGCACGAAGATGAAACTAATCTTTGCCAGCCGAGACCACTCCAGAGGCAGCATCATGTTCATTGAGTCGCTAAGGAAACATGCCCTAGTGAATGTCTGTGTCTCGAGCCATGTTATTGCTTTACTTACTGCCATGACTTCCATAGTCAGGGTACTTGTGGTTTCAGTGAAAGCACCAGAGTCCTCCTTCACAATTCTCCCTCAGGCCCGAGCCGTAAAGGCCCATGAGCTTCTCACATGTCGGACGACCGACCCATCTGTGTAGATGACAGCATCACTGTCTAGCGAATTCTTGAAAATCAACGCTTGTACTTCAGCCTCCACAGCAGCCGGATTTTCTTGTCTGCATTTTCTATCTAGTTGGATGCAAAATGAAAAGGATGTGCAGAAATCTGTTGGCACTTGTACCCACTCCTCGCCAGGTTCTAAGTCCTCAAGTGAACACACCTGTTGAAGAATGTCTTCGGCTTGACCCATCCACGGACCGTCCTCTTTTTAACCTGCTGCCCTTCACCTTCATAATTTCACTATGCATTGGATGTTGTGTATTTGCGTTAACTCTGAGGTAGGCGCGTGCTCTACAAACTTGTATTCTGTCTTCAATGGTTGGAAAATCAAGAAGGTAGCGCATCGGCCTGCATGCTGTATCTCTTGTACATCCAAGAATAATGCGCATAGCTTCATTCTGTATCCTTTCCATCCTTTCTATCTGCTTACGGCTGAGAGTCAGGATTGCCATTGCATACTCAAAAACAGACATGACCAGCCCCTCGTACAGAAGACATAAATGGCGCTGCTCACAGTTTCCTGCCGCCATCACCCGCATCGCAGCCAAACCCCGCTTGGCCTTTGTTATCACCTGGTCTATGTGCTCGTTACAAGCAAGGCTTCGATCAAACCGTATCCCCAGGTAATTCATTACCTGCGTTCTTTCCACCGTCTCTGAACACAGCTTTACAGTTGGTGTTGGAGTGTTGACAATATGATTATTCAACGAGAACCAAGTCACTGTTGCCTTTGTTGGGTTGACCATTGCCCCAGTTTCATCACACCAAGTACTTATGCGATTGAGTTCGGTTTGTAGTTCCACAGCAACCTGCTCTCTATCCTTACCCTGACGATACACTAAAACATCATCGGCATATGACAATGTCCCTGCCAGGTCCAGTGATCTGCTCACTGGTGATTTGTGTTTGCTCAACAGTTTCCTAGTGATTTCTTCCTAAAACCTATCGGTCCTTTGGCTAGGATCGGGTGTATTTGCCGCCCCCCCCCCCCCCCATATTGCGCCTAGTGGCCGGGATTAGATGTGGGCCTGGTGGACCACTGTGGGCAATAGCTCACAGTGAGACAAAGGTCCACACAAAAAAGCGGGAGATGGGGGAACCAGCATGTCTGGGGTAACCGCCAAAAAAAAAAAAATTCACTCAAAACACAAACGACACACAGGGACGCGGAACCTGGGGGTGGGGGGTCTGGCCCCTCTGGAAACAGTGAGCCCTTCTAAAAAAAAAATTCAAGTTTCTTTAATGAACATTTCAATTTTTGAATATTAAAAATGATGCATATGTTGGGGGAGCGCAAAATAGCACAAAAAAGGTTGGGAAACACTGGTGTATATTCTCACTGAACTACGTAAAGGACCCTTGTACACACCTTGACACACACATGACATTTAGTGCTAGATCCACAATTGTATAGACCCATTGGCACTTCCTGGGGGATATGGTTTGTATCACCTTGTGACATTTCCGGTACTCATTTTAGGCTTCATTAAATTGGAAATCTAATCAATTTTTAAAATTGCGCACCGGTACGGATTCGAAGCCATGACGACCTGGGTCGGCAAGCAAGCATCTACCACTAGGCTATCTCTGCTCCCACTACACTATGTGCTCGGATGGAAATTACCGATGACCTACTGACTACCACCCATGGTATCAAAGGTACAGTTAAGACCTTAAAATAATATGGACTCCAGGTCCAGATGATATAAGATAAGTAGACACTGGCCGACTGCAAGAAACAGATCTGCAGGATCTGTGCAATGACTACCATAACATCATTCGAAATTACACCGTCCCCAAAATCATGTTACCGTAGTTATTTAATTCCAATAGTAAAACGCAAGAAAATTAATACACAAAAGGGCTACATAATCACCAATATGCAGAACACAATGCGCAGAACTGTGGAAACAATAATTATCTGGTAGCTAGCATACCAACTAGGAAAGAGAAATCTAATGCCTAGTGGGAGGATAAAGGCGGAGTACATCAACATGATGTATGCTACAGTCTAAGCGTACATATGACAATCATGAAGCTTCTCAGACGGGTCTCGGAACATGTGTAACTGTCATAGATCTATACGACGCGTACAACAAAGTTTCCTTTCGTCTCAAAACGAATCTATTGTGTAATCTCTGCCCACTCCTCGTTGGATGTATATCACCCGCCCTTTTATGAAAGGAAAACTTTGTTAACATGCGGCAGCTGGTCTTCGTACCGATCTCTATCAACTCAGGCTTGCCACAAGGCTCTTCCCGTCTCCAGTGCTCTTCAATGTCTACACAATTAGAATCACTGGCTAACAATTAAGTGGCAACGGTAGAACTCTTTCACATGTAGGTGACATCCTAGTGCACAGGCCGAAGTAAGGTCTAGCTAGTGTCACATAGCAACTAGATCAAGTGTCATCATCGTGAAATAACTTAGATGAGCTGTCAATCTATCCGAAGCGACCATGAAGTGGCTCTCATTGAATAATGATCGTCTTTTGAGCTCACGCATGATGACAGCGAAATTGTGTGAACAGGGCATTGTAAGAACTTTTTTTTTTTTTTTTACAGGACATCGCTGTCAACACCAGCATCTTTCAGCTGTATGTTGATTTCTTGGCAAGATTACGCTCAGTAGTTTGCCATTGCTTTTTGAGCGGCCGGCTCACATACCCCGTAAGTTACCGATGCGATTCGAACCACTGCTGATTCTCACCGTCATCACGTTACCTACGAGAGTATACGAGATTACGGAGAAAAGTCATAACCTCCAAGACACGAAGCATTGTAAGGACTAGCTCTATGAAATATGTGGCCTAGGTGTTAGCGACTTTCTCTGTAATCCCGTTTATCCATGTGAGCAAACGTAGCTGCGCGAGAATCGGTAGAGGTTCTCGCCGCGCCCGTTACTTACGGTATATGTGAGCCGGCCGCTCAGAAAGCAATGGCAAACTACTGAGCATAATCTTGCCAAGAAATCAACAACAGCGGTAAAATGCTGGTGTTGACAGCGATTTTCTGTAATCGGATATCTTCTTCTTCTTCTTCAGCATTCCGAGCCATTGAGGTTCTTTGCTGCAAATACAATCTGTCTCCATTCGTCTCTCTGGTGGACCTTCTCTTGCCAGTCGTTGATTCCAAGTGCTTGTAGGTCTGTATGTATATTATCTCTCCACCGCCTTCTTGGTCTACCTCGGGGTCTACGGTCATTTATTTCCTGAGTGTAAGCGAGTTTTGTTTCCCTATTATCTTCCATTCTTTCTATATGCCCCAGCCATTGTAGTCTATTAGCCTTCATGATACCAGTGATTAGCGGGGACTTAAACAAATCATAAATGTCTTTGTTGCTTCTTCTTTTCCACTCTCCACTTTGTGTATCCCTAATGGGTCCAAAGATGCGTCTTAAAATTTTGTTCTCAAAGGTTTGTAACAAGGCTTCGTCTCCTTTCGTTGTACTCCAGGTTTCAGAGCCATACAGCACAACTGGTCTGATCAGTGTTTTGTATATTGTGATTTTGGTGTTACGAGATAGCGCCTTTGATTTTAGTAGATGTTGTAGTGCATAGTATATCTTATTTCCAGAGTTGATTCTAGTTTGTATTTCTTCCCTTATGATGTTGGAGCAGTTGAAGATTGTACCCAGGTATTTGTATGTTTCCGTTCTTTTAATGGTCATATTATCTATTTGTATGTGGCCAGAGTTTTTAGCCATTCCGTCTCTTGAAATTACCATATATTCTGTCTTATCTTGGTTGATAACCAGCCCCATCTGTTGGGCTTTTTCCTTTAAGTGAGTCAATATTTCTAATGTCTTTTGTTCACTTTGCCCTATAATATCTATATCATCTGCATAACCAAGCAGCTTGGATGTTCCTCCAATATCACATTCCTCCTTTACCTTCCTTACAACTTTCTCTAGAGCCAGATTGAAGAGTAGCGGCGATAGTGCATCACCCTGTTTCAAGCCAGATGTTATTTGGAAGGGGTCTGATTTCCTGCCTTTATATGTTACTATATTATAAGTATCTTCCATGCATAGTTTGGTCATGTTAATTAACTTCCTTGGTATTCCAAATTCCTGCATAACATTCCATAGACTATTCCTATGGACACTATCATAAGCCTTTTTAAAATCCACAAAAATGTAATCGGATATGCGAAAAAATAAATATAAATCCATGTACCAAGGCTCTCTGTTTCCCTGTCCAGAACGAGGGAAATGAGAGTGAAGCAACGAACCACCAGACGTGACTATTTTGTTAAGGGCGCGAGACAATGATTTAATCAACATATAAGTTATACGATCACCCGATGTACTCTTGCGGGGATATTACAGAGGAAATTGTGGCATCTATTTATTTGTCCTGAGTGACGATGACAATGAACCTCGCCAATCATCACTAGCAGAAAACACTCCTTCACAAAGACGTCTAATTCAGTTATATCTATTTTCTACTGGAACTAAACAAAAACATTGTGAAGCGCCATACACACGGGGAGCCGCGGTATGGCAATAACTACCTGGCTTGCTGCTGGCAGATGGTCATGTCTTCGAATCCAAATAGAAGTGGTTATTTATGTCAAAATTACAAATAAAAATGTTCACGGGTGTCAAGTGGACTGGCGTGCTATTACCTACAGCACCCGGCGAGTGGTATATAACACTACCAGGCTAGCACCATATACCCACCATACCTCAGTGAGTGTACAGGGGCACTTTACTTGTACTGCACACGTGTAGACAATACAACCTTTTGTGTGTGACGAAGAACACAAGTAGACAATACAACCTTCTGTGTGTGACAAAGAACACAAGTAGACAATTCAACCTTGTGTGTGTGTGACAAAGAAAACTTGTAGACAATACAACCTTGTGTGTGTGTGAGAAAGAACACATGTAGACAATACAATGTTGTGTGTGTGAAGAAGAACACATGTAGACAATACAACGTTGTGTGTGTGACGAAGAACACATGTAGACAATACAACTATGTTTGTGTGACCAAGAACACATGTAGACAATACAACTATGTTTGTGTGACGAAGAACACATGTAGACAATACAACTATGTTTGTGTGACCAAGAACACATGTAGACAATACAACTATGTTTGTGTGACGAAGAACACATGTAGACAATACAACTATATTTGTGTGACCAAGAACACATGTAGACAATACAACTATGTTTGTGTGACGAAGAACACATGTAGACAATACAACTATGTTTGTGTGACCAAGAACACATGTAGACAATACAACTATGTGTGTGTGTGTGTGTGTGTGTGTGTGTAACGAAGAACACATGTAGACAATATAACCACGTGCATGTGACGAAGAACACATGTAGACAATACAACCTTGTGTGTGTGTGTGTGACCAAGAACACATGTAGACAATACAACGTTATGTGTGTGACGAAGAACACATGTAGACAATACAACTATGTTTGTGTGACCAAGAACACATGTAGACAATACAACTATGTTTGTGTGACGAAGAACACATGTAGACAATACAACTATGTTTATGTGACCAAGAACACATGTAGACAATACAACTATGTTTGTGTGACGAAGAACACATGTAGACAATACAACTATGTTTGTGTGACCAAGAACACATGTAGACAATACAACTATGTTTGTGTGACGAAGAACACATGTAGACAATACAACTATATTTGTGTGACCAAGAACATATGTAGACAATACAACTGTGTGTGTGTGTGTGTGTGTGTGTGTGTGTGTGTGTGTGTGTGACGAAGAACAAATATAGACAACGCAACCTTGCGTGTGTGTGACGAAGAACACATATAGGCAATAACCTTGTGTGTGTGACAAAGAACACGTGTAGACAATACAATCTTGTATGTTTGACGAAGAACACGTGTAGACAATACAATCTTGTGTGTTTGACGAAGAACACATGTAGACAATACAACCTTGTGTGTGTGACGAGGAAAACATATAGACAATAACCTTGTATGTGTGACAAAGAACACGTGTAGACAATACAATCTTGTGTGTTTGACGAAGAACGCATGTAGACAATACAACATTGTGTGTGTGACGAAGAACATATGTATACCATACAACCTTGTCTGTGTGACGAAGAACACATATAGACCATACAACCGTGTGTGTGTGACGAAGAACACATATAGACAATAACTTTGTGTGTGTTACAAAGAACACGTGTAGACAATACAATCTTGTGACAAAGAACACGTGTAGACAATAGAATCTTGTGTGTGTGAGGAAGAACACATGTCGACAATACAACCTTGTGTGTGTGAGGAAGAACACATGTAGACAATACAACCTTGTGCGTGTGATGAAGAACACATGTAGACAATACAACCTTGTGCGTGTGATGAAGAACACATGTAGACAATACAACCTTGTGCGTGTGATGAAGAACACATGTAGACAATGCAACCTTGTGTGTGTGTGTGACGAAGAACACATGTAGACAATACAACTATGTTTGTGTGACCAAGAACACATGTAGACAATACAACTATGTTTGTGTGACCAAGAACACATGTAGTCAATACAACTATGTTTGTGTGACGAAGAACACATGTAGACAATACAACTATATTTGTGTGACCAAGAACATATGTAGACAATACAACTATGTGTGTGTGTGTGTGTGTGTGTGTGTTTGTGTAACGAAGAACACATGTAGACAATATAACCACGTGTATGTGACGAAGAACACATGTAGACAATACAACCTTGTGGGTGTGACGAAGAACACATGTAGACAATACAACCTTGTGTGTGTGTGTGTGTGTGTGTGTGTGTGACGAAGAACACATGTAGACAATATAACCACGTGTATGTGACGAAGAACACATATAGACAATACAACCTTGTGGGTGTGACGAAGAACACATGTACATAATACAACCTTGTGTGTGTTATGAAGAACAGATGTAGACAATACAACCTTATGTGTGTTACGAAGAAAACATGTAGATAATACAACCTTGTGTGTGTGTGTGTGTGTGTGTGTGTGTATGTGTGTGTGTGTGACGAAGAACAAATATAGACAACGCAACCTTGCGTGTGTGTGACGAAGAACACATATAGGCAATAACCTTGTGTGTGTGACAAAGAACACGTGTAGACAATACAATCTTGTATGTTTGACGAAGAACACGTGTAGACAATACAATCTTGTGTGTTTGACGAAGAACACATGTAGACAATACAACCTTGTGTGTGTGACGAGGAACACATATAGACAATAACCTTGTGTGTGTGACAAAGTACACGTATAGACAATACAATCTTGTGTGTTTGACGAAGAACACATGTAGACAATACAACCTTGTGTGTGACGAGGAAAACATATAGACAATAACCTTGTATGTGTGACAAAGAACACGTGTAGACAATACAATCTTGTGTGTTTGACGAAGAACGCATGTAGACAATACAACATTGTGTGTGTGACGAAGAACATATGTATACCATACAACCTTGTGTGTGTGACGAAGAACACATATAGACCATACAACCGTGTGTGTGTGACGAAGAACACATATAGACAATAACTTTGTGTGTGTGACAAAGAACACGTGTAGACAATACAATCTTGTGACAAAGAACACGTGTAGACAATACAATCTTGTGTGTGTGAGGAAGAACACATGTCGACAATACAACCTTGTGTGTGTGAGGAAGAACACATGTAGACAATACAACCTTGTGCGTGTGATGAAGAACACATGTAGACAATACAACCTTGTGCGTGTGATGAAGAACACATGTAGACAATACAACCTTGTGCGTGTGATGAAGAACACATGTAGACAATACAACCTTGTGCGTGTGATGAAGAACACATGTAGACAATGCAACCTTGTGTGTGTGTGTGACGAAGAACACATGTAGACAATACAACCTTGTGTGTGTGACGAAAAGCACATCCTCTGCCGGCCTACTGGGCTGGGGTCGGATTGACCGGAGCTGGATTTTGTTTCTCCGACATCTGCTTTTCTCCTCCTTTGTCCTTTGAGTGGTGGCGATGGTGGTGGTGGTTGTGGTGGTGATTGTGGTAGTGGTGACTATGGTGATTGTTCTTCCATTCAGTGGCCAGGTCGCCTGAAAGGTCAACAGTTGCATATGCAAGATAGTGTCTTAAATTATACAGTTGTGGAAGCAATAACATCTCAGCCGAGCAGACATAGACGTTAGTATCACATCAAGTAAGTTATCCTTTTAAATGAAAGGAGGAGCATCGGTTTTGTAGAACTATCTCCATATGTTTAGACCAATCATTGCTCGAAAGATGATATGATCAATATAACATGATTGCTTTACTTCACATGGCAATTTCTTGTACTTATTTTAGGCTGATTCCATCTGGGAGAGTAACGATATAGAAAATAAATTACCTCCTCTCGGAGATTCGAACACATAACCACTGGGTCGGCAAGCCAACGTACTAGTCTTTGTGCTACCACGACTCAAGACCACACATAACCGATCAAACACAGGATCACTGCTTATGTCGGCTGTTATCAACAGGCAATACATTAACACTATACAGCACATATGTCCATTATTATAATTAACACAACAAAGCACACCGTTAATGCTTCCAGCGTAAAAATTAACAATAGAAATCACATCGATCATTAATCATGGTTTACATAAACAGAATGAAGCACACTGTTGACGTGTAAATTGTTAAAATTAACATCGTAAAGCGCAATGTTGACGTGTAAATTGATACCACTAACACGATCGAGCACATTATGCACATCTCCAGTGCTAGAATTAACACCATAAATAAGACTTTACACGTGTCCTTTGTTAAAATTAATGCAATAAAGCATACTGTTCACCTCTAGGGTGTTAACTAAACGCAGTAAGGTTCACTGTTCCCATGTCAAAACATTAACACCATAAAGCACACTATTCACATGTGCAGAGCTAGAAACAACATCATAAAGCAGTTACCCTATCGAGTGTTAGAAGAGGCACAGTCAAACACAGAGTTCACATGCCTGGTGTTAGAAGAAGCACAGTAAAGCACACAGTTTACATATCTAGTGTTAAAAGAAGCACAGTAAAGCACACAGTTCACATGTGAAGTGTTAGAAGAAGCACAGTAAAGCACAGCGTTCACATGTCTAGTTGTTAGAAGAAACACAGTAATGCAGAGTTCACATGTCTAGTTTAAAAAAAAAAAAAACGGGACACGTCAGCGTAAGAGACAGAGTATATACCGATTTAAGTCGACAACCAGTATTGCTAGAAGAATTATCACACTCTTAGTGTTGGTGATGTATTTTAGGAGAACTAATGGACTATTAGGATTGATACTGTATTCAGAAGAGGACTATCGGACTATTAGTTGGGGGCTGAGACAGAGATCACTGGCTTATAACGTATAAGACTGGTCCTTAGAACACGGGTAACAGTCTCGTCCAAAGATCATATACATATCATGATACTACACGCCCCCTGAACTCATGGATAGTGAGATCAGACACTCAGTCACATATTTTTTTCTTCCGCATATCCTTTACAGGACATCGCTGTCAACAGCAGCATCTTTCAGCTGTGTGTTTATTTCTTGGCAAGATTACGTTCAGTAGTTTGCCATTGCTTTCTGAGCGGCCGGCTCAGTTATCCCGCAAGTCACCAGCGGGGGTCGAACCGCTTCCAGCTCTCGTCCGCTACGAGACTGCGTGATAAACGGGATTACGGAGAAAGTGTTGTAACCCCTCGGCCAGAGAGACCGGCCAGTCACATACATGAAGACGAAAAACAGGAGGCTCCGTGTGGTTGTTGTGCATTTAAAAAAAACTCCACGGCAGTTAGAAATCGCAAAGAGCAGGCCTTCAGGCTACAGCCGTGGCAAAATTATTAACAAATAAAACCTACTTAGTGGTAGTTAGAGCCCGTTACCGTAGATGGAATCTGTCTGGAGGAAGCACACCTTACAGAAATGCCTGCCGAAGTGGAACTCTCTGACCTTTGAGCTGCATAACTCGGTGCCACGGACTTAACTCGAAAGAGGAACGAAGAAGAGGAAGCAGCAGTCAATAACTCTGCACATGAAAAACAAGAGTATACAGTCACATATAGACATCAGTGGTGGAGGCCAGAAACTACACATGTGGATGGGAAATCAAAAAGGAGCCACCACATTACTTTCTCAAGAAAGTATTTATGAGCTTGTTACAAATATTTCGTCGAAACGTCACATTCTGAAATTTAATGCCAGTCATGGAATATAATAGCCTGACTATAAATGAGAAGATTATGTGATTTTGTAGTGTAGATTCTGGTACATACAAGTGTAATCTGCTTTAATTACTTATTAAATAAATTAAAATGTGATGTACATAATTTCTAATAGGAGTCTTAGTTCTTCATACTTCCGACTATAATTCTTCTTTAAATGCAATGCCAGTTAGAATATGCACCTCTCTTTAAGAAAATGTTCTTCTCTAATTATGTACCTCTTCTGTACAAAAAGGCACATGTTTTCAGCACTTATTTGGAAGTCCGCTGGTTGGTAAGCTGGTCTACCCAGAAAATAGAATTCTTTGGGAGATAAGATCACCAGAGAGAAACACTGATCACTATTTGATTGGTGATTTCAAGTAGCTAGAAGTAATAAAACATACGTGACTACAAGAGAGTGGCAAACAAGTCAGTGAAGATTGGCATCCGGCAAAACAAATATATGCTGTGACATCATTTCCTCGTTGAAATTCAAACCAATGGACAGGAGTAATAAACAAGTACAATAAGGGAATGGAAGTGAAATTACAAACGAAGTACTGAAACTGGCAACAGTATAATCATATTATAAACAATTCGGAATATAATTTGGCGAAATCCAATTGATGCGGGATATGCCAAAACGAAACGTAACAATTGGGTGGTAAACATATTTCAAATTGCCGTGTTTTTATCACTACATGCGAACCCATAGTAAAAGGCATGCAAATCGGACTACGACTAATTAACAGCAAAACAACAATTTCTACCATAAGACCGTCAGAGAAAGTACGTTCGGCATGCAGTCAGACCTGAACAATAAATAAATGTATAAATAATACTATAATAAATAATAAATGTATAAAAATAATATAAAAAGTAAATGAATAACCTTCGGCTGATTGGTGCCTTATTTCAATACATTACGGGTTATATGTAAGTGAGATCAAATATGCAATGATGTGATGTTGCCTCACCTAACTTGGCTTGAACTGAGCTTGCAGACTCTATCCAGCGATTGCACAGGACCGCATGGATGTCTGGCCGTGTTTGGAAATCATGTGTGAACAGCTTTAGCACCAGCGACCTTTCCTCTGAGGTGACCTGGGGGTGGCATGACAACGACACAATGTGAAAACATCACTACAGCATGACATGCAAATTACATTTCAATGTACTAGAAAACTACGAATACAAGGTGCACCAATCTCCTCTAAAGTGTAATATCACAACCCGGTTAGCCAAAATGGTGCATGCAAGACGGTTGCTTCGCTGCTTAACTTGTGAATCCATCCAAAAATTGAGTTTCGAATCTCAAGTCAGAAGGACTGATGTTAAGTTGTCGGGACCCATAAGCGTGCTTGCTTCTATCGCAATAACGTTGTTGTGGAGAGGCTTATTTTACTGTTTTTTTTCTTTTCAGAGATTTATCCCACGACGTAATTCTACATCTTCATGGGGATTGTTGCAAACCTCTCCTCCCCCTAGTCAAACACAGATACCAGCAGGTGGACTTCACATCTGGGGATAGACATGTTAGGGTGCAAGGGATAGACATGTTAGGGTGCAAGGGATAGACATGTTAGGGTGCAAGAGATAGACATGTTAGGGTGCACGGGATAGACATGTTAGAGTGCAAGGGATAGACATGTTAGAGTGCAAGGGATAGACATGTTAGGGTGCAAGGGATAGACATGTTAGAGTGCAAGGGATAGACATGTTAGGGTGCAAGGGATAGACATGTTAGGGTGCAAGGGATAGACATGTTAGGTGCAAGGGATAGACATGTTAGGGTGCAATGGGATAGACATGTTAGGGTGCAATGGGATAGACATGTTAGAGTGCAATGGATAGACATGTTAGGGTGCAAGGGATAGACATGTTAGAGTGCAATGGATAGACATGTTAGAGTGCAAGGGATAGACATGTTAGAGTGCAATGGATAGACATGTTAGAGTGCAAGGGATAGACATGTTAGAGTGCAAGGGATAGACATGTTAGGGTGCAAGGGATAGACATGTTAGAGTGCAATGGATAGACATGTTAGAGTGCAAGGGATAGACATGTTAGAGTGCAAGGGATAGACATGTTAGGGTGCAAGGGATAGACATGTTAGGGTGCAATGGGATAGACATGTTAGGGTGCTATGGGATAGACATGTTAGGGTGCAAGGGATAGACATGTTAGGGTGCAAGGGATAGAAATGTTAGGGTGCAAGGGATATACATGTTAGGGTGCAAGGGATAGACATGTTAGGGTGCAAGGGATATACATGTTAGGGTGCAAGGGATAGACATGTTAGGGTGCAATGGGATAGACATGTTAGGGTGCAAGGGATAGACATGTTAGGGTGCAAGGGATAGAAATGTTAGGGTGCAAGGGATATACATGTTAGGGTGCAAGGGATAGACATGTTAGGGTGCAAGGGATATACATGTTAGGGTGCAAGGGATAGACATGTTAGGGTGCAATGGGATAGACATGTTAGGGTGCAAGGGATATACATGTTAGGGTGCAAGGGATAGACATGTTAGGGTGCAACTGGATCTTGATTCAGCGCAGCACATGCCTGGTGGCTGTCATGTAGCCTCGATTTGTGATATTTCCTCCATGAACCTTAGGTGTTTCATTGCCAGCAGACCACAACCCACTAATCAGAGTATTAAGGTAATGGATGCTTTTCAGAGGTTTCTTGGAATTGTTTGGGAAAGTGACGTGAGCAGTAAGGATAAAGTGGAGCCATTGCATGTTGTCAGTTCTAGTTAATGTACTTGTCTGTCACTTCACGCTCCTCCACGTAAGGTTTGTCACTGGATTACGTGGAACGTGTCACTTAACTTGTTAATCGCATATGCCATGTAGACTAAATTTCATAGAGGTTATGACGTCCGACTCTGGCACGTGCGGATGTTGTTCGATTCACGATGGAAACTGGATATCTTTCTTAAACAATTGAAGAAACAACGTGGTGTATTCCTCATGATCCTAGCATACATGTTCGGATGGCTGGCCTTTTTAAGAGGGGCGAAAACTTTCAAGGTATTTGTGTACAGGTAGCGAACGATGAAAAATCCTAGTTTAGTTCGAAATGGACCAGTGCAGGCCGAGCTGACAGATGCCCAGGATAAAATGCAAAATTAGAAAAGCACCTAATTCTTTTACAGCATGTGTGACTCTCGTACAGATAAACATGGATCATTGCCTGTGCTATGAAGTTCGTGCACTGTACTGAGATTTTCCTAGTTGTGTGATCTATTAGAGGAGATTTGAGACCTTCCTTCCGAGTCGGAGAATGACCAATTCCAGGAGGACTGTTTTGCAACGTTCTCCTTCCTCTCTCTGCAAGATCAGAGACCTGGGGATGTGGAATGACAATTGAAGGAAGGTCACATCTAGCAGAGGTATATAATGGCGTAACCAGGTTCTTATATAACACAACAAATACGGACTCGCTTCCATGATGTCTACAGTGGCAATGTTCCCTTCACAAATGTTATATACGTAATTGTCAACGGGCTTCAACACAATGCCCACATGGCTATCTTACCATAAATAAACAAGTATTACATTATGACACCATGCCGTCATTGTATTACCGGAACCTTTAGAGGAAGTAAAGAAAAGTAACACTGTAACCTACAGTGTATGTATTAAAAGGCAACTGTGGAGGATTGGTGTGAGAGTGGCTCCCTCAGTCTGTAGAAAACTGCCGACAAATAAATGGCAGTTACAGGTAAAGTAATAGTATACAAATCTTTCGAAACAACCAATTGTCACCTTAACACATAACTGACAAATATACAGTTTCATTATATAAATATAAAT
Source organism: Cepaea nemoralis (assembly GCA_014155875.1). Lineage (NCBI taxonomy): Eukaryota > Metazoa > Mollusca > Gastropoda > Stylommatophora > Helicidae > Cepaea > Cepaea nemoralis. The sequence continues at coordinate 119,500 of JACEFZ010027460.1, forward strand.
CATTCCTATTATTAATAGATGCGATGATTAGATATCGCTGATACAGCAATGAAATAAACGGATGCGACTTGAGAATAAAATAAACTAAATACACTAATGGACTTTAATAATTACCCTTTTGTACTTCTGCCAGGGAAACTCCAACTTTCTTTGTTCTTCCAGCACCCCACTGTTTCCTCTGCTTTCATCAAAGGGCATCTTGCCTGTAACGAAGATATAGAGTATAACTCCTATTGCCCACATGTCCGCTTTCTTGGGGTCATAAGGCTCGCCTTTCAGAATTTCCGGAGCAGCATAGGATTTGGAGCCGCAGTAAGTTTGGCTCATGGACTGGGTACAATTTCCTTTGACGAACCCGAAGTCGCACAGCTTGACGTTAAAAGACTTGTCCAAAAGGAGATTTTCGAGCTTCAAATCCCGATGCGTAATGTTCAGATCATGCAGATAACGCACAGCATCACATAGCTGCCAGGTCCAGCCCTTGGCTAGGTTCTCGGAGAGTGCCCCAACTTTCTGAATATATCGCAGGACGTCGCCGTTTTCGGCAAACTCTAGAATCATGTACACACGACGCCCATCATCGAAAGCATCCATGACTTTAATTATATTCGGGTGACGCAACCCGGGCCAAATATCTAACTCGCGTGGAAGAAACTTTGTTTGGAAATCTTTGGGAGCCTTATTTCTATCTACAATTTTCACTGCCACAAATGACTTTGTTTTATTGAGAGATATGGCTAACTTTACCTTCGAGTAACTGCCATTCCCCAAAGTCTTCCTTACAAGATATCCATTTTTTGCTAGAACCGCTCGGTAGGTTGGTCGATAGGTGACCGACTCAGTTCTCGACGTGCTAGATCGTTTGACTTCTATAGGTTCCACCTCAGCTTGTGTGATCCGAAGCTCTTCTTCCAACAGCCGGAGCCGCCCCCCGTCGTCTTCCATATCAAGCTTCGGTCTCTTTACTGGCAACATAAATCTGGGAATTTACCAGCAACATTTATGTAGAAAAGTTTCAAACTCCGGGAAAATGTTGTCCACCGTCAGGCTCTAAACGGAACAGCAAAACAACTGCGCGTGCAAGGGACACACAGGATTATGCATCCTTTTGTCCTGATGCCACAATATGAAATACATTCAACTCAACTTCGTAGATTGTGGCATTCATGGATGAACCCGGATGACGTCGTACGTTAACACTGACGCACATCCGCTTAACTTGGATTTCTTGCAGATTTTGAAGGCATCAAACAGCACCGGAAGGAAATGTATGACAAGTAGGCAAGACAACCAATTAGAGTTTTATTTTCTGTTAATTTTATTGAGTCATCATGTCTAATGACTTGGCTTTTTACCGCCTTTGTGTCGCAAGCATTTAGTATGACTGGGGCAGTAGTCAAAGAGTTTGCCTTCTCTGATGACGAGGTTTACTTAAAGAAGCTTGGCTATAGTATAGGGACAACTATTGGTGAAGGCTCCTATGCAAAAGTCAAAAGTGCCTACAGTGATAAGCTTCAGAAACGGGTTGCCATGAAAATAATAGACCGAAGAAGCGCCCCAAAAGATTTCAAAGAAAAGTTTCTACCCAGAGAACTGAAATGTATGAAAGCTGTTAACCATGTGAACTGTATAAAGTTATTTGAAATAATAGAATTTGAACAGAAGGTAGGTTATTTATATGATAGACTATTCATCAATTTACATACATGTTTGTGTTTTATTATAAGTCAGGTCTTAGCCAGGTATGACTCAGCTTCCGTATGATAGAAGACGGTACTACCTGCTTTCTATTAGCGCCGAATGTTGGTCGGGCTCACCAAACCCAACACCCCACCCACATTGTGCAAACGGCTTCGGGCGGAGGTGCGCAATTCGGACAGTACCAGCCATATCCTGGTGCTAGAAAATGCATCCAAATACTAAATATCATGCAGGACAGACCAGGCCTTAATTTTCTCCTCTCTCCTTATCTCCAGGGACTGTCTAGACTTTAAGAAAATTGAATGTATTATTTACAGGTCATCAACATCGTCGTCAATCAATCAATCATGTGCCATGCCGGAAAGCGTGGGCGGTCATGATTCGCCATTTCACTCGATCACCAGAGTCGTGGATCAGCTCAGTGTTCCTGTCTCGTCCATGCCATGTGGCCAAGCCATCCAGGTATTTTCCTCTCGGTCTTCCTCTTGGTCTGTTCCCTTCGATCTTGCCAGCTGTCACTAAGTTCTCCAGTCCATTTCTTCTCATAACATGTCCAAAATTTTTTAACTGTCTACGTCTAATTTCTCTAATCAATCTACGATTTTCATTTGTCTCTTGTAGTACTTGGTCATTGGTTTTTCTATCTGTCCATGGTATTCTTTGCATTTTCCTCAGAAACCACATTTCTGCAGCCATCAGGTGTTTTTCTGCTTGACTGCACATTGTCCAAGTTTCACATCCATACAAAAGAACAGGCTCTATGTATCCCCTCAACACTCTTTTTCTCGTTCCAATTGACATCATTTTATTGGTCAGAATGTTTTTCATCTTGCTAAAGGCTACTTTCGCAATGGCGATTCTTGTTCTAATCTCTTCAAGGCATCTGCCATCAGATGTTATGACTGTTCCGAGATAAATGGAATCGTCGTCGTCTTCATAATCATCATCATCATCATCATCATCATCATTATCATCATCATCATCATCATCATCATCATCATCATCATCATCATCATCATCATCATCATCACCATCATCATCATCATCATTATCAGTATTATCGTCATCATCATCATCTAGTGACCTTCTTGTGAAGAATATATCTCTATTAGCAGTCATGAAATGCCTCTCTGCCGTAAGCCAGATAGATGTCTTGCCTGTGTTGCCGTAATGTGTAAACTATCTATCGCATCAAACACCAACCTATTTTATGCTTTTCCCTTTCTCCGCCTCCACACATACCTTATTGTTGTATTTTCTAGACTTAAATTCATTCTTGCCAAACCAAAATATTTTATTTTTCTCATGTTTTGTTATTTTAATAACGAGTCTTCTTCAATTTGAGAGCAAGTGGTTTTATTTACCATATTACTTTGAGAATCAAGTTATAACATACACATTCAGTAATCTTCTTACTTTTAGAATAAAGTTAAAACATTACCATACATTAATTTTCTTACTTTTAGCATCACGTTATGCAAATAGATACATTAATCGTCTTACTTTGAGAATCAATATAAAACATAAACATACATTATCATCTTACTTCTCTTGTAGTTATCTCAGTGACATTAACGATTTAGCACGTTGGTGTAATGGTTAGGAAGTTACATTGAAAATAACGCGGTAGAACAAGGGATCTGTTTCGGCGCTCGTCGCTGGCTGCAGGATGGAAGGACTGGCCAACTATTCTAGCCCTCAGGCCTACTAAAGTGTGCTGGTCATAACACTGAACATACCCACAGAAAGCTCCTGCCACGGGACTAGTGTGTTTGAAAATATTGCAGGAGATTCCAGTTTTGTATTCACCCACTGTAAAGTTTGTGCAACATTATAGATAAATACAAAACTTGGACCAGCCATATTTTCAAACACTGCACAGTCATTAAAAATACACCATGTATACATGCATCTACTGTGGGCAAACATTTGCAGCAAGAATTGGCCTTACCAGCCACACTCGCCACCGCCATGGGTCGTAGTTATTAAGCCTTTTTGAAGCACAATGTACCAAACTATCGTCTGTCAAGACGGAAAGGTGCCAATTATAATTATTAGCCATCATCTTTAATCGATGGCTTCTTGTGATTGTGCAGTATAACACTCGCCATCAGAGGCGATGCTTCTGAAATTGCACATCGCTATTAGTATTTATGTCCTTCGTTCGCAAATGAAGATATGGCGTATCCTTATATACTAATATACAAACAGTGATGTTAAATATCACTATATCAGCAATTAGAAGATGGACGTAATTAGCAACTTAAATCTACATCATCGTAGCATATTGAAAATATGGTGAAGTCTTTGACTCAATATTTCTGGCGGCCCTGCGAGGGTAGTTTTACAACAACTGCTTTAAATTTCGAAAAGTGTTGGTACTCCTGTTATGAGACTAAAAAAAATGTTTGCATATCCTTTACAGGACATCGCTGTCAACATCAGCATCTTTCAGCTGATTGTTGATTTTTTGGCAAGATTACGCTCAATAGTTTGCCATTGCTTTCTGAGCGACCGGCTCACATACCCCGTAAGTTACCGACGCGGTTAGAACTGCTACCGATTCTCGCCGTCGTCACATTACTCACGAGAGTATAGGGATTACGGAGAAAGTCGCTAACTCCTAGGCCAGGGAGACCCGCTGTTATGAGACTAAGTAGACAAAATTCAAATGGATTTTGGTATTCCTTTTATGAGACTACGAAGACGCCTGTAGAAATGGGGTCACAAATACAATCAATTTTGAAGTGAGACTGATGTAGTTTCTTGTTGATGTGAGTGTCCTTTTGTAACCGTTAGCAACCTGTTCCAGGTGTACATTGTGATGGAGCACGCAGGACACGGAGACCTACTTGAGTACATCAAATTGCGGGGAGCCATTCCCGAAGACAGAAGCCGAGTAATGTTCAAACAGCTAACGGATGCCGTGTCTTATCTGCACGGAATTAATATTGCACACAGGTATTTTCTAGTGATGCCCTATGTCTTGTAACTCATCATTAGATGGCTAGTCCTACATAGTCTAATCCATGCCACTCCTCTTTGTCATTTTCTCCGCAATTCTTTTCATCGCAGTGTCAGTCTGATCCCCAAAGAACTCGCATACAAATTGTGTAAACTGTGTGATTAAATATTTTCAGGAGTCTTTAGTTCTTTCCTATAGATTTTGCTCGCCAGTATTATTTTTAATTTTTATTCATTTATTTATTTATTCATTTTTTTTATTGCTTATCCTATTTACAGGACATCGCTGTCAACACGAGCATGTTACTGATGGTGTTGATGTCTTGGCAAGTGTATGTTCAGTAGTTTGCCATTCGCCAGTATTTACTGCAGTTTATAACCGTGTCCCCGTTTGTGAGCCATTTCAAGACAGTTTACGTTTTAAATTATTTTTCAATAGCTCTCTAGGCTGGATCTAAAATGTGTTATTTGGAAGATATAGCGGCGATTGTCCATTGCTTTCCATAGCCTACATACAAAGGAGGACAGTATTGTAATCTTCTCATTGGACATTAATCTCTATTTACCGATAGCAGTCGAGTGTCCTTTCTCTGCTAAGCACGCTCTCCAGCACAATCCGGTGATATTCAGTCTCCAGAACTGGTTTTGGTACACTCATGTGCGTTGCCCATCATCTACGACTTTGTGTACAGTTGGATGTTTTCATCCAACTGACATGCATGGAACGTGAACCACGGAATTACAGGAAGAAATCACTAATACACTTATAATACACAAATATTCAACGCTATATTGAAAGGAATAGTGGTATATACTGACACTACATGTAATGTGAACCACGGAATTACAGGAAGAAATTACCACACTTATAATACACGGATATTCAAAGCTATATTTAAGGGAATAGTGGTATATGTATCAAATATCATACCCGACAGTAAAAAGCTGAAAGAAGCTAGATTGCTACATTTAGACTTGTAGCATCGTAATGTTTATTTTTTTTAATTTGAAAGTACGTTTTTGTTTAATCAGTTGACGTTGCAGAAAGAATAAAAGCACTCTACTTCTTGTTCAGAAAGCATTGGTAAACTGCACAACGTCAAATTGCATAGGAAACCGACCTGTGGTTGATCGCAACGTCCTGCTAAGGACATGCAATTGTTAAAATAAAATGTGGTTTATTTGCCTACCAGGTTTACTTCCTCTAGACCAGTGGTTTCTCAACCGCTGAGGAATTCCCCAGGGGGGAATATTAGGGTTTCCAGGGGGGAAGGGGTGGATTAAGATTATTTCAAGATCTCGTTAATACAAGAAATGATTACTTGATATTGTTTTTCCCTCCATACTTAATGGTTTTGTACTTCTCGCCTTTCTGAAATTTATTTTATAACATAAGTAGACCCGCAAATCACGTTTTATGTAGACGTCTGGAGTTCAAGTATATGTTATTAAATTTGAGCTTCTATTTTTACGTAAAAAATGTAGGGAAGGGGGGGGGGGGGTGGTAGTTAAAGGCAGGAAATACGAAAGAAGGGGGGTTGAAGTTCTGAAAACATGGTGAAGAGGTGCACGAGCCAAAAAGGTTGAGAACCACTGCTCTAGATAGATTTAGGGCAAGAAAATGCGTTTATCTATCTATGGGTAGGTTTTCTTCCACAACAATGTTGCCAGATTGATTGATTGATTGATTGATTGATCTAGGAACCGACATCACAGCATTCGGAGCATTCCCATAAGCGCTCCGTCCTCCATCCTCAGCAGCCAGCGAAGAGTTCCAACACCAATAGGACCAGTAGCAATCTGATTATATGTCCGTCTCGCCTTCCCTCTGAGCGTTGAGCGTCGGCCAGATCCCCTCGTCACTCCTCGCTGTCTCATTCTTGCCAGACCATGGATGATCCATGTGCTCCTCCGAGGTGTACACGTGCTCCCACGTTGCCAGAGCAACAAAACCTAAAAACTGTATATATACTTACCTGTGATTTTCAAATGCCGTATTAATTTTATAGTGCGAAAGTTGCACACGTTTTTTTTTTTCGTTCTTACCCCAAGAAGCTAGGTATCATGTCTGTCTATTTCAAGGATCTTGGAGAACGAAAGATAATAGATGGCCATTGATACTCTCACAAATTATGAACCCCGTCTTGAGATTTCATCATCATCCAGTATTTCAGCATCTCAGCTGGTGTTTAAGTATCCTGATCATTTTATTCCACAGCTGTCTGTGCTGAGCAGTTCCGTGTATGTCTACAGTAGTAGATGTGTGCTTACTTGTTTCATTAATAATGTGCATGGTCTACTCCTGACTCTTACCCAATAGTAGTTGGTCCTCTAGAACTCTTTTGGTGTTGCTTCATATCTTAGAGCATGACCAAGCCATGAGAGATCGCCTTTGATTACTTCGTCTCTAGCTCAAATATGCCTGTCTCGGTTTACCACGTGGACCGTTTGTATTTTTACCAAATTTGACAAGTGATGTTGTGAGCTATCCCCCTGATCTTGAGTTTTTTTACGCCGAACGTCTAGTCTTCTAGAATTATAGAACGATCCGTGTGCATATGGCGAATCCTTCGGCAGTAGCAAATCGAAAAGAGCAGCCCGAATAGGTCACTGCCCAGGCTAAGGTTCAAAATTAGAAAATCTATCATAAATAAATAATTACAGAGTGTGTGATTTTGTTGTACACCTATTTGCACATCGCCGGTGCTGTGGAGTACGAGATCTATAGGATGAGACTGTTACATCCATGAGCAAGGGAAGTAATCCATTTCCAAAACCAACAAAACATAATATTTTGTGAACAACAGCGCCAAGCTACTGGTTGTCATTTACAGTAACAATTTTCCTGAACAGAAATATTAATCACCTATTTCTTTAACATATATTGTTCATCCTATCTTCTTTTGTTTGATGCGATCTTTTCCCATGGTGTTACTTATTGTCTAATTTCACAGAGATTTAAAGTGTGAAAATTTGTTACTGGACTACCAGAATAATCTTAAAGTGTCGGACTTTGGATTCTCTCGCTACTATGAGGACCCTGGCATCAGCAAGACGTTCTGTGGAAGCGCTGCCTACGCAGCACCTGAAATTCTTCAGGGAATTCCGTATTACATCCCACTACACGACATTTGGGCAATGGGCGTCATACTCTACATTATGGTATTGTTGCATTACTATACTATACTATACTATACTATACTATACTATACTATACTATACTATACTATACTATACTATACTATACTATACTATACTATACTAAATTTGTTTTGTTATGTTGTTTATGCTATGCTATGCTATGTCATGTCTTGCCCTGTCATGCTATGTTACATTACATTATTTTTAGGTTATGTTATGTTTTACTGTGCATTAACTATAACGAGAAGGTTCTCACTAATATTGAAGGTCATTTGAACAGATGAACTGAATACTTCTCGGAGCTTCATTCCCAGATTACCCTCCAGATATTCAGCTTGCAGAAGGATATCAATTGCAATGAATCCACAGAAGAAGAGTAGTAAAGCAAACATTTCTGAAGGATGGAACAGTCGAGACGACATCCCAGCACAGGCCGTTAAAACTAACACATACATCTCAACTGAATTACTGAACAAAATATTGAACAGAATCTGGAAACTGAAGATATACCAGCTGACAGGAGAGAAGGGTACCTGGTGAAGCTGCCAAAGAAAGGGACCTACAGGAGTGTGAACATTATTGAGGAATGGTTTTACTGTCAGTTCCTGGAAACATTTTCAGCTGATTATTCTGGAGAGATTAAGCAGATGCCAGTGACAATCAACTAAGAAATGAATATGCAGGCTTTCGAACCAATAGATCCATGCATGTGACCAGATAGTCACACTAGCGCATAAAAATAGAGCAAGCATTGAATTGAGCTCACCATTCTATGTTGGATTTGAGGGATATGCAAATAGTCTTATTGATAGCATTGACTATGAAATATATGTGGAAATTCATGATGCAGTATGGAATTCAGCGGAATGTCATTAATTTAATCATGGCAACATATAGAGACGTGAGGTACAAAGTTCTCCATGGGGAAAAACTAATAGAGGCATTCTTAATTAAAACAGAAGTGAGACAGATGTGTCCTTTTATCCCCACTGCTATTCTTACATGACTATAGACATGATTTTGAAGACAACACCTGGCACTGTCAGAAATGGAATTTGTATGGATATCTTTGACATATCATTGCAATATTCTGGACTTCGTTGATGACATTACCCTCCTGTCTCATACACGGAATCAGGATGCAGGATAAAAATAAACACATTGGATGCGAGGACACACCAACTAGGATTAAAAACGCATATGGAGGAGACAAAGACAATGAGAATAATCAAGCATGAAGCATACATAGCCTGATCTTCCTCGGTGAAACCTCACTTCAAGGGAATGAATCATATAACTAATTAGGTAGCAATGTAAAAACATTTAAGGGAACAGACAAAGGTATTAAAATAAAAATACAAAAGACAAGAGGAAGTTTTCATAGCACTAAGAAGTTTGTGAGAAATCAATATAAATTACATTTAGCACATAACTTTGAATATTTCATTCTAACGTTACATGAATACAATTATATGGATCATCAGCACGGAGTGAGCATCTAACACATTTCAAATAAACTACAAACATTGAGAAATTGGTGCCTGCTGTAGAGTGGAAGGGCTAATATGGTATGAGAGAATCCCCAATTGTAGAGAACTAGACAAATGTCAGTGAGCCAAAAGGTGAAGAAAGGACGCTGGCGCTGGTTAGAACATTCATTGAGAAAACCTGGGAAAACTATAGCTAGAAAGGCTTTTATCTGGAATTCACAGAATATAATAAATAAAAGAAGACTTAAAAACAGATGTATAAGAGAAGCTAGCAAACAGAAATGGATAATATAGGGAAGACATTAACAGAGCTGCATAGTATTACTAAGGAAAGGAGGGATTGGTGTGAGATGGTGGAGGGCTTTTGCCCCAATGGGGTGTCATGAATCGTCTTTGATTTTAGGATATCTAGAACGACGGGTACACACAGTTGTTCAGTTCGTTTTTAGAGAATATTCGAGAACATAGACAGAAATGCCAAAACTACACGCAGGCGATCAAACTTTTATTCCTCTCACACTGCTGTACATAGATGTCCCTCATACACTCCCAGGCTTCGCATCCACCACTCTGATGGCGAGTGTATCGTGGATTATCCGGCCTCCCAGCCTGAGATTCTCCTATCACCGAGGAACAAATTAATGTGCCTAACTGGTTATAATGTCGTTTCTGTCTATTTCAGCAGCTTGATCGCCTCATCCATTCGGGAACTCAAGCACCGGAAATCATTGTTGCTCTGTGGTTAAAAACTCCGCCGTGGAGCAAGCACGATCGTCATAAGGGGTTTACCTCACCGAATGTTTCATCCCTTTTTTCGATTCTACCATTACCCCTACCCCGTTCAACCTCAAGGAGAAGTTATAGTAGGGTCTATCACCGGCTCAGTATGATAGTCTCGTGTTTTAGTCAGCCGCAAAGGCAGCTGCCCACGGTTTTACCCTCACAGGCTTATTCATCTTCTCCACATCAGTAGTTAGATTGAACTCAGTAGACGCCGTTGCCACTATGTTGCCTTCTTCGTAAGGCCCGATCATAGCTGACGGAAAGATCCTCCTATACGCTCCCAGCGAAAGTTAACCGTTCCTTCGGGCTAATACTACTAAGGCTAGGGTCCTCTCCTGCTATCCCCTACGGACTGCGGGATGTGGTCCTTCAAGGACGTTTTCTTTGTTTTCTTTCTCTACAAGCAGTCGTTGCTGTCGCTTGGTTGCAGAGGCTCGACTTCGGGCATTTTCGGTCCTGGACATCGCTTCATTTGGTGTTTCTACCCCTCTGTAGCGTCCAGGTTTTTATGCCCTGCTCTTATTTGGTGAGGTGGCTCCCGGGTCGGGGAGAAGGCCTGAAATGTTGTTTCCGCCTCTTTGAGAGGTTGCTATGTTTCGGTCTTATTGAGAGGTTTCCTTCGTTGACTTACGTTGCAGGCAGAGTTGTGAACTGTTCACTGCACATCCTATCCAATCATCATTACGCTCGCTCCATAGTCTTCTCCACTTTCTCGCCCAGTCTTTTAAGTGCCCGTGTTCTTGCTTGATATTTTACACCTAGCTGTTTCAGCACGTCGTACGCAGAGTCAGAAACAATGCCTTTTACGTCTATATCGATGCGAATAGCCTGACGGTATGTCCTTCCTGTCTCAGACTTGCCACCATATCGCTGTACCTCTCCATCGTGTAGGCGTGCTGCTTTTCGACTTTTGGTTAGTACGGGACGGTTAGCTGGATTAGTTCCAACTGTTAGCCTAGGGCCACAGTGCACTCAAACTATATGTGTTCCAGTGTCTGCGTCCTTTTGTTCTGCGTGTTACTACTACACATGGTATATGTAGGATCGTTGGATTTACCCCATCTGATCAGGTTAGCAGGGCATCGTAAAGTGATCCAACAACAAAGCGTAACCGTAATCGTGTCATGAGCCATATATCGTTCCACGAGAGGAAACTATGCTGAGTCCCCTCCCATTACACCCAATGACCTCGCTGCGACTGTTGCACAGCCTTTTGCGCTCTTTTGTTGTCTCTCTCTTTTCTTATAATTTTCTTTTTATACTCTGGGATTCTTTCTTTGGAATTGTACGACGATATATATATATATATATATATATATATATATATATATATATATATATATATATATATATATATATATATAATATAATATATATATCATTCATTCATTCAGTAGCATATCCTTTACAGATCCTCGCTCCCATAACAACCTTCCGGAAAACCTCTCGTTTATAATAAGCAAGATGTCCCGCGTCCGATTCACCCAACTGGAGGTCATCCGCTACATCCTGCACCCATCTTCTCTTTGGCCTTCCTCTTCCTCTCTTCCCAAGCATATATCACTCCATTATTGTTCTCTGCAAACTTTCGTGGCGTTTCAAGTGACCAAAATATTTTAGTTTTCTTTGTTTTATCGGCTTAAATAGCCAGCTTTCTTCAATATTAAACTCTTGAAGTATGGATGCATTTGTTCTTTTCTCTATCCAAGATATTCTTAGAACTCGTCTATAACATTTATATTCAAAAGCGTTTATGCGCAGTTCAGCTTGTTTAGTGAGTGTCCAGGTCTCACGGGCGTATGTTGCAATGCATAAATAGTATCGTTCTATATATTTAGTTCATGAAGTACACATTTATTCCTCTACTCTACTTAACACATATAGTAAAACATTATTTTAGCCAATTGTCTGCTATTGGCCAGTGTCCATATGTGTGTATCTCTCACTGACACATATGTCATATCAACCTTATCAAGGTGTGTGCGTCCATGCCGTATGATGACTCCAACGTGAAGAAAATGATTCGCGACCAGCTGGAGAAGAAAGTGACCTTCTCAAAGTCCAAGCCCATCTCTAATGAAGTGAAAGACCTCATCACTCACATACTAGAGGTAAGAGATGACTGTGTATGTTACAAGTCTCACACCGTGTGTGTGTCAGCTAGTGTCCGTGTGTGACCAACTATTGTTCGTGTGTGACCAAACTAGTGTTCGTGTGTGACAAAATAGTGTTTGTGTGTGACCAAATAGTGTCTGTGTGTGACTAAGTAGTGTCCGCGTTTTCTCAGAAAATTATGATGTGCTCTACGTTATGTCTGGGCATACAGCATAAATCTGGCCAGATGTTTTCACATCGCCATTGTGTATCATGCCGGCAAGGGTTGGTGGTAATTTTTGGCCTTCTCACACGATCGCCAGTCTTGGATCTGGCCTGTGGTTTTATCTATATTATACCATGTTACAAAGCCATGCGAGTATTTATTTTGCCTTTCCTTTGCCATTTTTCCATTAATTTTGCCAGTTGTCAATGAGGTTTAAAACGCCCTTATAATGTTCCTGAAAACCTTGACTCTATGTGTCTACTTTCTCTAATAATTTTTTTGGTGTTTATTTATGTCTTTTTATCTGTTTTGACCCATTCGCTTTTGAAGTCAACGTCTCCACGAATGTGCTCCTACTTGCCGTCTTGACAGATAGTTTGTTACATTATGCGTCAAAAAGGGTCTAATAACTACAACCCACGCTGGGACCAGATATGTTGTTATACCTCTCCATAGCACAAAGCCTGTGCTGAATTCTGGAGATCATTTGTTGCCTATACAGCATGATCCCTCTCTCGCCCTGTTAGTTTACTCCAGAGGAAAGGTAACATCAATAGATAGGGAACAAGACTTAGCTTCTGAAGCTGCCGGATCAACAAAGCAATGTTCTAACTCTCCCCTGTCGGAGCTTGGACTAGTGAGTGCACTGGACTGATATTACGTGAGGGTTTGGTTTCCCTATTACCAATGTCCCTCGCCATCAGCCGAACCCCCCCCCCCCTCACCGACGTCTGAGGTACTTGTAATTTATGTCTCCGCGCAAAGGACGAGAAGTCAATGTTTAATTCAGTCTGATCAGTTTGTGGAATGAACCCACAACTCCGCGGTTACTAAAACAGTTTATGTGTGATCGTGTTAAACCTCTAGGCAACGCCGAACTCCGTTTATTTCTTATAGAACAGTTTCATTTGGTTTTCTGTCCATCCATGTTATTCTTTACATATTCCATGAAAGCTATATTTCCGCTACCATAAGATACTTATAAACATGACCATGTTTTACATGTAATTAACAGTATGCATTCTATATTTTACTTCGACACTTTATCTCATTGCAATAGACATCTTTTTTTGGGTGTTTGTATTCTATGTTGGAAAAGACAAGTGTTGCCATGGCGATTCTTAATCTAATATCTACAAGGCATCTACTGTTGGATGTTTATTTCTGATCCAAGATAGTAGTATTGGTTCACCGCATTATTACATTGTGATATTTTTTTGTCTTCTTAGAGATGACTATAATTTATAGTTTCTTAGAATGTAATTATAACCGTATTAATCACTGTGTACAACTATGTGGACACGTTCATGTTTTATACATGGTGTTTACATACTACTGTCAGCTGTTTCCTTCGGGAGACCCGGGTTCGAATCCTCAGTAAGGTGTGGAGTTTTTTTTTCTGACGGGGAAGAAATGAAAACTCTAACCTGCACAGTTCGCGGCGACTGCACTAGCCAGGCGGCCTTAATTCCTCAGGATCAAGATCCCCCTGCCAAACACTGCAAGGTACTATCATCATCATCATCATCAAGTGCCCTGTCGGCTGGCATAGGCGTTCATGGCTCTCCACAGATCTCGGTCGTTGGTGTTCTGGACCAACTCTGCTGCTGATGGTTTTCCTCCATGCCACCGTCTCAATTTCTCTGTTGTGAGATGACTTTGTTGTCAGTCAGGCCTAAGTCAGATATGACTGAGCTACCGTATGACAGCAGACGGTACTACCTGATTTCTGTCAGCGCCGAATGTTGGGCGGCGCTTACCAAACCCGACACCCCACATTGTGCCAACGCCTTCGGGCGGAAGAGCGCAATTGGGAGGGTACTAGCCTTAACCTGGTGCGAGGAAATGCAACCCAAAGACAAAATAAGTCATGGCAGGGCAGACCAGGCCCTAAGCCTTGGTTGGCAGCTGGTCTAGGATCGAAGCTCCGACAGGTGGACAGTTAGAGCATTGCTTTGCTGATCCGGCAGCTTCTGCAGCTTGTCTTGTTCCAGATTATAGGTGTCAACTTTCCTCTTGAGTGAACTAGGCAGGCCGAGAGAGGGATCATGCTGCATGGGCAACACATGGTTTCTTTATTTTAGCCCAGGCTTTGTGCTATGGAGAGGCAATAACTCCATCCCTGGTCTTAACCGGTCTCGGAATCAAAGCGAGAGGCAACTGTTACGGGTTATAAGTCCTTGTCAGTTGGCGTAGACATGGGGCGCCACGCGTTGCCTCTGACGGTGGGAGACACCTACAGGTGTCACTGATCAGCTACCGCCCGCCTCAAGCTGGGCAGCCCCCAGCCAATTGGGTGCTGATCCGCCACAGCCTGCCTGCTTCAATTGGTGCTAGGGGCTTGGACAAAATCTGAATCGCAGGCTGTAAAACCAATGCACCAAGTACTAATAAAAAGAATAGAAACCTCAAGCTACGGCTTGCAACCTGGAACGTGAGAACCATGTGTCCAGGATTTTCCACTGACTTGACAAATATTGACGATGTGAGAAAAACGGCTGTGATTGATGCTGAACTCAATCGTCTTAACATTGATATTGCTGGCCTGCAGGAGACTCGCCTCGCTGAGGAAGGGTCACTCAGGGAAAACAATTACACCTTTTTTTGGAAGGGAAGAGGGCAGGCAGAAAAAAGGCAACATGGTGTGGGCTTTGCAGTGAAGAATTCGCTACTGGGAATGATTGATATCCCAGCTGGAGGTAATGAAAGATTATTATCACTGCGCTTGGCAACCTCTTGTGGATTTGCCACCATTCTCACTGCATATGCACCGACACTCGCTTCCTCTGATGATGTGAAGGATACGTTCTATGAGCAGCTAGACTCTGCGATCAAGGCAGTTCCAAAATCCGACTACATTTATATGCTCGGTGATTTCAATGCTCGTGTGGGCAAGGACTCGAGTTCATGGCCAGTGTGCCTTGGAAAATACAACATCGGTCGCATGAATGATAATGGGCAAAGGCTGCTGGAGCATTGCACTAGAAATGACCTATGTATTACAAACTCCTTTTTAAAACAAAGAGATGCATAAGGTCACATGGAAACATCCAAGATCCAGCCATTGGCATCAGCTAGACTTCATTATCACACGGAGACAACATCATTCTTTGGTTGTTGCAAGGGTTAGACTGAGACCAAAGAGAATCTACACAGCTAAACACAAGTCTAGCCCCAGGATTAATATTACTAACACTCACGATCCTGGAAAGTGCTTTGAATTTCAACAGCAACTTGAAGACGCTTTCAATGATACATCAGAAAATTGTATAGTAAATGATAAATGGAGTAAACTTAAGGAAACTATTTATAAAACAGCGGTAGGGTTTACGGCACTGTGGATCATAAGAGGCAGGACTGGTTTGCGGCAAACAGCCAGATACTGCAGCCCTTGATTGATAAAAAGAAGATAGCTCTCTTAAGAAACAAGGAAAGACCAACGCGTAACACTCTGAGTGAGCTGAAGCAAGCGAGGAAGGATGTACAAAAGGCTGCCAGGCAGTGTGCGAATGACTATTGGATCAAGTTATGTGAGTCCATTCAAATCGCAAGTGATAAGGGAAACATCAGAAGCATGTATGAAGGGATAAAGAAAGCCTGTGGTCCAATGATCAAAAGAAGTGCACCGCTGAAAACCTTGACTGGAGAAATCATCACTGATAAGAAACAGCAGATGGATAGATGGGTCGAGCACTATTTAGAGCTTTACTCAAGTGAGACCAAGCTAGCGGATGATGCCCTCAACGCCATAGAGGCCCTGCCAACTCTTGACCACCTGGACACACTTCCCACTATAACAGAAGTTAAGTGTGCTATAAATGAGCTTGCATCTGGCAAGGCTCCAGGTAAGGATGGGATTCCAATAGAGGTAATCAGGAGTGGGCAAGACACACTCGCTCTACAGATCCACCAGCTAATAGAGCTATGCTGGCGAGAAGGACAAGTCCCACAGGATTTCAAAGATTCAAACATCATAACGCTGTACAAGAACAAGGGAGATCGGAGCGACTGTAACAACTATAGGGGTATCTCACTTCTGTGTATTGTTGGGAAAGTATTTGCCAGAATTGTCCTGCACAGACTTCAAGTCCTGGGAGATCAAGTCTACCCCGAATCACAGTGCGGCTTCCGTCAGAACCGGTCTACCATTGATATGATATTCTCATTGCGACAGATGCAAGAAAAATGCCGGGAACAAAATCAGCCACTGTTTATTGCCTTCATTGACCTCACAAAGGCATTCGATTTGGTCAGTCGTGAGGGTCTGTTCAAAGCACTAAAGAAGATTGGCTGCCCACCAACTCTTCTGTCCATTGTGGAATCGTTCCACACAGGCATGAAGGGTATAATCAAGTTTGATGGCTCAACTTCAGAAGAGTTTGAAATCAAGAGTGGAGTTAAGCAAGGTTGTGTACTACCCCCCACCCTCTTTGGGATATACTTTTCACTTCTACTGAAATATGCCTTTCGTGATCAGGATGACGGTATATACATTCACTCACGCTCAGATGAGTGCCTCTATAATGCTCAGAGATTGAAGGCCAAGACCAAAATTAGCAGGGTACTAATCAGAGAGTTGCTTTTTGCGGATGATGCTGCGATTACGACCCACTCTGAGGAAGAATTACAACATCTACTATCTGCATTCTCCAATGCTTGTTCTGAATTTGGTTTAACAATTAACAAAAAGAAGACACAGATTATGTCACAAGGTGCACATGGTGTACCATCAATCTTTATTGACGACGCCGAACTGGAGATAGTAGACCATTTTACATATCTAGGATCAGAGGTAAATAGCAAATTATCCCTCGATCAGGAAATCAACATCAGGATTGGCAAGGCAGCAACAACAATGAACATGTTAGCAAAAAGAGTCTGGGAGAACAGGAAGCTTACTGCCAAAACAAAAGTCCTCGTCTACCAAGCCTGTGTCCTTAGTACTCTTCTTTATGGCAGTGAAACCTGGACAACTTACTCACGCCAAGAGAAACGTTTAAACAGCTTTCATATGCGGTGTCTGCGAAGAATACTTGGTATTAAGTGGCAAGACAAAATCACAAATACTGAAGCATTGGAAAGATCAGGTTGTGTGACTGTGTATTCCATGCTCAGTCTTCGTAGACTTAGATGGATAGGACACGTTAGGAGGATGGATGATGGTAGAATACCAAAGGACATCTTTTTTGGTGAATTACAGACGGGTAGGAGATCTCAGGGTCGGCCTCTACTACGATACAAAGATGTGTGTAAGCGGGACATGATTGATACAGGCATTGATAATGCACATTGGGAGCACGTCGCCGCTGAAAGTGTTGCATGGAGGGCAACTATCAGAAATGGAATAAAGACAAAAGAGAAAATGATTGCAGATAAAGCACACACAGAGCGTGAGAGACGTAAGATGGTGCAAAATGGTGGAAGTGACCATGTTTTCACATGCACCTACTGTGGGCAAACATTTGCAGCAAGAATTGGCCTTACCAGCCACACTCGCCACCGCCATGGATCGTAGTTATTAAGCCTTTTTGAAGCACAATGTACCAAACTATCGTCTGTCAAGACGGAAAGGTGCCAATGAGAACCGTCTCAATCCATCCAGCATAATTTCTCTTGGTCTGCCTCTGCCTCTCTTCCCCTCGATCTTTCCAGTTGTCACGATGTTCTCCGGTGCCTCTCTTCTCATCACATGACCGAAGAAAGATGTTTGTCTCTTCCTTATTGTTGTATATAATGTTTTAGTTTCATTAGCCTGTTTCAGGCAGTCATTGTTAGTTACTTTAGCAGTCCAAGGAATTCGCAACATTCGTCTCAGGAACCACATCTCTGTTGCTTCTAATTTCTTCTTAATTTGTTCATTTACATACCAAGATTCACTGTCATACAGCAAAACTGGTTCTACATAGCATTTCAGCACTCTCTTTCTTACATTCAGTGATAGTGACTTATTGCATAAGATACTCTTCATTTTCTGAAATGCGGCTCTGCTTGCCCTATTCTGTTCTTAATCTCTGTTGTACATCTTCCATCTGATGTTATAAATGCCCCTAGGTATTTAAAATTATCCAATTGGTTAGGAATTTTCCCTTCTATTTCTAAGTCACATTTTGGTGTCACCATTTTCATTGATATAACCATTGTTACTGTTTTCTTGATACTCAAGGAGAGTCCTTTCCTTGCACTCTCTGTTACTACAATATCCAACAATTGTTGTAGGTCTGTTGAATTATCCGCCAACAATACTGTGTCATCTGCATAGCGTATATTATTTATATTATAACCTCCAACTAGTATTCCTGGCATCTCTTTGATCTCTCTCATTATTACTTCGCTATATAGGGAGAAGAGATCTGGTGACAAGACACACACCTGTCGTACTCCTAGCTTTATCTGTTCGTAACTACCCTCTTTATTTCCCATTTTAATTGCTGCTACTTGGTTCCAGTAACTATTCTTTATTATTCTTAAATCTTTCCCATCAATGTTGATATCTTCCAACATTTTAATCAGTTCATCATGTTTTACTTTATCAAATGCCTTAGTATAATCTATGAAGCACAAATATATGTCTGTCTGTTTCTCTACTGACCTTTTTCTATTAGTGTCCGTAATGTATATATTGCATATTGCATATTTCAAGGTACTATATTTGCCGTAAATGACAGTTTTGACAGTTTACATGTTACCTTCTTTGAAAGTAATACAGTCTTATTGTTGGCATTGTGGTTACTATCTCGGCTATCTATTACAACAACTCCGACAAGTAATACAGTCTTATGTTTGGCATTGTGGCTACTATCTCGGCTATCTATTACAACAACTCCGACAAGTAATACAGTCTTATGTTTGGCATTGTGGTTACTATCTCGGCTATCTATTACAACAACTCCGACAAGTAATACAGTCTTATGTTTGGCATTGTGGCTACTATCTCGGCTATCTATTACAACAACTCCGACAAGTAATACAGTCTTATGTTTGGCATTGTGGCTACTATCTCGGCTATCTTTACAACAACTCCGACAAGTAATACAGTCTTATGTTTGGTATTGTGGCTACTATCTCGGCTATCTATTACAACAACTCCGACAAGTAATACAGTCTTATGTTTGGCATTGTGATTACTATCTCGGCTATCTATTACAACAACTCCGACAAGTAATACAGTCTTATGTTTGGCATTGTGGTTACTATCTCGGCTATCTATTACAACAACTCGGACAAGTAATACAGTCTTATGTTTGGTATTGTGGTTACTATCTCGGCTATCTATTACAACAACTCCGACAAGTAATACAGTCTTATGTTTGGCATTGTGGTTACTATCTCGGCTATCTATTACAACAACTCCGACAAGTAATACAGTCTTATGTTTGGTATTGTGGTTACTATCTCGGCTATCTATTACAACAACTCCGACAAGTAATACAGTCTTATGTTTGGTATTGTGGTTACTATCTCGGCTATCTATTACAACAACTCCGACAAGTAATACAGTCTTATGTTTGGTATTGTGGTTACTATCTCGGCTATCTATTACAACAACTCCGACAAGTAATACAGTCTTATGTTTGGCATTGTGGCTACTATCTCGGCTATCTATTACAACAACTCCGACAAGTAATACAGTCTTATGTTTGGCATTGTGGTTACTATCTCGGCTATCTATTACAACAACTCGGACAAGTAATACAGTCTTATGTTTGGTATTGTGGTTACTATCTCGGCTATCTATTACAACAACTCCGACAAGTAATACAGTCTTATGTTTGGCATTGTGGTTACTATCTCGGCTATCTATTACAACAACTCCGACAAGTAATACAGTCTTATGTTTGACATTGTTGTTACTATCTCGGCTATCTATTACAACAACTCCGACAAGAGAAATAATCTTGTCTGACATGTTTTTGTTTGTTCACTAGCTTTGAACTCAACCGTAGTCCATACACGTGCTACTACTTCTAGTCCACTGGACCAATTTCTGCACGTGGATTAGATTTACATATGACCAGTGTCCCACGCCATCAGGTTATCCAACTCCGACTTCAGAGGTGTTTGTAATTTACGTCGCCAAGTAAAGGACGAGAAGTAATCATTTTAGTCCAACTGACCGATGTAGGGGTTTAATCCACTAACTCGGATGATTAAAAACGAGGGCTCTTATCCATTCGATCTTGCTGACCTGCCCTTGTCCTGGTATGATTCCATCGATTATCTTTTACCTTTTCGCATTTTGATTACTACTGTTGGTCAGTATGTGTTCGTAAGCGTAGGTCTGGTTGATGATGTCAACTATGCACAAACTGTTTCAAATTAACTGTTTACTGTAAAAAAAAAAAAAACAAACCGAAAGTAATTGACTATATTTTTCCACACACTTTGAGTCGCATTGGACATACGGTTTAAAAAGTTATTTGTAGATCCTGTACAGGACGTTTGCAGTCAATACAAGCATTTTGTGTTGTTGTGATGTCTTGGCAAATTTACGTTCAGTAGTTTGCCATTGCTTTCTGAACCACCGGCACCCATACCATTTCCTAACAAAAACCAGCGCAACGCTGTCTGCTGCCAAATCTCGCGCAGCTGTGTTTCTATCTGCGGTATCACAAACCACGTCCGTAACCTCTTCGCCGCGGAGCCGGCATATGGTGCAAGCTCCATATTGTTTAATTCCAATCGACACCCTGGGAGTGACGTGGTCAATATCACTGGCCGCCTTTGCTTTCTAGAACATTTTCTGGTACCAATTATTTTCTGGGTCAATCTAGAAGCACAGAAGCTCAGTAGCAGATATGGTAGTCCCATAGAAGATACTGATATTAGGATTGGAGTGTTAAATCGTCACATATTCTAGGCCACTACATGTGAGGTTGCGGTTTCCAGTTCTCTTCCACGCCACCTTTACTTCCCAGACAAGTTTATGAAAGTTTTGCAAATTGTCGATTACCCTTTTTGCAAATCTGGGTCTACCCTGAAGCCGTACTGGTCGGAAACGATGATCCTGACTCTGCTGGGGATTAAATCCGGACCACTGTCCTGGTATGCAAGTGCACAAACCCGCTTGACCCCCAGTGGCACCGCTAGTACAACATCTGTACACATGTATTTCTCTGTGAATGCTTTGAAGTTACATCTGATATTATTGTTGTGCTTTCCGTAAATATGTATTCAACTAATCCCCGCCTGTGCTATACATCGATTAGGAGCACTCTTCGTCTTTAATACAGACTGACAGACAGACAGACAGACAGATAATTAAATACACAGACATAACTACAGAGAGCGCCCCCCCCCACACACACACACATGTGGGTATATATATATATATATATATATAACACAGAAACGCACCTCAAACGCACCACACACACACATATGTGGATATATATATATATATATATATATATATATATATATATATATATATATATATATATATATATATATGTGTGTGTGTGTGTGTGTGTGGTGTTTTTGAGGTGTTATGTTTCTATATGAGTGTGTACATTGAGCCGGGAATGCAGGGAGTGGCCAGCAGGGGCCACGGAAGTGGAAATTCAGCAACTGATTCAGGAAAATTCTCACCCGGGTGATGTCATTATCTACACGGATGGGTCGGTGTTGAGAGGTAGGAGAAGTGCCTGGGGGTTCTTGGCAAAGACTAATGGTCGGCGTTTGGTGCAGGAGAGCCTGGTGTATGATGACACTACATCTAGCTTAAGAATGGAGGTGGAGGCGGTCAGTGCAGCTTTCCGCTGGATAGAGAACACGATACATATACACATTGTGTTTGTTACTGACTCAGAAAGCATGCTGAGGAGGGTGAGAACAGGCAAGCTTCGTGCAGAGTGGCTTGCTTCGCTTCGGAGGTCACGGGTAGCAAGCATCACCTGGATCTTTTCTCCTGGGCATGCCGGTGTGCTGGGGAATGAACAGGCGGACAGATTGGCTGGCTCGGCAAAACTTGGTGGAGTATTGATGTATGACAAAACAGATGTGGTTGCGGCCTTGTGGGAGCACGTGTACACCTCGGAGGAGCAAATGGATCACCATAGTCTGGTAAGAATGAGACAGCGAGGTGCGACGAGGGGATCTGGCCGATGCTCGACGCTCAGAGGAAAGGCGAGACGGACATATAATCAGATTGCTGCTGGAACTATTAGTGTTGGAACTCTTCGCTGGCTGCTGAGGATGGAGACGGAGCGCTTATGGGAATGTCCCGAATGCTGTGATGTCGGTTCCTAAATCAATCAATCAATCTATATGAGTGTGTTTAATTCTCTGTCTTTCTGCCTGGCTTTCTTTCCATCCATCCATCCATCCGTCCACCCATCCATCCACCCATCCATCCATCCGTCCACCCATCCATCCATCGATCCATCCATCCATCCATCCATCCACCCGTCCGCCTGTCTTTCTGTCTATCTATATGTTTGTCTGTCCGCTCGTCCGTCCATCCATCTTTTTGTCTATCTGTCTGTTTGTATGTTTGTGTGTGTGTGTGTGTGTGTGTGTGTGTGTGTGTGTGTGTGTGTGTGTGTGTTTGCAAGAAAATATAATGTGTGCATTTAAATACACCTTCCAGGTGAATGTAAAAAAACGATACACAATTGCACAGATGGTTGTCCATCCATGGATGAACCCTGATGCACCGCCCTTACCTGCGGACGAAGGAAATGCTGCGTGAGAATTGTTACTATACAAGCCTAGACTGCCAGTCCGGTATAACTGTTATTGTCAAGTGGAAGCAACAATTCCCACGGTGCGAATGAGTGCGACGGGCATATTATGTAGTTAAAAAAGTAAATGCATATCGTAGATTATTATATCAATACACTGGGACGGAACGAGTATTTGATAGTTAGTACTCGAATGATTTATTAAACAACTTGTGCTAAGAAAAGTCTTAACATCTTTTAAAGACAATACTTAAATTACATAGATGTGTTATGTTGTGTTGTATCATTGGCATAAACATATAAAGACGAAAACTGTCCACATCAGTAAGAACCTATTGTCTATTTTATGCGTCGTTTAATTTGTAATTGGAAGATGTTCCTACACGAGTATATTCAAAATTGAAGTATGGCTTTACTGATATACGAGTGGAAGTCAATACGTAAGTCACAAATGGCTGTCGACACATAACTAAATATGATAACGACTTGAAACCAGTTTATTTTTATACATACATTGTCCATTTATTTCTCAACTTTATTTCTCAACATTATTTCCTCCAACACTTGTGTACTTATCCAATCGTTTTATCAGTCCTCCCAAACCGCCTGCAAAGAACTGCGTGCTCTGTTTTCTAAACCACGTTTTCACTTCACATTCAACTTCGGCGTCATTCGCGTCTTTGAGAAAATTTTCAACCCTGCTATGCACCGCTTTACGGGACAAACATTTGTCAGCATAAACAGGAAGCATTTCCTTATGAATGTCCTTGGCAGGCAGGCCTTTTGCCCACAAGAAACACACAACAGAACGTTGCTCTTTGGTTGTACACTCCGTAAGTACAGTTGCCATTTTGTTTATGCACTGCACATGTACATGAGACAGCTAGCGACACCTGACGAACGGGAATATAAAGTTCGATGTTGCTGTCACCTAATGTAAGTAAATGGTACCTTGCAGTCTTGACAGGCCAAAGTATGTGAGGTGGAATTTGGCCAAAATTCCATCACAATGCCTGGGTATAGCTTCAGAGAACATGTGGTGCTCAAACGACGTGTTCCCTCTCTCGGCCTTGCCTCGTTTTACCCAGAGGAATGGATAACCAATACGTCTGGAACAAAGTAGGCTGCAGACGCTGGCGGCTCAGCGTCAAACCTCCGAGACCTCGCCTCCACGAGCAGGTGGCGAGTGGTGGCCAGACCCTGAAACCCAAGGGACCCGACTTAGAGGCGTTCGCCAAGTCCCACAGGTGAGGGCCTCGTACGCACCTGGACCATAGGACATGTACATCTGTCAATCACAGGTGTCCGATGTCACCTAATGACACCTGTAGAAAACACCAACTACATTTAACTGCCATCCCACAGAACTGTGTGACATACTTATTGACTCGCCCTCGTAGTTTAGATAGTAACATCAACGTGTATTATATAAAACAAGGATAAAGACATCATGAAAGAATTAGATGTTGCTAGGCACGCCAGAAAACAAACAAACATGCAATCTATAGGAACAATCCGAGTTATAGTCTGACCGAACCATACACTCATCACATCTTGTACCTCGCGGTGTCGAGGTGAAGTATAAACAGCGGGAGAGTGCCAGGTTATTTATTTCGTGTATGGACATTCCCATGGACTCTGCTATTTCCTCTGCCGATCGTGTCCGTGGACAGCCTCTTATTCTGCTTCAGAACGATACACATGTCTACAAATTTTTGACCTACTAGCTATCTATTGTTTATATTTTAACTAGTGTATCAGTGTTAAAATGTTGGCTTTAGAAATAGTGAAATGCCAAGAAGTAGATGTACTAATAGTGTTGTGTGTGTTGTTTGTCCATCAAGAATGATGGTGACCATTCATTTCATCCAGTGGGGTTGAAAGTATGGAACCGTGAGTTCTAAGATGGCTGATAAGGCCTATTTTGGCTCGAAATGTACTTTGTCAATGTGGACAAAGAATGCTTGACGTTTCTGGAAAAGGATTTTCTGCAGTGGTTCTTCTGTTCTGTCTTTTCTTCACAGCTCTTGCAGTCCTGGTTGCCTCACAAGTGACTGCACCCTTGCGTAATGATGCACGCCACGAATTTCGGTCTCTGGCTGCAGTCTCCCAGGTGTAATGATGAATTCCAAAAGCATTCAGTGAGATTTTCAGAGTGTCTTTAAAGCGTTTCCTCTGGCCGCCTTGGGAGCGTTTACCACAACGCAACTCGCCATAAAAAATTCGTTTAGGGAGCCTGTGATCTGGCATGCGAGTCAAGTGACCAGCCCAGCGAATCTGATTCTTCATTAGTAGAGTGTGGATACTGGGCATGGACGCTCTTTCTAGGACTTCAGTGTCTGGGATCTTGTCTTGCCATTTAATCTTCAGTAACTTCCTAAGGCAGACTGTGTGGACGTGGTTTAATTTCCTAGCGTGTCGCTGATAAACAGTCCAGGTTTCACAAGCATATAGCAGTGTGGATGATACAGCTGCTTTGTAGACTTTTAGCTTTGTTTGCAGGCTTATTCCATTTCTGTCCCATACATTCTTGTACAGTCTGCCAAAGGCCGCGCTGGCCTTTGAGATTCTTGCATTCACTTCATCATCAATTGTGGCAGCTTGTGACACAGTGCTGCCAAGATAGGTGACTTTGTCCACAACACTTAGACTATGACCATTCACTTTTATATTCGGCAGTGTGATTATTCCCTGGAGCTGGCTGGTACATAACTACAGTCTTCTCCAAATTGATATTGAGCCTAAAGTTGGCACAGGCATGTGAGAAAGCTGAAACATTATGTTGCATGCCCGCCTCTGAGTTGGCGTAGCTTTATCTGTTTTTCCTTTGTTTGTATGTCGACCGCAGTCTAGGGTACCCACCAACCGCGGCTAGCTGGTTAGGTAGTGATGGAGCAAACAGGGCACCTTTTCTAGCCCCTTTCTCATGCTATGGAGGTGAGCAGTGTGTTCCTATAGAGGGCTGCTCAGTCGCTCAGGAGGCTGCCGAATCCCACTGCTGCTCCGGTCAGTAGAAGACGACCATATGGCCTGAGCCGCCTGTGTGCAGGTCTGCGACTACGGCTGCCAGCGTACCCACGCCTGTCGCTTCGCCGATCGCCCATCGCCACAGGGCTTGAAGGTGATATATGACGTTGGATGAAGAATGACTTGCGCGATGAATTGGATTAAAGTGAGGAAGAGTTGCGCAATTCGTCGACCTCACTCTCTCGCCTGAGTCCATCTGAATCCAGTGGCAGGACAAGTCAAGACGACTGGAGACGAATACAGGTGCAGTGGATGACCAGGGCGCTCTACGTGCCTTACCGTGCTCATTACGTTCCACAACGCTTTGCAGATAAACGTCGTCTTGCCCGTTGAATCAGGAATGATTTCTTCCGCGCAATCCTGTCTTCACATGCTGGGTAGGCATACCCTAGTTCACCGATTGGTTTGACACCAAATCGGCTACCCGCGCCTGGTTTAGCCAGCCTCTCACAGCTGTTGCCCGGGGGGTGGCCGTTGTCGCATGCTGACAGCTACTAGGAGCCACAGGCGTGAGCTGGGTGTCAGGCTTGGACCAGTGGTGGATGGACTAATAGCGTAGTGTCTGATACCATCTCCAAACAAAATCAATCCGCCTAGTGTCTGATACTATCGCCATACTACATCAATGCGCGTAGTGTCTGATACGACACAAAACAAACCATATCAATCCGCGCAGTGTCTGATACTATCTACTAACTACATCAATCCGCGTAGTGTCGATAATATCTACAAACTACTATCAGACACTACAAAAATATTTTAGCCAAATGGTTCTCAATCGGTGGGGGATCCCTCCCTCCCCCCTGCCGGGGGGGGGGGGGGATTTTAGGGTTTCGAGGGGGGGGGGGAAATTAAGATTACTTCTTAATAATACAATAATTCTTAATAATTAAATCCTGTCTCCGTGGCCAAAGGCTTGCGAACGCTGTTCGCGAGCCGCTTACCAGGCGTTCGAAACGCAGCCGTGACCGATTTGTGCAACAGAGCGTGTGGCGTTGTATTATAACGTGTTGATATGGGAGCCGGTCGTTCAGAAATGAATGGCACACTACTGAACGTAAAAACTTAGCCTTGTACATTAATAGCAGCTGAGAAATGCTTGTGTTGACTGCAACGTCCTGTAAGGGATATCCATCCATCCATCATGTGCCATGCCGGTAAGCGTCGGCGGTCATGTTCTGCCATCACACTCGATCACCAAAGTCGTGGATCAGCTTCGTGTTTCTATCTCGACCATGCCACAAGGCCAAACCATCCGGGTACTTGCTTCTAGGCCTTCCCCTTGGTCTGTTCGCCTCGATCTTACCAGTTGTCACCAAGTTCTCCAAATCATTTCTTCTCATAACATGCCCAAAAAAATTGTGACTGTCTACGTCTAATGTCTCTAATCAGTTTACGATCTTCATTTGTTTCTTGAAGGACTTGTTCATTGGTCTTTCTGGCTGTCCATGGTATTCTTTGCATTATCCTCAGAAACCACATTTCTACGGCCATCAGATGTTTTTCAGCCTGACTGCTCATTGTCCAAGCTTCACATCCATATAAACGTACAGGTTCTATGTAGCATCTCAACACTCTTTTTCTCGTTTCAATTGACATCTTTTTATTGGTCAGTATGTTTTTCATCTTGCTAAAGGCTACTTTTGACATGCGATTCTTGTTCTAATCTCTTCAAGACATCTCCCATCAGATGTTATTACTGTTCCGAGATAATTGTACCTATTCACTTGTTGAAGAATATTCCCATTTACTTGTATATTACATTGTGGTATTTCGTTCTTCCTAGTGACGACCATAATCTGTGTCTTTTTACAATTTAATTCTAACCCTAGTTGGTCACATGTGTAACAACCGCATCTACTAAATTTTGCAGATCCCCTTCATTGTCTGCAATCAAGACTGTATCATCTGCATAGCTAATGTTGTTGATGCATCGTCCCACAATGTTGAATTCCTTCCATATCTTCAATATTTCTGAGAATACTTTCACTGTACAGGGAAAACAGATCTGGAGACATTACACATCCCTGTCTCACACCTCTCTTAATAGGCTGATATTGGCCTACTTCATTATCAACTCATATGGCAGCTTGTTGTTTCCAATATATGATTTTTACAAGCCTAATGTCTTTTCCATCAATTTGTAGATCTTCAAGCATCCTTATCATGTCGACATTTCTCATTTTATCGAAAGCCTTTGTGTAGTCAATAAAGGAAAGGTGTAGATCTTTGTTTACTTCTATAGAACGTTCGATTACGGTTCTCAGTATATACACAACATTTACTGTACCCTTGCCTTCTACAAACCCACATTGTTCTTCTCCTATTTCAGGTTGTATTTTCCTCCTAACTCTTTGCATGATAATTCTTAGCAAAATCTTCGTGATGTGACTCATTATACTAATTGTTCGATGTCTATCACATTTCAAGGCTCCTGATTTCTTTGGGATTGCAATAAATACAGAATTACATAACTCATGAGGTATATTTCCAGTATCATATATTGTATTAAGCAGACTGGTAACTTTATCTATTCAATATTCTTCTAAAGCATGAATCATTTCTGTTGTGACGCTGTCTGAATCCAGGGGTCTTGCCAGATTTCATTTAAGAGCATTCTGAACCTCCATCTTCAAAATTGCTGGTCCTTCATGCTGATGTTGCATGAGATATGCAACACTAATAAATAAATAATTAAGATTATTTCAAGGTCGCGTTAGTGCAAGAACGGATTACTTAATATTATTGTTTTTTTTGCTCAGTAAATTACGGTTCTGTATTTCTCACCCTTCTGAATTTCATTCTATAACGTAAGTAGACCCGCAAACCACGTTTTATGTAGACGTGTAGACTTGTTCTTGTATGTGTTATTAAATTTAGCTTCCTTGTTTACGTATACTGTATAAAAAAAGGGGGGGGGGGAGGGGATTTATAGGGAGAAAATACGAAAGGGGAGGAATGACATTCTGAACATATGGTGAAAGGGGCATGGGCCAAAAACGAACCACTGTTTTAGCCAGTCAACTTTTTCCTGAGAGAACAACACATATAAGTTAGAGAACATGGCGCATAACAGTTAAGGAAAGTGTTCTTGAAAGGTCATGCACCGATGTTGTCCAGTCTTTGAAATTGATGTCTTCCTTCTATGAACAGTATGGCCTAGCACGCGGTAGTTGTGTCACGAAATGTGTGCCTCTTCAGGAAGCTTATGAGCTTATGGAAAAGAAATACAACACATGGCCATTTCTGAGTCTTTTTCGATCGCAGATATTGTTGTGAATTAAATCATCAGTAATTACAAGCATCGTTTCTTGATAACAGTGAGAGAGAGAGAGAGAGAGAGAGAGAGAGAGAGAGAGAGAGAGAGAGAGAGAGAGAGAGAGAGAGAGAGAGAGAGAGAGAGAGAGAGAGAGAGAGAGAAGAGGGGAGGTGAGAAGGGGAAATATAGTCACAAAATACCGAAAACAGTTTCATGAAGATTGGTGAAGAGTCGGTACATGATATGCACATAAGCTGCTAATGATATTATTTAAGTACCCGGAGAAATGGCAAACTACTGAACGTAAACTTGCCCAGGGATCACAAATAGCTAGTAAAACGAGGGGATTGAGTGCAATATCCTGAAGAACACTAGATTGTGGGGACAAATCAGGGACACAATGATATTCAGAAATACGGAGGACATTGAAATAAGGGGAAAATCAGGGACACAATGATATCCAGGAGCAAGGAAAACACTGTATTATGGGCGAGGGGGAATCAGGGACTGAATGATATCCAGGAATACTGAGAACACTAGATTATGGAGGAAATCAAGGACACAATGATATCCAGACATATTTAGACTACTGGATTATGGGGAAATTAGGGACACGACGATATCCAGGAATACGGAGAACACTGAATTATGGGGAGAAATGTGGGGATACGATGATATAAAGGAATACTGTGAAGACTAGATTATGGGGAAAATCAGGGACACGGTGATATCCAGGAACGTGGAGAACACTTGACTATGGGGGGCGGGGGATCTGGGATACAATTATATCCAGGAAAACGGAGAACACTGGATTATGGGGGAGGGGTGGGGGATTCTGGGACACACTGATATCCAGGAACGCTGAGAACACTGGGTTATGGGGGGAAATCAGGGACACAATGATATTCAGGAACACGGAGAACACTGGGTTATGGGGGAAATCAGGGACCCAATGATATTCAGGAATACGGAGAACACTAAATTATAGTGGGAAATCTGGGACACAAGGATGTACAGGAACGTGGAGAATACTGAATTATTGGGTAAATTAGGGACACAATGATATACAATAACGCGAAGAACACTAGATTATGGGGGGATCAGGGACAGAATGATATCCAGGAATGCGGAGAACACTGGATTATGGGGAAACATCTGGGACACAATGACATCCAGAAACGCCAAGAACTCTAGAAGCTTTGCGGGGAAAACTCAGGAAATAAATCGATATAATGGAAACAGCTCACATTAGAAGATGACAGTTCACACGCTTTGGATACATCACGGAAAGGGGAGTGTGTTAGTTCGTTGTAACAGCAAGAAAGTTGGAGGGGATGAGGGGTCGGACGGAACCGAGAGAGTCGATGGTAGATATATCGACGTCATCGAATGCATGAGCATTGGTATCAGAAATTTATACCTAAGCAGAGACTAAAGCTGTGAACAGGCATTATCACTAGCGCCACACATGAGCAATAAGAGACAGTAAGACAGCGTGAGAGACGAAAGAGAGACAGAGAGACAGAGAAAAGAGTGACATTAATAGGCCTGATCACGGACACGAAAATTCATAGGCGTATTCATCATTAGTGCGCTAAAGAAACGGTAAGCATTCTCGCATTCCGACATTTGCTATAGGCGACCAACAAAGCACACGTGGACATTGCCGGCGAGTAATGGCTTCGGTCTCATTTAATCAAGCTATCGGTGTACACCTGACAGCTCAAACTGAGAGATTTCTTTTTTTTTAATTATTTAAAAGAAGCATGACATTTAAGTGTCTGGTATTCGTTCTTTCGGTCTTTCTTACTTTCATCATGTGTGTTTCTAATTTTTTTAAACCTTTTTTTCTGTCTTAAACTTGTTTACGACTTTGCTTTTGCTGGATTCTTTCCGTTTTGCCTCGTTGTGTGATCATTCTCTCACTTTGTTCTATAGTCAAAGGTTAACAATTAGTCTCGTTTTTTAGACAAGAATCAAGAACATTTCAAATAGGAAAATTAACAGTATTGCAGACACTACTGCCTGAAATAGCCAACCAGAGTAAAGTCACCGAACAATAAAAACCATCTCATTGTGGAGTACCCGGAAGCGAGACCTGATTTACTAGCTAAGGAAACAACAGTAGATCAGCAATCGGATGCATCAGTCACACACCACCAAAAGGGGGAAAATATATTAAATAAATTAGGAAGCTAGTAACACAATGGCAAGAGGATTATTATAAATTGAACACAGCAGAACAAATTATTCTGCGCCATTTTCATATTAATGTTTCACCTCATCCCATGCTTTAGTAAGGTCACGAAAACACAAATACAGAGCTGTGTTCATCTCAATCGTTTTATGTTAATGTTCTCAAGATGTGTATGATGTCCTTGTGGATTTACCTTCCATATATCTACACTAATCAATCATAATTTTTGTTTATGGGTGTGTTATAAAATGATGTCTTCTTTAGTGCTTGCGAAGTAGTCGATGATGATTCACATTCGCATGTTTGCCAGGGAAAGATGCATATTCTGAAAACTGCAAATGTTGTTCGTTTGATAGTGTTGGGCTATGGCCTTTTAATACTTAGAAATATAGTACTTAATACTTTTAATACTGTGTAACCTCTACATTTCTTGTGCCAGTTTACACTCGACTTCTTTAGAACTAATTCAGGACAATGCTCACTCGAGTGATGTGATTACCTACACAGATGGTTCGGTGTCAAGAGGTGAGAGAAGTGGCTGGGGGTTCATAGCCAAAGCTAATGGTCGATGTTTGGGGCAGGAGAGCCTGGCATATGATACCACAACATGGAAGTGGAGGCAGTCACTGCGGCTCTCCGTTGGATGGAGAAGACGACACACACACACACACACATCGTGATTGTAACTGACTCAGAAAGCATCCTGACGAGGGTGAGGACGGGCAGACTTCGTGCGGAGAGGCTTGCTTCGCTTCGGAGGTCACGGGTGACAAGCATCGCCTGGATCTTTTCTCCGGGGCATGGCGGTGTGCTGGGAAATGAACAGGCGGACAGATTGGCTGGCTCTGCAGAACTTGGTGGAGTATTGATACATGACAAGGCAGACGTGGTTGCGGCCTTGTGGGAGCACGTGCACACCTCGGAGGAGCAAATGGATTACCATGGTCTGGCAAGAATGAGATAACGAGGAGTGACGAAGGGATCTGGCCGACGCTCAACGCTCAAAGGAAAGGCGAGACGGACTTATAATCAGATTGCTACTGGTACTATTAGTGTTGGAACTCTTCGCTGGCTGCGCTGAGGATGGGGACGGAGCACTTATGGGAATGCCCCGAATGATGTGATGTCGATTCCTAAATTAATCAATCAATCAATCTTTAGAACGACCCCTAGATAATCGAAGTTTATGATTTTACATTTCTTGATATCTGACTGTGATTTGAAATAGATAGGTTAATTCTTGTAACTCCTTAGCAATATTTGAGAGGAGGAGCCAATCATCTTCACATGTGAGTCCTGTGATTAGGTTTTGCACCAGTTATGAATGTATCGATATTGCCAGTAATCTCATCATTTTTGACGTTTTAATATATTCTGCATATATAATTAAAAAATGCAGCCCTATCTTACATCCCCCTCTTTGCACTTCAAACCAGTATGATGTTTCACTGGCTACTGTCTGTTGTTCATGATACGATGATCCAATTAAGTAGGTCAAATGTGCTCCAAACCCCGTATTTCTTATGGTATTTCACAATTTCTAATATTTCGGTAGACTCCTGGGAGTCGGCGCTGAAGCTGCCGAGTTCGTGCTTTGTGCGACACTTTCTGCGGGTCGCCCTGCGGTAAGAGACCAAGCCATGTGAGAAAACCAGGGTCAATGAGGTCTTTCCAGTAACTGCTGAGTCCATGGACGATGAACTGTGGTATTCGTGGATGAATTTTGTGTTGGCATTCTGGCGGCGGCATTATGCACAGTCTACCTGTGCGGGCTGTTGGATTGCCGAGACTCCTGACTATTCCACTTTTCACATTGGACATTGGGGAGCATTTTGTGTGATATTCGCTGGCACGGGAATGGAGCATAATGGGGACAACCCGTTGCCGTGAAGTTGGAACCTCGACTAACTAACTAACTAAACAAACAAAAATAATAACTAACAACTAACTAACTAATAACTACTAACTAACAACTAACAACCCCAACAAACCCAAAACCCAAACCCAAACCCAAAAACCCCAGACTAACTAACAACCATGAACCAACCAAACCCAAACCAACCAGAAAAACAAACCCAACCCAACCAACCAGCAACCACCCAAACCCAAACCAACCAAACCCAAACCAGCCAGCCAGCCACCACCAACCCAAACCCAAACCCCAACCCCCCAACTAACTAACTAACAATTTCTAATGTTGAACACAGTCGAAGTATGACAATCTACAATGTACTCTTGGCATCAGTCTAACAGTGGTTTTCATGTTAAAGTATGGTTCCTGGTTCTCTCTCTAAAAAAACGTCTGTATTACTTTATTTGTTCGCTTTTTTTAAAACTGAAATCCGTGCCATACATATACTACTACTTTTAGTGGCACTGGGCTGGATGTTGTATGTGCATTAGTTTTTCCTATTGCTAGTGTCCCTCGCCATCAGTTGAACCCTACTCCAACTTCAGAGGTATTTGTTATTTACGTCCCCAAGTCAAGGAGGAGACGTCAACACTGAAGTCCAACTGACGGGTGTGGAGTTGAACCCGCTACCCTGGCATCAGCACAAGGGATGTTTAAGAACGAGCGTTCTTATCCATTAGGCCATGCTGACCCCCCTCTGTATTACTGTAATTTATATTCTAACTTTATCCCTCTTGGTGATTATCCGCAGGAGGATTTGCAGGTTTGACTTATTAATGCGATAGTTAATTGCCAACATCATCAATCATATTAAATGAGCACTCTATGACAATTGCCGCCTCAGGCAAGAGACACATTTTCTTCAATTGCGCGAAACGACAGCTCACTAAAGCGTGAAGTCAAAATTAGATTGGCAGCTATTCACAGACAGGACCTCGTCGTGGAAAGCGTCTGGCGCCCCATAGATCTCATTTGATACTACTTGTGCATCGTCAACAACCGACGGATCGTTTTTAAGGAAACTAGCTGGCGAATGAGACGTCACATAATTCATAGTTAATAATGCATCTTTCGGCAGCGAAATAACGAAATGAGAACAACCAAAGCTAATTTAGTAATTGAAATTTGGAGTAATTACTGGTGTAATTAGGGACACTTGTAACAAGTAATTGCAGGAGAAGTGATGGAAGTATTCAGTTGTGTCACTTTGCATTAATTTTTAGCATTTCGTTGTTGATTTGAAATTGATGTCATTAGTTCATCACGTCATACTTTGAGGATAACAGATAATGAGGCGTTGACAATTTGAAGTACGGATACAGACTGGCAAATGAATAGACTAGAAGATGAACTTTGGGAAGAAGAAATGGTTAGAAATAATGTAGGAAAGTGGGTAACATCAAGACAGATAGACAAAGACAGAGAAATTATATTAAAACGGATAGACATCATGCACATGTGCAAAACATATAGACATATAAACGGAGTGTCAGAGAAACATAAATACAATCAGAAAGACAGCATATATGTATAGACAAATACCAGGTAGACACAGAGACATCAACTTTGACCATCCCCCCCCCCCCCCCCCCCCCCCCCCCCAAAAAAAAAAAAATTGTCAGAACATAGGAAGGTCTGACGACCGATCCCGATGATTTGGTAGAGAGACAGAAAATAGACACAAAAACACCAGATAAATTAAAAGACAAAAGATAGGTGGGGTATTTTAATAAATAAGGGGGTAGATAAAAAGAAAAACAAACAAACGCGGCGCGCCCCACACCAAAACCACCAAAACACACAAAAAATAAAATATATATATATATATATATATATATATATGTGTTTGTGGGGTGTGGGGTGTGTGTGTGGCGTTTTGTATGGGTGGGTGGGTCTGCGTGCGTGCGTGACTATCTTGACAAGTAATACTATAGACACCAAATTATTTTGTCTTCGTGTGTCTCCTTTCCTTGTTCTACCTCTCCTTCGTGCCTGTGGAGTTCAGCACGATGGAGCTGACTGTATGTTTACTAGTTGATGATAATCATTATCCAGTGCATGCCGGTTGGCGTGGGCGATCATGCCTCTCCGCAAATTGCGATCTCAGATGGCATGAATCAGTTTGTTGATACCCTTCCGTGTCATGAAAGAGGACTGTCAACAATCTTCTCACGCTGTCTTCCTCTTTCTCTCTTGCTGCAAATCTTTCGTGTTGTCACAACATATTCTATTTTTTGTCTTTACATAATGTGGCCAAACAACCATAACTGCTTTTTCGTAGCGGGCGAGAACTGGAAGCGGTTCTACCCCCGCTGGTGACTTGCGGGATAACTGAGCCGGCCGCTCAGAAAGCAATGGCAAACTACTGATTGTAATCTTGCCAAAAAAATCAACAGACACCTGAAAGATGCTGCTGTTGACAGCGATGTCCTGTAAAGGATATGAGAATTTAAAAAACAAAAATAATAATTTTCAGCATTCTTCTATAAAACCACATTTCCAAGGCTTCCAGTGATTTTTTCGCCTGCTGACTAATTGTCCACGATTCACAGCCGTGTGTTAAGACTGGTTTTATGTAACATCCAAGAACTCTTTCAAGGACAATGACTTATTGCGCACAACGTTCTTCATTTGATAGAATGCAGTTTTCGTTTGTCCTAGTCTGTACTTTATCTCAGCGATGCATCTTCCATCAGATGTTATCTATGTGCCTAGATATCTTAATTTCTACACTTGCCCCAAAATAACGCCATGTACTTTAACGGCACATTTAGGCACAAACTGTTTCTTTGATATAATCATGACTAATGACTTTCTTTTATTCAAACTAAGGGGGTTGTTTTCACTTTCAACAACGACTGTGTCTGTAATATCCTGTAGATCCTTCTGATTTTTCGCTATCAAGACGGCGTCATCAGAATAACGTAAGTTATTTAGATTATGTCCACGAACCAGGATCATTATATGTTCACTGTGCAATGAGAACAATTCGGGAGACTTTACACAACCTTGTCTTCTTCTTTTTCTGCGTTCATCCGGAGTTTCTTTTTTCTTTTTCCGGACGTGATTGCGTTGTGCCCATTTACAGCAGAGCTGCGTTCTTGCGCCGTTAGTCAAACACATCCGACTTCTGCGGGCATTTGTTGACCGGATTAACCGTCCCGGCAACCTTGTCTGACGCCCTTCTTTGTTCACTGAAATGTTCCTACCAGATTGATAATTCCTATGGCTGCTGTTTGCTGCCAATATATGTTCTTTATTATTCACAGATCTTTGCCGTCATGTTCAGTTGCTTTAGTAATGGTATTATTTCGTCATGTTTCACATTGTCAAATGCTTTGTCTATGAAGCATAAGTACAGATCTGTTTTTACTTCTATAGCTCTTTCTAATACAGTCCTGAAAATAAATATAGCGTTGTTTGTTCCTTTTCTTTCCACAAACCCACACTGTTCATCACTAATTGTAAGTTTAATTGTGGTTCTTATTCTCTTCATACCTATTATCAGTAACAGCTTTGTTATGTGATTCATAAGACTTATTGTGCGATGATCTTCGCATTCTAAAGCGCCTGGTTTATTTGCAAGAGCTATAAAGATGGATTTTAATAGGTCACTAGGAATGTACCCACTAGTGTAGATGTCATTTACGAATTTTGTCAGCATTTCTGTTCCAAAATTATCTAGAGCGTCAACTTCCTCCAATGTAATGTTGTCTAAACCGGGTGCGTTTCCTTTCTTTATGCGATATAGTGCATCTTCAACTTCCTCTGCAAGTTTTTGTGTTCTTTCACCAGTTTTTTGAATATCCACATCTGGTCTCCTATCATCATCAACTCTTCCAGATATTCTGTCCATCTATTGACTATATCATCTTGTCCCATTAATGTTGCACCGTTTCTTGATGTTAAACATCCAGTGGTATTTTTTGTTTTCATACCTGTTACTGTATTTATTTGTTGATACATAGAATGTGAGTCTGTTCCATATTTGTCCTAATTTCCATGCACGGATGATTCAGTTATACAACTTTAGCCACTTTGCATGTGTTTATTATTTCTTTATGTATTCTATTATATACTTCTTAATTTTGTTTTTTCTTTAGTCCATCATTTGCAAAATTTCATCTGTCATCCATTTCTTTTTTTTTCTTTTTGAATTCTATGTTTATGTGGAATGATTTCTTTAGTTGTGGTTTGGAATGATTCCCGCAACATATCCCATTTTTCATCAATAATCAGTGTTATCACATTGGCAGTATAATGCAGTTACATTGTATCTTTCTCTAATTTCTTTGTCTATTTTAAGTAATGCCAGATTTCCATGATGTTCTTTGAGATTTTCTTTATGGTCTTAAGTCTTAACCTCATATTTTCAATAACTGGCATATGGTCAATATGTCCATCTACTCCTGGCCTGGTGTTTGCTCCTACTTAACTGCTTCTTAATAAATTTAGTATCAGTATATAGTCAATTTGATTGCGAATATTATCTTTGGGTATTGGGGAAGGGGTATCCCCTATCAAATGAGAAGTAATGCGCCTCCTTCCCTCCGCTAGCCTGCGGAACTCCCTTAGGCATGGTGGAGTACCCGTTTAGCCCCCCAAACAGAGTAACGTGAAGCCACGGTAGCAGATGATGGATCGAACTAGGGAGATGCCGACAGATAGTTGTTGGTTATGGTTTTAAGTCAGAGACTGTATTCAGAGGATCTCTTAATAGATACAATGGCCACGGTTATCTGATCAGTATGGTCGCTGCCAGGAAGGAAGAATGATAGATTTCCCTCCTTATTGATATTCGTCAGCCCTGGTTGGTATCTCCTCTAAGAGAGGGAACTTTAAATCTCAAACCTCCGCTACCTTGCGGGTATACCCAGATGGGAAAGGCTTAGGGAGTAAACCCTGACGACATATCCGGAGGAGTCCCTATGGCAGTCCCATGCTGTAAACAGCATAGTTACGGCAACTCCTACGACGGCACCGATTCCAAGTTGCATTGGCTACCGCTTTTCCTTTGGTCAACATTGGTGACGTGGAGAGGGGGAACTTGCTACTGGGCAACAGCTGGTTCCTCGCATTTCATTGCCCAGGCTTGTGACATGCAGAGGCCACTTCAGCACCGCGTAACAGCGGCGACACAACACGGGAAGCAACAGTTACCGGTAAGCAACTTAAATCTTAATATATAATAATGATAAGTCTTAATCCTCGATTGGTGTACAGCAAGATGCCAGGGGTTGCTTCCGGCGGTGGGAGAGATCATTGTATCTCACTAGACAGCTACTGCCCGCCTAAGCTGGGAAGCTTCAAATCAATAAGGTGCTGTCTCGCAACGGTTCATCTGCTCCTGAGAGTTTGTGGAGCTTATGGACAAATTCCTGACACATGGACCGCAATCTATACACCGGAAACAAGAATGACAAAAATCAGCCCTAATGGTGGGAACTTGTCACGTAAGAACCATGACTCCTAGCATCTCATACGATCTACATGAGATTGTCGATGCCCGTAAAACAGCAGTGATAAACAACGAACTACTCAGAGTAGGGAAGACATTGTCGCCCTGCAAGAGACCAGACTATCAGAATCTCGGAGGGACGTCATGTTATACTGGTATGGCAAGCCGTGCGGAGAGACCAGGGTTACATGGAGTTGGCTTCGCTATAAAAAAAAAAACAATCAGCTAAAGTCCATTTTACTACCTGAGAAACCTGGACACTTACTAACCAAGCTGAACAGTGCATAAATGTAATTGAATATAAATGTTATAGACTTGTTCTAAGAATATCTTGGATATAGAACAGAACAAATGCATCCATTCGTCAAGATCTGAATATTGAAAAAGGTTGGCTACTACAGACGATAAAACACAGAATATTGAAATATTTTGGTCACTTGAAACGTCGTAAACGTTTGGAGAGAACAATAATGGAGGCGTATATGCCTAGGGGTTTAACGTCTTTCCCGTAATCCCGTATACTCTCGCGAGTAACATGACGTGCGCGAGATTCGGTAGCAGTTCTCATCGCGTCGGTAACTTACGGGGTATGTGATCCGGTCGCTCAGAAAGCAATGGCAAACTACTGAGGGTAGTCTTGCCAAGAAATCAACAATCAGCTGAAAGATGCTGACGTTAACAGCGATGTCCTTTAAAGGATATACAAACACACAAAATATGCCCAGGAAGAGAAGAAGAGGAAGGAGAAAGAGAAGATGGGAGCAGGATGTGGCAGATGATCTCCAGATGGGTGTATCGGATGTGGAGCATCTTGTTTATGACCGAGAAGTTTTCCGGAAGGTTGTTATGGGAGCATGGTTCAGCAAAGGACATGTTACTGAATAAATTAATAAATGAATGAGGGCTGGATAGTCATGATCGCCGATTTCGGCCGCAGACCAGGTATATAAAGAAGGAGAAGAATTATTAATAACTGTCATACTTTGCAAGACAAATGTGTAGTGTGGTGAAAATGGTGTGAGTTCAATCAATCAATCATGTGCCTTGCCGGAAAGCGTGGGCGGTCATGACTCGCCGTTTTACTCGATCACCAGAGTCGTGAATCAGCTCAGTGTTCCTGTCTCGACCATGCCATGTGGCCAAGCCATCCAGGTATTTACTTCTCGGTTTTCCCCTCGGTCTGTTCCCTTCGATCTTGCCAGTTGTCACAAAAATTTTGACTGTCTGCGTCTAATTTCTCTAATCAATTTACGATTTTCATTTGTCTCTGTAGTACTTGGTCATTGGTTTTTCTGTCTGTCCATAGTATTCTTTGCATTTTCCGCAGAAACCACATTTCTGCAGCCATCATATGTTTTTCATTTTGACTGCTCATTGCCCAAGTTTCACATCCATACAACAGAACAGGCTCTATGTATCCCCTCAACACTCTTTTTCTCGTTTCAATTGACATCTTTTTATTGGTCAGTATGTTTTTCATCTTGCTAAAGGCTACTTTCGCCATGGCGATTCTTGTTCTAATCTCTACAAGGCATTACAGAAAGCGAACAATATGATATCTGGAAGAACACATTGGTAAATGACAAAATAATCCCTGCAGGTTCGAAATCTTCAATATCAAACAATAGCAAGGATAAGATGTCGCTAATTGACAGGCACTAAATAATTATTGTACTTATCTGACGCGAAGTTGTTACTAAGAAACTATCGTCTGAACCTATAAGCAATAAAAGATAGTGGTGGAGAATAACAGTAGACAACACAAAGGTCAAAGAATACCTATAAGAAGAGGAACATATGCCCTAGAGACAGATCACAGAAAAGACAATCTTCTTATAGGCCATGTCGTGTAGTTTTGGTGATTGATTGATTGATTGATTGGTTGATTTAGGAACCGACATCACAGCATTCGGGGCATTCCCATAAGCACTCCGTCCCCATCCTCAGAAACCAGCGAAGAGTTCCAACCCCAATAGTACCAGTAGCAATCTGATTATATGTGCGTCTCGCCTTTCCTCTAAGCTTCGAGCATCGGCAAGATCCCCTCGTCACTCCACGCTGTCGCATTTTTGCCAGACCATGGTGATCCATTTGCTCCTCCGAGGTGTATACGTGCTCTCACAAGGCCGCAACCACGTCTGCCTTATCATGCATCAATACTCCACCAAGTTTTGCTGAGCCAGCCAATCTGTCTGCCTGTTCATTCCCCAGCACACCAGCATGCCCCGCAGAAAATATCCAGACGAAGCTTGCCACTCGTGACTTCCGAAGCGAAGCAAACCACTCGGCACGAAGCTTGCCTGTCCTCACCCTACTCAGCATGCTTTCTGAGTCAGTTACAATCACGATGTGTGTGTGTGTGTGTGTGTGTGTGTGTGTGTGTGTGAGTGTGTGTGTGGTATTCGCCATCCAGTTGAAAGCTGCTCTGACTGCCTCCACCTCCATTCTTAAGCTAGATGTTGTGGTATCATATGCCAAACGTCGACCATTAGCCTTTGCCAAGAAACCCCAGGCACTTCTCCTACCTCTCAACACCGAACCTTCTATGTAGATAATCACATCACCCGAGCGAGCATTATCCTGAATTAGTTGCTGGATTTCCACTTCCGTGGCCCCTGCTGGCCACTCCCTGCACTCCCGGCCCAATGTGATTATAACTCTGCACAAGTCTGATTGCTCCGCCGGCACTCTGACCCAATCCTCTCCTCGCCTAATGTTCTCCAAGGGGCACACCTGTCTGATCGTATCCTCCGCCTGAGCCATCCATGATTTCCCTCTTATCAGTCGCTGGCCCTTAACTGCGTCCAGCGCCTCATGTAACGGGTGATCTGTGTCAGCAGCTACTCTGAGGTATGCCTTCGCCTGCATCACCCTGAGCCTACCAGCAACAGTAGCAAACCAAGGATGTACCGCATACACACCACTGGGGTGTCTCTGGTGCATCCAGAATGACCCGCATAGCCTCGTTCTGTATGCGCTCCAATCTCATCAGCTGACTCTTTGATACAGTGAGCAGTCCTAGTCCATAATCAATCGCTGAGAGGATCAAGTGCTGGTATAGTCTGAAAAGCATTCTCTGCTCTATGTCCATTGCAGCCATAGTTTTAAGTGCGTTGAGTCCCTTTTGAGATCTTGTCACAACCGTCTCCACATAATCCTTGAAGGACAAGCTCATGTCAAATGTGATTCCCAGATACTTCAGTTTGTTCTCTCTGTCGACGCTTCCACCATCTATCGTGAGGCTTGGAACATGTGAGAGTTTTGGTGATTATGTCTGCCAACGGCCCTTTGTTACTTGTGCTGCGAATAATTTCTGAAATCGATGTTTCTCTATGTCTTGATGTCAAACTCTCTAGAATCTTATCTTTTGGTCTCCCCTACCTCTTTTCCCCTACAGTTTTACGTTATGACGCCATGCTCCAGCTTTCCTCTTCTCGTGACATGCCCAAAGAAAATGGATTGTCGCCTTGTGATGCCAGTAACCAGTTTTCGTTTTGAGTTAACTTCTGTCAAGATCTCTTCATTGCTCTTTCTATCCATCCACGGCGTTCTCATTATTCTTCTATAAAACATCTCCGCAATTTCTACATGATTTCTCATTTGCCTGATAATTGTCCATTTATTGCTTTCAATACTGACTCAATGAACCTCCTAAATCTTCTTCTTCTCACCTCGAATGAGAAAGATATATTGAAGAGACTATTCTTTATCCTATTGAAATGCTGCTTTTGCTTTGGCTATTCAACATTTAACTACTTTAATGCATCTTCTATCCGCTGATATTAAACTACCCACACACGTAAGTAACTACTGAGCGTAATCTTGCCAAGAAATCAACAATTTAGCTGAAAGATGCTGATGTTGACAGCGATGTCCTGTAAAGGATATGCAAACATTATTATTATACATACTTAAGTATATTGACGTGTTCACTTTGATGTAGCCTTTTGTTGTTTTAGATTGATTTTATTCACTTTGATGTTGCATTTGGGTCCTTTGTTTTGACTTTCTGTGGCAACTATATCTATCACATCTTGTAACAGCATTTAATTTTTAGAGAGCAAAACCATGTCATCAGCATAACACAGGTTGTTTACATTATGCCCATAAACTGATATTCCTGGCTTGTCTTGTATGGACCTCATTATTATTTCGCTGTACAAATTGAACATTTAATGTGTTAAAAAGATCCTATTTGGTTGTCAATTCGTATGGTTGCTTTTTGTTGCCAATACATGTTTTTTTTATTATTCATAAATCTTTACCATTAATGTTAACAATTCTAACATCTCCAGTGTCTGGTTTTATTTTATTTCTTATTCTTCTCACTATAATTATCGTTAGCATTTTAATCACACGAGTCATTAAACTAATTTTGCGATGTTCTCCACAATCCTTTGCAGCAGATTGATTAGGTAGTTCGATGACAATAGATTTGAAGAGATCATCATCATCATGTTCCATGCCGGTAAGCGTGAGCGGTCATGTTTTGCCATCTTACACTGTCACCAGAGTCGTGGATCAGCTCAGGGGGTCTTGTCCCGGCCATGCTATATGGTCAAGTCATTCAGATATTTACCTCTCTGCCTTCCCCTTGTTCTTTCCCCCTCAGTCTTGCCAGTTTGTGCACCAAGTGATCTAAATTATTTCTTCTCATAACGAACCCAAAAATGTGACTGTCTACGTTTCATTTCTCTAATCAGTTTGCCATTTTCACTTGCCTCTTGTAAGGCTTGTTCATTGGTACTTCTGTCTGCCCATTGTATTCTGTACATTTCCTTTGCCATTAGATGTGTTTTAGCTTGTCTCCTCATCGTCCATGTTTCAAATCCATACAAAATATCGCATGTAGCATTTCAACACTCTTTTCTTTTCTTGTTGCAATTGACATATGTGTATTGGTTAGTATGTTTTCCATTCAGCAAAATGTTACTTTTGCCACAGCGATTCTTGTTATAATCTCTTTAAGGCACCTCCTATCAGATATTGTGACTGTTCCAAGATAGTTGTATCGATTCGATTGTTTAAGAATTGTCCCATTTATCCTTATATTACATTGTGATATTTCTTTCTTCTTAGAGACGACCATAAATAATCTGTCTCCTAACAATTTAGTTCTAACCATAGTTGTTCACCGTGAACAATAACCGTATCTACTAAAAGTTGCAGATCCTGCTCAATTTCTGTAATCAATACTGTATCATTCTCATATCTAATGCTATTGAGGTTATATCTCACTAATGAGATTCCTCTCATATTTTCTAAATTTATAAAACAATATGTTTACTGTATAGAGGAAAAACAGACCTGGAAACATTGTTACACATCCCTGTCGCACACCTCTCTTAACAGACTAATATTGACCTACTTCATTATCAATTTTTATGACAGCTCGTTGTTTTAGTTATACATTTTTTTTACAAGTCTAAGATCATTCTCATCAATATGTAGATCGACAAGCATCTTCATCATGTTAACATGTTTCACATTGTCGAAAACCTTTTTGTATTCAATGAAGCAAAGGATGAAGGTATTTGTTTACGTTTATCGAACGTTCAATTAATGTTCTCAGCAAGTACATAGCATTTAACCTGCCGTTGTCTTCTACGAACCCACATTGTCCTTCCCCTGTTTCAGACTGCATCTTCTTCTTAACATTTTGC
This sequence comes from Cepaea nemoralis, assembly GCA_014155875.1. Taxonomy (NCBI): domain Eukaryota; kingdom Metazoa; phylum Mollusca; class Gastropoda; order Stylommatophora; family Helicidae; genus Cepaea; species Cepaea nemoralis. The sequence continues at coordinate 164,097 of JACEFZ010027460.1, forward strand.
ATGGATGATTCTCAACAAAACATTCGTGATGTGGTTCATAATGCTAAATGTTCAATTGTGATTACATTCCAAGGCTCCTGATTTCTGTGGGATTGCTATAAATATAGATTTGGTATATCTCTAGTATCTTATATTGTGTTCAGCAGTCTGGTGACTTTGTCTATTCCATATTCTTCTAAGGCACATGTGTCAAACTCAAGGCCCGCGGGCCATATCCGGCCCGCCGTACAATCATATCAGGCCCGAGAGGCTCAACCGACGAAAATATGTTTGTATGGTCACGATATAAAGTGCAAGTCAAATTCCCTAATTAGCAGCCTTCCGAATGATAGGCTACCTGAAAGCGTTCTCGCTTCGATCAGATTAAGCGAAAATAAAAGTTGTGTAGTGAGTTAGTGTTCGTCGTTATAGTTACCTAGCAACGTTCAGATGCTCGTTTTGGATTGGCGCATAAAAAATGAAAGTAGTGTAATACCCGGATATTACATCACCTCTTCCCGCTACGGCTACGATATGCATGATGCAGTGAAGGCATTGCAAGTGATGCTGCACTTATGGGAAACACAAATGCACCAATGCAACCTGTCTCACTTTTCTTGTTGCCAGGCAATGTTAAAACAAGCCACTGCTAAGGTGTTTCTCAAAGCACACTTTGTTGAAAAACTTAGCTTACTTCTCGCCGAATTCGCACGGCGCTTTAGTGACTTTGAAGCACAGAAAAGTAATTTCGAGCTGTTTCTTTATACATTTGCCATAGATGTGGAAACTGCACCTGTACATTTGCAGATGGAGTTAATAGAGCTGCAGTGTAATGGGACACTAAAGACAAGTACGACATTGTGGGGCCTGCACAGTTCACTCGTTTCATTCCTGAAGAGATGCTCCGGCTTCGTCTACATGCTGCTCAAACCTTGAGCATGTTTGGTAGCACATATCTGTGTGAGCAGCTGTTTTCTGTGATGAAGATTAACAAAACATCACATAGGAGTCGTCTCACTGATGAACACTTGCAGTCCATCATGAGAATCTCAATGACACAAAACATTACTCCCAACATAAACGAACTTGTAGCCAAGAAAAGATGCCAAAAATCGTGATCTGACAAATAGACATTAGAGTGAAAATGTGTATACCAATAATGTTTTATAATTAAAACTTGTTTTCTGTTTTAATTTATATTAATGTTTAAAAAAGGTTTCATTTTCGGCTTATTGAATGTTTATCCTGTCCGGCCCGCAACCTTACGTGTGATTTGAGTTTTGGCCCGCTGAGTGATTGAGTTTGACACCCCTGTTCTAAGGCATTGATAATTTCTATTGTGATTTTGTCTGGATCAGGGATCTTGCCAGTTTTCAGATGGTTAATAGCATTCTGAAACTCTATCTTCAGAATTGATGGTCCTTCATCATTATACCGAATATCATACTGGTCTTTTCTTGTATCATTATCAAGGTCTTTAACCTTCATCATATAATTCTTGTATATAGTATGATTTTTTCTTTGTCCTTTATATTTTACTTTCTTTTGTTTTCAAACACATGTTTGCGGCATGTTCTCTGATGCCTAATAACCCCTTGTATCTTTTTGTACACTAGAGTGTGCGTCCACTCCTTATTTTTGAATATCCATGCACTGATTATTTAGCCAGGCTACTTTCGCTACCTACATGGATGTGCTATTGTTGTGTGTATTCTTGTATATTCATCTTGAGTTTGTTAACTTTATCATGTTATGCAAATTACTGAATTTTCTCTGTTACCAGTATCCTCTTCACAGTATCTCTCCTTTCGATTGCGACAAGACATTGTACTTCACTCTTCATCAGCCAAGCAGCTCATAGTCTCCAACTCAGCTGTATGATGTGCAAAACAGCTGGGAATAAAGGGACAAGCAAGAACTCAGGCACAAAAACAACCCGGCGAGGCAGCCCATAAGGCCTTGTGCTGACTGTGGAATAACCGGAACATTGAGTGGGTCATTTCTCAGCAGTAATATGGTTAACGTTTTTGTCTGTGACTGCCGGATCACCTAACACCGGAACCAATATGTCAACTAAGACTTAGAACTTGTACAGCCTCGTGACAACTCTATAGCCTTCCCTCCGAGCGAAGGCAGGGCATCTGAGAATGGGACTGTCCAGTGGGGCAATCGCCACACTGTAGCAGTCGCCAAGTCAGGCAAATGTCGGCCCAAGTCCAACCTCCGTGCAATAGTGGCAGTCGTCTTGCGAAAACCGCACTCCGCAGCAGAGACCAAGAGAGGGGTCGAGGAACCCAGAGGAAGAGTCGGCTTCCTTAAGTTCGGTGCAATGAACGTGGTACGAGAAAGGAACATAGCAACGAAGACGAACGCAGGCGACAGAGGTTGTGGCCATGGAAGAACTGGCTTCCCTCTGCCAGGTGCTAGGACGCGTGTGAGGACACGAAGTACCGGGTGCACTAGGCTCTCCTTCCCGATGGTGGGGTGGAATAGGAGTAGAAATTCTCGCAGGGCATACCAACGCAAGGACAACGCAAATGACTGAACGTATCGCACGGAAGGAGAAAAACGCTCGGAGTCATGAAGGATGTCAAGAAGTTAAAGGGCCAAAAACATTCGGCGAAGAGGGGACTGTTTCTGACGATCAGAAAACCCCTATCGTGCTTGCTCCACGGCGGAATTTTTATAACTGATTTTCTGGTATTATTTCGTTTGGTTTCTGTTGTATTTACTCCTTTAGCATTTGCTATGGTTTGTCTATTGTCTATTGTTGCTAATGCATTTACCTATTCTGTACAGAAATTACGTATTTATAACTCATGTCCGGTTTTGATTCAAGTATTGCCAAATCTAGCTTGTTATTAAGCCTTCTTACTTCTTCTGTTTCATTCTTTGTTTTCTTATTACTGGTGCATAGTCACCTTTGCAATCTGCTCCTGGTACTTGTTATAACTGGTTAGTAAGCTGTTTTGAAAAGTACCTAAATACAATTAAACATTAGGAAATGCAATTAATAGACGGAAATAGGATTAACGGAATTAAAAGAGGAAATACAATTAAAAGAAGGAAAAACAGTTAAAAGAAAGAAATAAAACCGCAAAACTAAAATTATAATATATATATATATATATATATATATATATATATATATATATATATATATATATATATATATATATATATATATATATATATATATATATATATACCACAACAATAACTAACATTATAAACACTGCATTGATTAAAAAGGCAATATTGATTTTATTTCTGCCCCTTATACAATACAAACAAAATACATTCTTCGTATATAATGATCCTCAGAAAACCCACAGTTCGTCGTTCGTGGATTCCCGTAAAGTGAATCAGCGATTATGTACACTGGTCAGCTGGAGAAGGATAACCTGCCTGTTTTCCGTTGGATGACATTTATTAATGTGACGCGTGAGACTGGGAGAACTATGAAATCTACTCGGACAGTGCTTGCACGAGAATATGTTCACTTTGTGAGCACCCCGAACATGTTTGTCCACTGCAGCCTTGCTTGTGAATGTCATACCACAAGCGTTGCATGATAGAAGTGATCTAAGTCCATGCATTGCTGCATCGTGTTTCAGCTTTGCTGCTTGGGTCGTAAAGACTTTATCACAGTTACTGCAGAACAGCCTCGTGGCTTTGCAGCCATATTGGTCGCTTTCACAGGAAGTGTTTCCTTCAAGGTCACGGCAGACATTATTATCAGTGCTGGTTGTCTTTTCGAATGAAAGCGTGATGTTTTCTGTTTTGTGGTGATGCTGAATATGCTTCCGAAGATAAGAGTGCAGCTGAAATCTTTTCCCACACACGGAACACTCATTCTGTTGATTTCCTTGTCGTTCAGACAAAGCTGTTGGGTTTTGCATCTTGCCGTTTTTATGGAAATCTAGTTTCCCCTCACGAGACCTCGTATAATCAGCTGGATGTTGATATGAGGGGATGACCATGGTTTTGCTGGATGTGTCAGTTCCTGTACCTTCTGATGTCACATCATATTTACAATCATCCAATTCTGGTGTAGCAAGAATTGTTGCTGTTCTTGCTGATAGTTCCGTAACCAGCATCACTAGAATTGCTAAAGGAATCTGTGAGAGAATGTGATATTACATTGTTTGCCTTGGATAATGATGTGATCTGCGGTTGAAGGCTGTGAGAATCAAGGCACTCTCTAACCAACGATTTTTCCTCTGGGGTCAATCTGCTGTGGTAACTTCCGTACGACGCATGTAAAATATTGTATTCGGGATCTGTACTTTGTTCCGAATTCAAGCAATGTCCTGATGACGAATTAGAAATGGATTTATCAGAAGCCACCCGTATATTTTCGTGTAGATCTTCAAGCGGATAGGTCTGTGCCTGCTTATATTTGACAATTTCTGACACACTTTCTTTCTGATAAACAGATTTGGTTTGAATAACACCATTTAAGTTAAAAGTCTTTGTTGCAAGTTCAGTATTAGTAGGAAGTATATCTGTCGTTCTTATTCATGATCAACATTTATATAAGCGTTGGTTACAGGTAATAGGTATTTAGAGTGTTGTGAGTCGTGTGATTCGTCATCGATGAATCTTGAAGAGACAGATTTTGCTGCCAACAGCCATTTTTCCTGGTGAGTCTTTCTTGCACACAGTCAGCACCCATCATTTCTGCCCGGAATGACTGTCTTTGGGTACTAGCGGGATTTCGTGTTAAGCCGTTCGCTTTCCTTTCCTTTGTCCCATTACTTGAAGGCTTGTGCCAGCGGCTGTGGCTTGCCAGGTTAGCGGGGCAATTGAACACCTTCTCGCAGTGAACACATTTGTACTCGATGTGCACAATCTTTGAACACCTGAGGACAAAAGTCAACAGTTTAAATTTGACAAAATCAACGTATACTATACATGTTTAAGGCAAACACTAACTTTAGGTTTACATTTGCATGTATTGTATGTACATCAATGAGAATAACAAAGTTTAGATTTGCCGACATTAAAATCGGTTGTATATAAATGAGTATTTGAGTTTGCATTTACCAACATTGATATATAGTGTACATAACTAAAACAAATTAAATAGAATTCGATAGAGATAAAGTTTCTTGTACATAATTAGAAAAACTACGTTTACATTTGCCAGCATTATCGTCTCTTGTACACACTTGAGACATGCAACTCTAAGATTTGCCAACTTTACCATATACTGCACTTAGCTGAGACAAGTTAATTTTAGATTTGCCACCCTCAGCATCTGTTGCACATGAGACAAATTAAGTTTAGATCTGCCATCCTCAACATCTAACACACTTGAGACAAATTAAGTTTAGATTTACCACCCTCAACAAATAGTACACATGACACAAGTTAAGTTTATATTTGCTATCCTTAACATCTAATGCACAGGCGACAAAATACATTTAAATTTGCCAGCTTTTGCGTTTATTGCGCATAACTGAGAGACTCTATATGTAGGATAAATAAGAAATGTAAATGCCCTCATACATGTGAGATTATGGGATGGTAGTTGTTCAGTAGTTTGACTCTTTAATACATGCAGCTGTGGCTTTCAAATAATAACAACATAAAGGATAAGACGGATTTAACTCTTTTGTCTCTAGCACCATGTATGATTGGCTATCATACAGGTGCAGCAGTCAACAAGACATATGTGATTGTATGTCGTACATACTCGTAGTTAGAGAACATTAACAATGACAACCGGATTTTCAACATTACGGAACAGCGTTTGTGCTCCGTGCGGAGGGCATTCAACCTAACAAGGCGGCGGGGAGGACCGTAAGAGGAAAGGCAGACGAGGTGCAGCAAGACGTTTCAGACTCAAATGTAACCGTCTGGGCCTCAGGAATACTCGTATTCTATATTGGAACTATGCCAGCGTAAAACAACGTGGCCCTATTCTGGAACATCTGGCATACAAGAACGTCATTGTAGCGCTCCAGGAGACGAGACTGGGTGATCAGTTACTCCAAATTGCCAGCTTCAAATGTTTCTACAACAGGCGACATCTGGGAATGGCGATTCTCATTCGCGACAGTATGGTGGCTACAGAGCTAGACATGTCCAGGTGGGACAATGACGACATACACATACAGGCGGTAGAGTTCAATCTGGTCTACCATTCATGTTGGTTAATGTTTATGCCCGTAACGCGAATGCGGATTCCCAGAAGTGGCAGTGCTTAAGTAACATATTAGGTCACGAGAGAAATGGTATTTTCTGTGACGATTTCAACGCTAAATGCAGATCATGTGGAAACATTTCCTCCAATACACGGGGAGGGGAGGGAGAGAGAGAGAGAGAGAGAGAGAGAGAGAGAGAGAGAGAGAGAGAGAGAGAGAGAGAGAGAGAGAGAGAGCTTGAGACTCCACTTGAAACCATTGACCTGGTTTGCATCAACAGTGGATGTGTCACCAGGACAGCAAGTCGTCCAGGTGATGAGGACAGTGCTATTGATCTTGCGCTGGTTTCTCCATCACTCACTACAGTGTGTAGATAGGGTGTCCTATGGTTCCTCGGCAGCGACGACCACCCTTGCAGCATATTGGTGGAGAAAGGCAGAACCAGGCAGCACAAGTCAACGGTCAAGACTTTCCAGTATGACAGTACATGGGTAAGTTGTGGTGAGTAAAATAAGGCGCAACAAGCACAGAAAGCTTCAGGGCAGGAATAAATGCTGGGAGCAGCCACCTTGGTGGAATTTTGAGGTGGAAAAGGCCTGGGCGGATAAGCGTAGTGCTGTAACGAAATGGCAAAACTCCAAGAAGAACAGAATTGCCCATCCTAGACCCTGCATGCACTTAGAAAGAGAGATGCACATAAAAGTAAGGTATTTCAAATAACTGGTTAATGTGGTTAAAAGTGAAAAATGGGCAGAGGTATGTCAAAGAGTAAGCACAGACAAGTCACTGAAATTGTTCTGGCGACTACATAAAAGCATGAGTGGGGTAGTCAAGAATAAGAGTATACCTGACTTCCAAGGTGCTGACCTCATCTGGCAGAGGACTGATGAGAACAAGGGCAAGCCCTCTTCGAACGCTATCTAGAGCAGAGCAACCAGACAGAAACGAGCTGCCGAAATCTTGCCAAGGAGGTCACCTCAGATAGGTTCAAGGCACAGAACATTTCAGATGAAGACACAGTGACAGTGAAGTAAATTAAGACTGTGCTTCGACGATCAAAAACAGCGCTCCAGGGCCAAATGGCATAAGATATGACGACATCAATAAGCGTGCCGACAATGAACTAGAGAAACTAAAAGACATGTATAACAACAGTATAGGGAGTGCTAGCATCAAGGAGGAGTAGTTACACGGTTATATGATTCCCGCCGAAGCCTGGCAAAGAACACACAAAAATTCAGGGATGTCGAGTAATAACCATGCAGAATACAATAGGCAAGCTGCTGGAGAAGTTAATTGCAAGAAAAATATCAAGCCAGCTAGAGAGGCAAGGTGTTTTCCCACCTACCCTGGAAGGGTACCGTTCAAAAAGAGAAACCTGGACCAATGCAGCAGTTTTTGCCCATGATGTCTATGAGAGGTTTCCACTCAGGCATTGAAACATTTACTGCAGCGATGAATCTTGAGGACGCGTACAAAAGAGTGCCATTGGATTTTTTAATGCTTCCGCTTCTTGAACTCAAGATAAGTCCTTTCATCCTTAATTGGATTGCTGCAGCCCACTCCCAACTGAAAGCAGTCTTTAGATGTGGCAGTTGGACTTCAGAAACAACAACAATATATCCTGGCTTACCACGGGGATCACCATTAACTCCGGTGCTGTTCAACGCCTACACAGTGAGAATCACCAGACCAGCGAGCAAATCATAGGACCGGGGAGGAGACTGTCGTATGCAGTCGATGTTTTAGTTCATCGTCAGGGTAAGGATAGAGATCACGTTGTTGTGGAACTACAAACCGAACTCAATCGCATAAGCACTTGGTGTGTTGAAGCTGGGGCAATGGTCAACCCAACAAAGGCAACAGTGACATGGTTCTCTTTGAATAACCATATTGTCAACACCCCAACGCCAACTGTAAATATGGGTTCAGAGACGGTGGAAAGAACGCAGGCAATGAATTACCTGGGGATACGATTTGATCGAAGTCTAGCTTATACTGACCACGTAGACCAGGTGGTAACAAAGGCAAGCGGGGTTTGGCTGCGATGCGAGGTAATGGCGCCGGAAAACTGTGAGCAGCGCCATCTATGTCTTATTTAAGAGGGTCTGGTCCTTTCTGTTTTGGAGTATGTGATGGCGATTCTGACTCTCAGCCATAAGCAGATAGAAAAGATGGAAAGGATACAGAACGAAGCTATGCGCATTATTCTTGGATGTACATGAGATACAACATGCAGGTCGATGCGCTACCTTCTTGATTTTCCAACCATACGGGACAGAATTCACATTTGCCAAGCACGTGTCTATCTCAGAGTCAACACAAACACACAACATCCACTGCTTAGCGAGATTAAGAAGGTAAAGGGCAACAGGTTAGAAAGAGGAAAGTCGTGAATGGGTCACGCCGAAGACATTCTTAAGCAGGTGTGTTCACTTGAGGACTTAGAACCTGGCGAGGAGTGGGTACAATTGCCAACAGAGTTCTGTACACCCTTTTCAATGTGCATCCAACTAGACAGGAAATGCAGTCAAGAAAATCCAGCTGCGGTGGAGGCGGAAGTACAGGCTCTGATCTTCGAGAATTCTTTAGAGGATGATGCTATCATTTGCATGGATGGGTCGGTCGTCCGAGGAGTGAAAAGTTCATTGGCCTTTACGGCTCAGGCCGGAGGGAAAATTGTGAAGGAAGAGTCTGCGCTTTTGCTTTGACCACAAGAAGCCTGACTATGGAAGTCATGGCAGTAAATAAAACAATAAATGGCTCGAGACACGGACATTCAATCGGGCATGTGTACTTAGGAGTGGTCTCGAGGTATGGTGTCCGCCTCGAGTGCCGGAGGTCCCGGGTTCAACCCCCGGTGAGGACCGGGATTTTTTCACATGGACTTCTAGTAATAAAATTTCCCCTGGTCTCTGGGTAGTGAGATCGGACATCCGTGTGTATTGTTGCGCACGTAAAAAATCCCTTGGCAGTTGGAAATCGAAAAAGAGTAGCCTAACGGCGCTGCCCGGGCAAAATTTCTAGTTAAAAATCTACCCAAAGTATTTCAGGATCCTCGCCAGTGCTACGGGGTTCGTGCACTGAGCTGAGTTTCTCCGGACTCAGGTTTGCGTTAGGAGAAGAACGGAGCACTTATGGGTTACACCCGTGTGCCATGATGTTGATCCGTCGACTAAACTAAACTAAACTAAACTAAACTTAGTGACTCAATGAGTATGCTCTGGATGATAGAGATGGGGTGGGTCCTAAGAAGTGGCTGCTGTCTCTGGAGCGATTCTCGGCTGGCAAAGATTAGATTCATCTTCGTGCCAAGGCATGCGGGTGTACAAGGAGATGAGCAGGCTGACAAGCTTGCAGGTAGAGCTACTGTGGAAGGCGGGCAAGCCATGAACAAGGCAGACATTCTGAATGCTCTACGAGAAGTGAGTCGTTCACGAGAACCAAGCGATGACTGGGAATCTACAACCATGGTCAGGCTGCGAGAACAGCAAGTTAAAAGAGGTGTGGTCAAACAAGAACACTATGCAGGAAGCCAAAGAAGAGTAATAAATCAACACAGAACTGGTGTCGTGAGCAGCTACACGCTGCGGGATTTTCTGAAGAGGTGATCCGAGCACTTATGGACTGAATGGTTCGATGTGCAATGAGGATGATCTGTCGACTAACTAAGTAACTAACTAACTAACCAGTGCGTTCTTATAAAACGTCTGCATATTTTACATCTGGGAAAGTAACACACTTATCATTTAATTGTCTTCTTTATTTCCCCCATTAAGCAGCTGATATGGCCTGCTAGAACTGGCGGATTTAAGCATGTTAATTTTCTAGACATGAAAGAGTTAAAAAAATAAGTAGGTCTTCTTCTTTTTCTTCTTGTTAGTGGTCGTCTTTTCCTTCTTATTCGTATCCCACTTTTTCTTCCTTCTTCATTTCTTCTTTTTCATCTTCTTTCACTCTTCTTCTTCTTTCTCCTCCTTCTTCCATCTCCAATTTCTTCTCCTCATCCCCCCTCCTTCAACACCAAATGCGACCTTTCATTCACTAGATTTAAAATTGATTATACACTTATAGTTGAACAACAACAACAACAACAACAACAACAACAACAACAACAACAACAACAACAACGAGACAGCGACCACCGACTCGTTATTTTTATATTATAATACGAGTTAAAAGATTAATTTTGTTTTTAGTCTGCCAAGATGAATCTGGAGAAAAAATATAAACTGAAAATTGTTTAAGCAGTGTACCAAGATGCTTTTCAGCACAATATACTTGTAAGGAGGAAATGTAAGAACTGGTGGTTGAAAAAATGTTAGTTGCACATCCGTTAAAGGACGTGGCAGTCAACGCCAGCCTTTTTTTGTGTGTGTGTGTGGCTTTTTGTGATCTCTTGACAAGTTCATTTTCAGTAGTTTGCTATTGCTTTTCGAACGACCAGCGCCCATATCATTTTATTTAAATTTAAAAAAAAAACAACGCAAAACGGTCTGGTGCCAAATCGCCCGCAACTGCGGCCGTAATCCCTTGCCACGGAGCCGGCAAGAACTGGTGGTAGAAGAGTTTAATGAATGCCTTCTGCCAGCAGCTCCAGAAATTATACACAGCTGCGCACGCTGTGACTATGTGTCGTCCTTGAAGCAAGCCTTGGAAGCGGGGCAGAATGTATTGGGGGTGGCCTGGAAGCAAGCTCAGAGTAGTCTCAATTTGGAAATCACCACAATATCTGCGAAATAATGGCAACCTTTCACACGACCACACTCCAATCGAGATGAATTAAACAGAAAGGAAACAGAAAACTGTGGCACTGAACAGACTGAACACAAGCAAGGGAATGTGTTGAACAACTAAAAGATGAGGCAACAGTAAGAAATATGAGAACCACAATATAGTAGGATGAAAACTGTATTTCAGAAAAGCAAGCAGCAAACGATTTGTTAGTAAATTTTATTCAAGAATGTAACATGGAAGATGAGTGGGTAACTCCAAGTAAATTACGCAGACCTCAAAATGAGAAGCGGGGCGAAATTAGTTTACAAATCTTATATATAAAAGGCAATCTCCGTCCCTATGTCCTTTATGCGCTCGCTAACGGCCCATCCGATTGAGATGAAATTTTCTACACGTCTTCCTTACGTTCCAGCGCAGCCCACTGTCATATTTTTTTAGTGTGAAATCGGCTGCTTACCCAATATTATTTAATTTTTCATTTTTCATTATAATTTCATATATCTCAGGGGACCTAACTCTGTAAAAGTTATTTCAAGGGACATAACTTTTCTGTATAACTTATAGTCATATTGTGGCAGGGTTTTCAAAGATTTATAAACTCTTTGTCCATAGTTATATGCCGGCATATGAGTTATAATAAATAATGATACAATCTGTAAGGCATTTTCAAAGTTTTCATAAAAATAATGCATAATGCATAACATTGTAACTCATCTTTTTTTGCTTAAAGAATAAATAAATAATAGTTACCTTATCTCTATCAAGTTTGAAGATTTTATATTTCTTTACACTGTCGCCAACTCTAAGAAGACATGGAACAACTTCAGCCATTATTAAATCTACAGGCATATGCGTTATATTCCTCCTCCTCCTCCTCTCCCCTCCTCCACCTCCTACCCTCTTCCTCTTCTCCTCCCCCTCCTCCCTCTCCCTCCTCCATCCTCCTCTTCTCTCTTTCTCCTCCTCCCTCTTCCTCCTCCCAGCTCCTACTCCTCCTTTTTCTTCTTCTTCTGCTGCTGCTGCCGCTGCTCCATTTACCCAAGTTAATTGTTGGGGAAGATGTAAAGATCTTTCAAGTGCTCTTTCTAATGCTTTTTGTAAGTTGGTCTTCGTTTATCTAAGGTTGTTCTAACTGCAACCAATAAATGATTAGACAGACAGACAGACAGACAGACAGACAGTCGGGAACGGGAACGTGAGCTTATATGACTACTTATATGAATTAAATGAGATGCTCCACACCAGAAGCTGGTCGATGCCGGGCCGGGTCAGACAGACAGACAGACAGACAGACAGACAGACAGACAGACAGACAGACAGACAGACAGATAGTCCGTAACGGGAACGGGAACTTATATGACTACTCATATGAATTAAATGAGATGCTCCCCATCAGGGACTGGGCGAAGCTGGGCCGGGTCAGACAGACAGACAGACAGACAGACAGACAGACAGACAGACAGATAGACAGATAGTCGGTAACGGGAACGGGAACTTATATGACTACCTATATGAATTAAATGAGATGCTCCCCACCAAGGACTGGGCGATGCCGGGCCGGGTCAGACAGACAGACAGACAGACATACAGACAGACAGTCGGTAACGGGAACGGGAACTTATATGACTACTTATATGAATTAAATGAGATGCTCCCCACCAAGGACTGGGCGAAGCCGGGCCGGGTCAGCTAGTGTAAAATAATGAATACTCAAATCACAAGCCGAGTGTTGAAGCTTGCAATAAGCAAGCTATAAACGAAGAGATCCGCGGCCGTAGATGGGATAAGTAGGAGATTAACCTAGGAACAGGAGAGATAGAAGAAACAAGCTGCTAGACTACTGACGCTGTGCCACATAGTTGGAGGGAGGCCATTATAGAACCAATAGTAAAGCCTTCACAGTGGTCATGGGTTGGATCCACATCGGGGCAGTTTCGAATGGTTAAAATTTACCATCGTCCCCCAGGTCCACTCAACTGAACTAAAGGTAGCAGGGAATGTCTTGTGAGGTAAAGAAGAGCGGCGTGGCACCGACCACATCACACAGCGAGTGCTGATTGGGCTATACAAATATGGGTCTAGCACCATGTACCCAGTGCGACTTAAGTCCTTTACTTACTTTACTTTACTTACTGAAGCCTGGGAATGAATGCATTGTCCTCTAGTTAACACCAGCACGACATGAAAAATCCACATGGAAAAAACTGAAAAATGTAGAAGAAAGCTAGCTATAAGGTATTTTGCTGGCACCACTTGGGGAGCAAATGAAAGAATACTTAGAAATGTATTCCAGCGAGGCAACTAGCCATAAAGTATTTTACTGGCATCACTTGGGGAGCAAATGAAAGAATACTTAGAAATGTATTCCAGCAAGGCAACTAGCCATAAAGTATTTTACTGGCACTACTTCGGAAGCAAATGAAAGAATACCTAGAAATGTATTCCAGCAAGGCAACTAGCCATAAAGTATTTTACTGGCACTACTTCGGAAGCAAATGAAAGAATACCTAGAAATGTATTCCAGTAAGGCAACTAGCCATAAAGTATTTTACTGGCACCATTTGGGGAGCAAATGAAAGAATACTTAGAAATGTATTCCAGCAAGGCATACGACAACACTTAGAATGTGTGTCTACACCATGTCCTTAGCTTGTATATTTTTATGGACAGTATAAAGCATTTAGTTTATTTCCCCGAATAATATTGATGTGTTTGGGGCATGAGATGGCCTTGAGAAGAGACTCTGAGTCTTTGAAGACATGTTTTTGAGTCATTTACTCTTCACGACTATGAATGTGCACGAGAGCCGTAACGGTAGTTGCCTCTGCTCTAAAACTGTTGCAAGACTCCTGTAACGCAAAAGAATGTGTCAGTATATCCATCGGAGTGTGAAAAATAGATTCCGCTAAATCCCGATTGTTAGCCTCTAGTGCGGAACAATCCGTGTAACATAAAAGAAACCAACAACTAACACTATGATAATTAGCAGTGGGAATGAGAGGCCATCAATGAACAACACAGTAAACGGGGAGATACTAGAACAGGTAACAAGTTTCTCCTATCTTGTACAGATGACGGCAGAAGCGAAACAGAAATCTAAAAGAGAACAGGAATGGCCTAAATGCTTTCAACATAATGACACAAGTAATAACATCCCATCTAGAGAAATTATCACAGTATTAACAATGAGAACTGCCAAATGGTTGTATTTTCAACACTGCTGTATGGCGCGGAAGTCTGGACATCTCATCTCATATCATCTGATCTCATCATGTTCATCTTGTACATTGCGGTGTCAAGGTGAAGTATAAACAGCGGGAGAGTACCCGCCTATGTGCCTCATGTATCGACATTCCCATCCTGGAAATTGAACAAGCAATTAGAAAGTCGAATAGAGGCCCTGGAGATGTGGATATGCAGCCAAACTTCAATGTAGACATGGCCCCTGATTGATTGATCTGTGAACACACATGCCCATCTGATATTAGACTACTTGAGCATAGGCAGTGACAAGACACGTTGCTATGACTCAGGTTATTATCAACAGACCATAGAAAAATGATCTGGCCAGTATCCCGCCGCGTGCCTTTACTTCTCAAGTGTGACTGGGGAGGGGAAGGGGGGAATTAGCATTAGAACAGACAGTGGTTTAGAAACAGAAATTATACCTGGCGTTCTAAGAAATTAACATAGAGGAAACCATATATGATGGGCATCTAAGACAGTAACATAGAGGACACCATTTATACTGGGCGGTCTAAGAAATTAACATAGAGGAAACTATTTATACTGGGCGGTCTAAGACAGTAACATAGAGGACACCATTTATACTGGGCGGTCTAAGAACAGTAACATAGAGGAAACTATTTATACTGGGCGGTCTAAGACAGTAACATAGAGGAAACTATTTATACTGGGCGGTCTAAGACAGTAACATAGAGGACACCATTTATACTGGGCGGTCTAAGACAGTAACATAGAGGAAACTATTTATGCTTGGCGGTCTATGACGTTAACAGAGGAAACTATCTATACTGGGCGGTCTAAGACAGTAACATAGAGGATACCATCAATACTGGTCAGTCTAAGACAGTAACATATAGTAAACCATTTATACAGGTCGGTATAAGACAGTAACATAGAGGATACCATCAATACTGGTCAGTCTAAGTCAGTAACATAGAGGATACCATCAATACTGGTCAGTCTAAGACAGTAACATAGAGGATACCATCAATACTGGTCAGTCTAAGACAGTAACATATAGTAAACCATTTATACAGGTCGGTCTAAGACAGTAACATATAGTAAACCATTTATACAGGTCGGTCTAAGACAGTAACGTATAGTAAACCATTTATACAGGTCGGTCTAAGACAGTAACATAGAGGATACCATCAATACTGGTCAGTCTAAGACAGTAACATAGAGGATACCATCAATACTAGTCAGTCTAAGACAGTAACATAGAGGATACCATCAATACTGGTCAGTCTAAGACAGTAACATATAGTAAACCATTTATACAGGTCGGTCTAAGACAGTAACACATAGTAAACCATTTATACTGATCGGTCTAAGGCAGTAACATATAGTAAACCATTTATACTGGTCGGTCTAAGATAGTAACATATAGTAAACCATTTATACTGGTCGGTCTAAGATAGTAACATATAGTAAACCATTTATACTGGTCGGTCTAAGACAGTAACATAGAGGAAACCATTTATACTTGGCGGTCTAAGACAGTAACATATAGTATATCATTTATACTGGTCGGTCTAAGACAGTAACATAGAGGAAATCATTTATACTGGTCGGTCTAAGACAGTAACATATAGTAAATCATTTATACTGGTCGGTCTAAGACAGTTACATATAGTAAACCATTTATACTGGGCGGTCTAAGACAGTAACATAGAGAAAACCATTTATACTGAGCGTTCTAAGACAGTTTAAAAAATGTTTGCATATCCTTTACAGGACATCGCTGTCAACATCAGCATCTTTCAGCTGATTGTTGATTTCTTTGGCAAGGTTACGCTCAGTAGTTTGTCATTGCTTTCTGAGCGGCCGGTTCACATACCCCGTAAGTTACCGACGCGATTCGAAGCACTGCTGATTCTCACCGTCGTCACGTTACTTACTAGAGTATACGAGATTACGGAGAAAATCTAAGACAGTAACATAGAGTAAACCATTTATACTGGGCGGTTATTGACGTTAAAATAGAGAAAACCATCTATACTGGGCGGTCTAAGACATTGACATAGAGGTAACCATTTATACGGGGCGGTATACGACAGTAACATAGAGGAAACCATTTATACGGGACGGTATAAGACAGTAACATAGAGGAAACCATTTATACGGGGCGGATAAGACAGTAACATAGAGGAAATCATCTATAATGGGCGGTCCAAGACAGTAACATAGAGAACACCATCTATACTGGGCGGTATTACACAGTAACATAGAGGATACCATCTATACTGGGCGGTATTACACAGTAACAAAGAGGAAATCATCTATAATGGGCGGTCCAAGACAGTAACATAGAGAACACCATCTATACTGGGCGGTATAAGACAGTAACATAAAGGAAATCATCTATAATGGGCGGTCCAAGACAGTAACATAGAGAACACCATCTATACTGGGCAGTATAAGACAGTAACATAGAGAACACCATCTATACTGGGCGGTACTACACAGTAACATAGAGGAAATCATCTATAATGGGCGGTCCAAGACAGTAACATAGAGAACACCATCTATACTGGGCGGTATTACACAGTAACATAGAGAACATCGTCTATACTGGGCGGTATTACACAGTAACAAAGAGGAAATCATCTATAATGGGCGGTCCAAGACAGTAACATAGAGAACACCATCTATACTGGGCGGTATAAGACAGTAACATAGAGGATACCATCTATACTGGGCGGTATTACACAGTAACATAAAGGACATCATCTATAATGGGCGGTCCAAGACAGTAACATAGAGAACACCATCTTTACTGGGCGGTATAAGACAGTGACATAGAGAACACCATCTATACTGGGCGGTATTGCACAGTAACAAAGAGGAAATCATCTATAATGGGCGGTCCAAGACAGTAACATAGAGAACACCATCTATACTGGGCGGTATAAGACAGTAACATAGAGGAAATCATCTATAATGAGCGGTCCAAGACAGTAACATAGAGAACACCATCTATACTGGGCGGTATAAGACAGTAACATGGATGATACCATCTATACTGGGCGGTATTACACAGTAACATAGAGGAAATCATCTATAATGGGCGGTCCAAGACAGTAACATAGAGAACACCATCTATACTGGGCGGTATTACACAGTAACATAGAGAACATCGTCTATACTGGGCGGTATTACACAGTAACAAAGAGGAAATCATCTATAATGGGCGGTCCAAGACAGTAACATAGAGAACACCATCTATACTGGGCGGTATAAGACAGTAACATAGAGGATACCATCTATACTGGGCGGTATTACACAGTAACATAAAGGACATCATCTATAATGGGCGGTCCAAGACAGTAACATAGAGAACACCATCTTTACTGGGCGGTATAAGACAGTGACATAGAGAACACCATCTATACTGGGCGGTATTGCACAGTAACAAAGAGGAAATCATCTATAATGGGCGGTCCAAGACAGTAACATAGAGAACACCATCTATACTGGGCGGTATAAGACAGTAACATAGAGGAAATCATCTATAATGAGCGGTCCAAGACAGTAACATAGAGAACACCATCTATACTGGGCGGTATAAGACAGTAACATGGAGGATACCATCTATACTGGGCGGTATTACACAGTAACATAGAGGAAATCATCTATAATGGGCGGTCCAAGACAGTAACATAGAGAACACCATCTATACTGGGCGGTACTACACAGTAACATAGAGAACACCATCTATACTGGGCGGTATTAGACAGTAACATATAGAACACCATCTATACTGGGCCGTCTAAGACAGTAACATAGAGGAAATTATTTATTCTGTGCGGTCTAAGACAGTAATATAGAGGACACCGACCTTTATAATTGACCGATGACACCAAAGGACATAAAGCCACATAAATGTCTACGCCATTCAGCAGGGCACATTATAATTACTATTATGAATTGCGAGGTCCCAAGTTCTTCAAAAGCGAGGCCTCATAGACGCGGTGATCAGTCCATATAAGCTATTCAGTATTCTCTTTTATTCTGGTGTGTAAAACTGTGCGGGTTTTTCCTTCTTTACAGCATACATGAAATCGAGAGTCGTAAACTTTAAAATATGGGATCAATACAAGTGTAATTAAATTGCCTCATATTTTAGAGGGTATACGGTATGTACATTACTTTGTGCCGTATAATGTATTGGGGGACACAGTGACTGGGAAAATACTTATAACATGTTTACACCGGAAATTCAATATAAATCAACAGTACTTAAAGCTATATCACAAGCTGACGCTCGCCTGTTTTGCATATGAGTCACCAGATCGTCACGCTCCATTGTCTGTATCGCTGTTAAAAAAGATTGTTGCTTTTGTATCTATAATCCTATCATGCTGTTTGCTTTGTCTATTACAAGTTTGTCACTATAATCCTATCATGTTGTTGGCTTTGTCTATTACAAGTTTGTCACTATAATCCTATCATGTTGTTGGCTTTGTCTATTACAAGTTTGTCACTATAATCCTATCATGTTGTTGGCTTTGTCGTCACCATCCATCCATCATGTAGTTAGTTAGTTAGTCGTAGTTCCAACCTCACAGCAACGGGTCGTCCCCATTATGCTCCGTTCCTGTGCCAGTGAATATCCATCATGTACTATGCAGATAAGCGTGGGCGGTCATGTTTGGCCATCTCACTCGATCACCAGAGTCGTGGATCAGCTCTGTGTTCCTGTCTCGACCATGCCACGTGGCCAAGCCATCCAGGTATTCACTTCTCGGCCTTCCCCTTGGTCTCTTCCTTTCGAGCTTGCCAGTTGTCACCAAGTTCTCCAAGTCATTTCTTCTCATAACATGCCTAAAATATTTTGACCGTCTATGTCTAATGTCTCTAATCAGTTTACGATCTTCATTTGTTTCTTGAAGGACTTGTTCATTGGTTTTTCTGTCTGTCCATGGTATTCTACACATTTTCCTCAGAAACTACATTTCCACAGCCATCAGATGTTTTTTCAGCTTGTCAGTTTATAGTCCACGCTTCACATCCATACAAAAGTACAGGTTCTATGTAGCACTTCAACACTATTTTTCTCGTTTCAATCGATATCTTATTATGGTCGTCACCATTCTATTACAATTCATATTCTTCTACAGCTGTGATCGGGGCAGCTGACTACTCGCGTGTGGCAGAAAAGAAACTCAGTTTCCTTTGACCGTAGTCATTAGTGATCGTCAGTCCGTTGTCAATCAATCAATCAATCAGGTGCCGTCTCCACAATGAAGGTTGGCTTCAATGGATTTCAATGACTGTTTATCTCTCACCTTGACTGTACATTCTGTCAGGTTGATGATCGTCCATCTCTTGAAGTTATCTTCCTCTTGCTTGTTTGCCCTCAACCTTGCCTTCCAGTATGGTTTTTATAAGAATGTCTTGTCTTTTAACGTGGCCGAAATATTTAACTTCCTTCCTCTTTATTTCTTTCATCATCTCTCTCTTTATTCCCAGTTTTTCTAGAACCTCTGCATTTGATTGTTTATGTTTCCATGAAATGCGACATATTCTTCTGTATATTCACATCCCCAGGGCTTCTATGCGACTTTCTAGTTGCTTGTTCAGTGTCCAGGCTTCCACGCCATACAGTAGCGTCGAATATACGTAGCACTTGATAGTTTCTAATTTTTAATGCGTTATTAATCTCTCTAGATCAGAGGTTCCCAAACCACGGCCCGCGGGCCACTTGTGGCCCGCCAGATGTCAGAAAGTGGCACACGAGGCCTGATTATTTAATATAAGTCTTTAAATGCGAGGATCCAGGGAAAAAACAAACTATTCACAAATTTGTGCGA
This sequence comes from Cepaea nemoralis, assembly GCA_014155875.1. Classification (NCBI taxonomy): domain Eukaryota; kingdom Metazoa; phylum Mollusca; class Gastropoda; order Stylommatophora; family Helicidae; genus Cepaea; species Cepaea nemoralis. Next base: position 184,027 of record JACEFZ010027460.1, read on the forward strand.
TGACATTTCTTAATTTAAAATGAGACTACGACTGTTTATCAGACAGCTGACTGAAGGGACTTTAGAGGCGTTTACAACTTTGAAGACGCTTGTGGTGGAAAAGAAATGTTACAGTACAAAGTAAAAGTTGGAAATCTTCTGGATATCTTTCAGTCGAGATTTCAAGAGTTCACAATAGAGGAAGATAATGTTACCCTCTTCATAATTCCGTTCGTATTTCCTGATTCCAAGGTCTGTCGATTACAGCAACACCTTCAGCACGGGGTAATTGATTTAAAATGTAATTCTGCACTAAGATGTAAATTCTGGAGCTGCCTGCTTCACCTTCAGCTGATCATATGATTTCATTCTGGCGACAATTGCCTGTCGAACAATTTGAACACTTGCGTTCACTCTCCCAGAGATATACATTTGTCGTTTTGACACGACTTACAGATGCGAGCAGTCATTTTCCGCAATGATCGTTATAAAAAACAAAACAAAAAAAAGCAACTTTCCAGACTCACCGACAGTAACCTAGCTGCGCTTATGACTTTGGGAACGACAGATTTGTGCCCAGACATTGATAAACTGACATCCGAACTTAAGTAACTGGTTATGAAGAACAGTTACAATTGTAAATTAATTCATTAATAGTGATTTTCGAAACTGATTTAAAATGTATTGTTAAATGAACTTTTGATTTAAAAAATGAAAATGGTCGCATGTAGTACTGACACTGACTGCCTTTAAAGTTTTAGAAGTTTGTTGACGAAAGTTAAAAAAGGTACGAATGATATTGCACGAATTTTATAATTGTATAACCCTTTTATAACTGCCGAAAATAGTAGATATGGCCCTCTGCTTGAAAAGCTTGGGAACCACTGCTCTAGATGTTAATACTGATGTCATGCCGTTGAAAGAATGTTTGGCCATTCCCATTCTCTTTTTGAGTCCCTTGTCACTCTTCTTTATTGTCAATTATCTCAAACCATTTTTTTTTTTTTGCATGGTGATTTATTTCATACTCAATTCTATATAAACAATTCACTAAAATAATGTGCCCGTTTTATCATACTGTTCGTGAGGTATAATACAGCTGCAAAGTCAAACTATGTAACCATTACATGGCATATACAACTTTGAAAATTTAAACTGTATTAATGTGTGGTGTGCTCGCCTGTATGTGTGCCTGTCTGCGTGCATGTTCTGCATTGGCTTTATGAACCGTTTATCCTTAAGAACCACCCAATTTGAAATTTTGCCTCTGCATGTTATGTAGTATTATTGCTTCTGTCCTGTACGAATGACACTATGTGTGAATGTATGTCATCGTAGCATACTCTGCTATGGTAGAGCTTCTTTTAATATATGTGTATGTATGTCATTGTGAGTTCGCGCATTAGTGCAATCACTAGCAGATTACTCAGATAAAGTCATGATCTCGGCGGGTCCACGCCAGCGTTCGTCGTCCGCAAATTGAGGTTCGGGTGACCATCTATTCCTCCGTGTAATTAGGTCAGGACATTGTCATGGAGCCATAGCTGACACCTGCTTCACGGCATGATTTTGACAATGTCATTGTGGCATATTTAGTGGTTCTGTCTATGTCACTGTGGCATATTTAACTGTTTTTGTCAATGTCATTGTGGCATATTTATTGATTCTTATTAATGTCATTGTGACATTTTTAGTGGTTCTTTTGATGTCATTGTGGCATATTTAGTGATTTTGTCGACGTCATTGTGGCATATTTATTGGTTCTGTTGATGTCATTGTGACATTTTTAGTGGTTCTTTTGATGTCATTGTGGCATATTTAGTGGTTTTGTCGACGTCATTGTGGCATATTTAGTGGTTCTGTTGATGTCGTTGTGGCATATTTATTGGTTCTGTCGATGCCATTGTGGCATATTTAGTGGTTCTGTTGATGTCATTGTGGCATATTTAGTGGTTCTGTTGATGTCATTGTGGCATATTTAGTGGTTCTGTTAATGGCATTGTTGCATATTTAGTGGTTCTGTTGATGTCATTGTGGCATATTTAGTGGTTCTGTTGATGGCACTGTGGGATATTTAGTGGTTCTGTCGATGTCATTGTGGCATATTTAGTGGTTCTGTTGATGTCATTGTGGCATATTTAGTGGTTCTGTTGATGTCATTGTGGGATATTTAGTGGTTCTGTCGATGTCATTGTGGGATATTTAGTGGTTCTGTCGATGTCATTGTGGCATATTTATTGGTTCTGTCGATGTCATTGTGGCATATTTGGTGGTTCTGTCTATGTCACTGTGGCATATTTAGCTGTTTTTGTCAATGTCATTGTGGCATATTTATTGATTCTTATCAATGTTATTGTGGCATTTTTAGTGGTTCTGTTGATGTCATTGTGGCATATTTAGTGGTTTTGTCGACGTCATTGTGGCATATTTAGTGGTTCTGTTGATGTCGTTGTGGCATATTTATTGGTTCTGTCGATGTCATCGTGGCATATTTATTGATTCTTATCAATGTCATTGTGGCATTTTTAGTGGTTCTGTCGATATCATTGTTTCATATTTATTGATTCTTATCAATGTCATTGTGGCATATTTAGTTATTCTGTCTATGTCAGTGTGGCATATTTAGCTGTTTTTGTCAATGTCATTGTGGCATATTGATTGATTCTTATCAATGTCATTGTGGCATATTTAGTGGTTTTTCAATACCATTGTGGCACAATTAGTGGTTGTTTCAATGTCAGTGTGACATATTTAGTTGTTTTCTCAGGGCATTGTGACCTATTTAGTGATTTTGTCTATGTCATTGTGGCATATTTAGTGGTTCTGTTGATGTCATTGTGGCATATTTAGTGATTCTGTCTATGTCATTGTGGCATATTTAGCTGTTTTTGTCAATGTCATTGTGGCATATTTATTGATTCTTATCAATGTCATTGTTTCATATTTAGTGGTTCTGTCGATGTCATTGTGGCATATTTAGTGGTTCTGTTGATGTCATTGTGGCATATTTAGTGATTCTGTCTATGTCATTGAGGCAAATTTAGTTGTTTTTGTCAATGTCATTGTGGCATATTTAGTGGTTCTGTTGATGTCATTGTGGCATATTTAGTGGTTCTTTCAATGCCATTGTGGCACAATTAGTGGTTTTGTCAATGTCAGTGTGACATAGTTAGTGGTTTTCTCAGGGTTATTGTGACCTATTTAGTGATTTTGTCAATGTCATTGTGGCATATTTAGCGCTTTCGTTAACGCCATTGTGGCATATTTAGTGGTTTTGTCGAGGTCATTGTGGCATATTTAGTGGTTTTGTTGATGTCATTGTTATATATTTAGTGGTTCTGTTGATGTAATTGTGGCATATTTAGTGGTTTTGTCGATGTCATTGTGGCATATTTAGTGGTTATGTTGATGTCATTGTGGCATATTTAGTTATTCTGTCTATGTCATTGTGGCATATTGAGCTGTTTTTGTCAATGTCATTGTGGCATATTTATTGATTCTTATCAATGTAATTGTGGCATATTTAGTGGTATTTCAATGCCATTGTGGCACAATTGTGGTTGTGTCAATGTCAGTGTGACATATTTAGTGGTTTTCTCAGGGCATTGTGACCTATTTAGTGATTTTGTCAATGTCATTGTGGCATATTTAGTGGTTTTGTCGATGTCATTGTGGCATATTTAGTGGTTTTGTCCATGTCATTGTGGCATATTTAGTGGTTCTGTCTATGTCATTGTGGCATGTTTAGCTAGTTTTCTCAATGTCATTGTGGCATATTTATTGATTCTTTCAATGTCATTGTGGCATATTTAGTGGTTCTCTTGATGTCATTGTGGCATATTTAGTGGTTCTGTCTATGTCATTGTGGCAAATTTAGCTGTTTTTGTCAATGTCATTGTGGCATATTTATTGATTCTTATCAATGTCATTGTGGCATATTTAGTGGTTCTTTCAATGCCATTGTGGCACAATTAGTGGTTTTGTCAATGTCAGTGTGACATATTTAGTGGTTTTCTCAGGGTTATTGTGACCTATTTAGTGATTTATGTCAATGTCATTGTGGCATATTTAGCGCTTTCGTTAACGGCATTGTGGCATATTTAATAGTTTTGTCAATGTCATTGTGGTATATTTAGCACTTATTGTGCTACTTACAATAGCTGAGTATATACGTCATCGCCCTTGCATTCCAAGATAGTTGTCAGATGGTCGAATCCTCATCATCGCAGATGTTTAAATATTGGTCTAGGCACCCAGGCCTACGCAGCCTAAACTGGGTCCCACAACACGGGCTGTTAAGTAAAAGGGTTCTGTGTGGCACGGACCACACCATCCATTGCGTCCCGATTAATGAATAATAAAATTGGAGCTAGCACTAGTTACTCAATACGCCTCCCGGCATGGAAAAGTATCCCTTGCTTCTTTGATAATGTCATCATGGCACATGCTGCCCTTTTTGTCTTTTTGCAATAAATGTACACGGGGGCTTCAAAACCGTAAGAAACATGAATATACATGAATGGTTACACACGCGATCAGGAGCATTTCTTTATTCTACAGGAATCCAAGCACTTTATCAGCGCTGGAAGACTTGAATTGAACTCAGTGGTGACTACATCGAAAAATGATACATTTGTTCTTTACTTTTTCAGAATGTATTGAAACACACACACACACACACACACACGCACGCACGCACGCACGCACGCACATACACACACACACACACACACACACACACACACACACACATATATATATATATATGTATATGTGTGTGTGTGTGTGTGTGTGTGTATACATTATTTATATATATATATATATATATATATATTCTTTTGGTCGCATATGTAATCACTCATGCACCACCTGCCGTACCTCTTCATCGGAGCGAAAAGTTTTGAAACTTCCTACTCCACACTTATACTTGCTGGACTTACAGGCATTCATCACCATACTGGACCTTCATTCGCCGATGAATTTCTATAGGTTTCGCCCCTTCATTGATGAAATAAACAGATAACAGAACGCCCGGCCTCTTTGGTGCATATCAAACGTTGGGCGGCCAGGTTTTAAATTGTCATATGACGACATCGCGTTAGTTTCACCGTGATGTAATGTGCTTGTCGTGAAATGCTGAATGTTAGTGATTCCCAGATCGACGACTGTATACAGCGAACACCCAGGGAGCAGAAGGGTTAATGAAACAGAAGGATATAAACAACGGATTGACCAGCGCATGTGTATGTAGGTCAAGGCGGGAGAGTCGACTACAACACAGGTGACCTGTAGAGTGGAAAAATGGGGTTGCTACAAAGACAGACAGTATCATGGACCAGCCTATTGCGTTCTGGAGGTAGGTTTGCGACTAAGACTGGACAGCAGAATGCGGTTTGGTTGTATTAAACAACGGAAAAGTTCGAGATCAGAAATTTTCCACTGACAAGGGATAATGAAGTCTGAATTTGCTTTGTCCAGCAATGTCAAGGATTATGCGACATAGACTGACCTATAAAGAGTAGCCACTTTCTTTGTCAGTTTAGTGTGTGTATTCCCAACTGGACGAGAAGATAGAATTATGTGTCCTGTAATGAAAAGAAATATCCTCCCTTATAATGGGATAAAGTGCTTGGATGCGGATAAATTTCGATTCGTGGATTTACATTAATTCTATAAAGGAACATAGATGCCTAAATAAGGTATATTAGAGTATAGTTTTAGAATAGGAATATAGATATTAGTGAAGTGCATTTAACATTGTTTCTATTAGTAGGAATAGTATAGATGTTGGGTGAATCTTCTATCCTATGTCAGAGTGGGTTTTTTCGGAAGCCTTTTCATTTCGGCTGGAGGAAAAGACACTCACATAGGGGAGAAGAGGAAGCAGACACAGATCTCACTAATAAAATGTATCTCAACCAGGTTTCCATACCAGTGCGAGACGTATCAATAAGAGAATACAGATGGCTGTGGTCCAGATCACTCAGTGTTGATAACCCACAAGAAAGCCCTTTAAAGTAATAAAGCACGACACTTGGGCAGGAGAAAAGAAAGAATAAAAGTCTCACCGGAAGAATTAAGGACGACTGAGAAAGAATAATAAAGATCAGATGAGCTAATGGAAAAGCTCAAATGACTCAATCTCATAGAGTAGCAAAGTGCGTACCAAGGGCATATATCAAGTACAAAATATCAAGTGTAGAACTTTTACAGAACACTAATAGAACATTCTAGAATCTCGATGTGTTTTTCCAGAATGGATTAAAGAACGCTATACGAAAACAACGAACATTCATTTTAATCGGACAGCAAATAGTGAGCGGGTTAAGTACATTGATACAGTGGTGAACATTTTCATTACAAAGAACGGATTTATCTACAGACTCAAGCAGACGGAGCCGTCAGGGTGAGATCGTTCTGTGGTGTCTATATATCGTCCTGTACTTTAGCCGAGAGAAGAGACGAGAGAAAGACATGAAGACTATCTATCAACATCTTATCTAGCAGCCACACCAGAAGAACACTAGCAACGACACAGACAATACCCATCCATACACAAGACATAGTTTTATAAATAAATCTTTTATTTAATGTTAAAAAGAACTGTTGTCGGAGTATGTGTTGAGGGAAAAATAGAGAGAGTGAAAGAAAGGGATATATGGATGATAAGACGGAAGAGAGGAGTGTAGAAAAAAGTCAGTAACTAATCCCAACAGATAATCAGGTTAAAGATGTGCATGTTGATTCCAATCTCCTCTCGATGAAATAACAGCACAGTGCTAAACACTCTTGACATCCTTAACAACAACATTGACAGGTTACAAGACAATGGCATGGTTATTGTAATTTCTATCACACATTTAAGGTTTTAATTTGAGGCTCCCTCGTATATTTGTAAACGCTTAACCTATCTACAGCACGTATTTGCCACGGAAGTATCATAATGCTAAGTAAAACTCTTACCATAACCTGTAAATCGCATATGTATGATGTATAACTGCTGTCACTCAAGCATGACAGTTTCACAAAACGCGGCAGTAACAGCTGCACTTCATCGATCTCGTTCTGTAACGTTCCTATAGAGGCATTACGTTCTAAATGTTGTGTTACGGACAAATACCCAGAACGAACTGTAGTCAGAACATGACAGATGAACAAGATCTGAGAGATATAACAGGACAAGGAGGATGATTTGGCCTTGCGTTCTAAATTATGTGTTATCGACAAATAGTTTTGTTTAGTTTTTAGATTAATCGACGGATCAACATCACAGCACACGGGTGTAACCCATAAGTGATCCGTTCTACTCCTAACTCAAGCCTGAGTGCGGAGAATCTCAGCTCAGTGCACGAACTCCGTAGCACTGGCGAGGATCCTGAAATACTTTGGGTAGATTTTAACTCGAAATTTTGCCCGGCAGCGCCGTTATGCTACTCTTTTTCGACTTCAAACTGCCAAGGGGTATTTTACGTGCGTGACACCACACACGGGCGTCCAATCTCACTACCCAGAGACCAGGGGAAATTTTGTTACTAGAAGTCCACTTGAAAAAATCCCGGCCCTCACCGAAGCTTGAACCCGGGACCTCTAGCACTCGAGACGGACAATAGACCTCGAGACCACTCAGCCCCCGAAATATCGGCAAATAACAAGAAACAAATGCATTCAGGACATGACAAATGAACAAGATCTGAGAGTTATAACAGGACACGAAAGACTTCTTAAAGTAATCGGAAAACGAAGACACTCCGGCTTGGTCACACCTTGAGACATAAACAACACCAAAGTGAGTACCTGTGGGTATCACACGATTGGCAAAAGTGACAGGTAGTGTAAGGATACTCCATGACGAAGGATTTATGGAATGGTTTGTGATCCCGCTTACCCGCGTTCGAAACACAGCTGCGCACGATTCGGCAGCAGACAGCGTTGCGCTGGATGTTAACGAATTGGTATGGTAGCCGATCATTCAGAAAGCAATGGCAAGCTACTAAATTTAAACTTGCTAAGACATCAACACCAACAGTAAAATTCTGGTATTTACAACGATGTTCTGTTAAAGGATATGCAAAAAAAAAAAGGGGGGGGGGGGGGTAATGACAACAGTTATTTTAATACGGTCTGTACAGATCTACCAATGCAGCGACACGTGAGATTTAAGACAGTGGTAAAGAGGGTAAAGTCAGACAACAACGAAATGGGATTTTTTTTTCTTTTTAATGTTCGCTGTCTCTGAACTCAAACGTAGTCCATACTCCTGCTGCTATGTCTTGTACACTGGATCGACTTTTGCGTGTGGCTAAGCTTTGCCTATTACCAATTTCCTTCGCCATCAGACCACCTCACTCCAACTATTCGGATACTTGTAATTTACGTCCCCAAGTCAAGGTAGAGAAGTCAACATTTTAGTCCGGCTGATCGGTGTAGGGGTTGAACCCGCTACGTCGGCACCAGCACACCGGAAGTTTAAGAGCGAAAGCTCTTACTAATTCGGCCATAGTGACCTCCCAATGAAGTGGAATAATAAGAAGGCTTCAAGACCAGCTAAATAGCAGACATAAAAATGATGATGATGATGTTATAAGTGATATATATATATATATATATATATATATATATATATATATATATATATATATATATATATATATATATATATATATATATACGCTATCCCACAAACCCCTTACTCGCAGTTTTTCATAACACAAAACAGAGATTTGTAGTACCTAGCCACACTCCCTTGTGTGTATTGATTGACGTCATCAGATGTGGCGATACCATAAGAAACATATGTTAATGTGTTCGCAGCGTTGCCGGCCTTGCCGTGTATGTGACGTCAATCAACAGGACACGCATACATTAAAGTTAAGCATTCTGATTCGGATATCAATACATTATTGTAATGAATATAGTTTCTGTTTTTTTTTCTTCTTTGCGCTTGCCTGCTTTGAATTCAAGCGTAGTCCATACACACTACTTCTAGTAGTGCTGGACTGACTTATGCGTGTGGATTAGCTTTCCCTATTAACAGTGTCTCTCGCCATCAGGCGAACCCAAACCGACTTTAGAGGATGTTTAATAACACGCATTCTTATCCATTTGGCCATGCTAACCTACTGATGTCTATATTAGCCTAAAAAAATGTCATCATTTAATTGTCCCGCTATGAGTTCTTGATGTGATGGGCCCATCACATTTTGCAGGCCTTAATGCACGGGTCAACAGCATGTCACAACAAGCAATGATGTACAGACCAGATGGAAACAGAGGAAGAGGCCGACCACGTAAACGTTGGACGGAGGGAATAACAGAATCCATGGGAATGTCGATATACGAAGCCCATAACCGGGCACTCTCACGAAGTTTATACTTCACCTCGACACCGCAAGGTACAAGAGGAACATGATGAGATGAGATGAGATGCAGAGATGCATGCACGGGGAAATGGCTGGCCATTCTTTCCTTCACTTAGAGAGGTGACGAGCCCAGGAGTCGAACTCTTGTACGACATGATCAGGGCAGCTCACTATCATTCTTGCTACCTGTCAAAACTATCATTTTCTGCCAATATAGTACCGTGTGGTGTATGGCACGGGAGTCTTTGGGCCTGAGGAATTTAAGGCCGCCTGGCGAGTGCAGTCGCCGCGAACTGTGAATGCTAGTTTTATTTTTGCCCCCGACAGAAAACAAATCCACACCTTACCGAGGATTCTAGTCCTGGTCTCCCGAAGAAAACTCCGGCATTCTAGCCACTCGGCCAGCCGCTCCTCCAATCTTGCTAACACATCCGCTTATATTAGCTTGGGAACCGGATATTCTTATCTGCTCCGCACGATGATATTGAGCTATTTTCATATATACGTTAATTTCTTCTTTCCCACTTGTCTGATTTGCTGTTGTCTGTTTTGTATCACTAGATCAAGTCACCAGACTGCTGAACACATTATATGATACTGGAGATATACCTCCTGAATTATGTAACTCTATATTTATTGCAATCCCAAAGAAATCAGGAACCTTGGAATGTGATCAACATAGAACAATTAGTATAATGAGTCACATCACAAAGATTTTGCTAAGAATTATCATGCAAAGAATGAGGAAGAAGATACAACCTGAAATAGGGGAAGAACAATGCGGGTTTGTAGAAGGAAAGGGTACAGTAAATGCTGTGTATATGCTGCGAACAGTTATTGAACGTGCTATAGAAGTAAACAAGGATATACATCTTTGCTTTATTGACTACACAAAGGCTTTTGATAGCGTTAGACATGTCAGCATGGTGGATATGCTTGCAGATCTACAAATTGATGGGAAAGACATTAGACTTATAAAAAACATATATTGGAAACAACAAGCTGCAATAAGGATTGATAATGAAGTGGGACAGTATCAGCCAATTAAGAGAGGTGTTAGGCAGGGATGTGTGATGTCTCCAGATCTTTTTTCCCTGTACAGTGAAAATATTTTCAGAAATGTAGAGGATATAAATGGAATCAGCATTGGAGGACGAAACATCAATAACATTAGATATGCAGATGATACAGTATTAATTGCAGACAATGAGCAGGACCTGCAACAATTAGTAGATGCGGTTGTTGTACACAGTGAGCAACTGGGGTTAGAATTAAATTGTAAAAAGACTCAGGTTATGGTCGTCAGTAGGAAGGAAGAAGTGCCACAATGTAATATACAAGTAAATGGAAATATTCTTCAACAAGTGAATCGGTACAATTATCTTGGAACAGTTATAACATCTGATGGGAGATGCCTTGAAGAGATTAGAACAAGAATCGCCATGGCGAAAGTAGCCTTTAGCAAGATGAAAAACATTCTGACCAATAAGAAGATGTCAATTGAAACGAGAAAAAGAGTGTTGAGGGGATACATAGAGCCTGTTCTTTTGTATGGATGTGAAACTTGGACAATGAGCAGTCAAGCTGAAAGGCATCTGATGGCTGCAGAGATGTGGTTTCTGAGGAAAATGCAAAGAATACCATGGACAGACAGAAAAACCAATTACCAAGTACTACAGGAGACAAATGAACATCGTAAACTGATTAGAGAAATTAGACGTAGACAGTCAAAATTTTTTGGACATGTTATGAGAAGAAATGGATTGGAGAACTTAGTGACAACTGGCAAGATCGAGGGGAACAGACCAAGAGGAAGACCGAGAGGAAAATACCTGGATGGCGTGGCCACATGGCATGGACGAGACAGGAACACTGAGCTGATCCACGACACTGGTTATCGAGTGAAATGGCGAGTCATGACCGCCCACGCTTTCCGGCATGGCACATGATTGATTGATTGATTGTTTGTATCAGCCAATTCATATTCGTCATCATCATATGTCTTGCCAGCTGGCATAGGCGTCCATGTCTCTCCAGAAATTTCAGTCTTTGGTGTTCTGGATCAACTCTTCAGAGGATATCTCACCAAATCACCGTCTTAGTCCATCTAACATACGTCATCCTGTCTCCCTGTCTCCCACTGATCTTTTCATCCATAACCATGGTTTTCAACGCCTCTCCTCTCATAATATGACAACAGAATTCTGTTTCTCTTTCCCATAGTTGTATGTTATGTCCTACTTTCATTTGCCGTTTCAATGCAATCATTGTCAGTTACACTGGCAGTCAAAGATATTTGCAACATTTGTATTAAGAGCCACAGCTCCCTTGCTTCCATGCTCTTCCTAATTTCTTCATTAGCGTTCGTTAATTCACTGCCGTACAGCAAACAGGTTCCGAATATACCTGTTTTCACGATGTTTTACATTGCCTTTCTTCTCATTATAATACCAAAAAACACTACTTGTCTAGTTCTGTATATTTCTTGTGTATAATGTTTCTATTGGCAATAGCCTTTCCAGGCAATCGTCATTAGTTACTATGGCCGTCCAAGGTATTCGCAACATTCGTCTCAGAAGTCATACGTCCCTTTCCCTAGAACTCTGCGTGCCTAATCTGTTTGTTCACATTCCCAGATTTACTGCCGTACAATAGAGTAGGTTAGATATTACATTTCAGTAATCTCTTTATGGCATTCGCTGAAACTGGTTTATTACCTACCGTTCATGATATTTGCAATTTTAATCTTAGAACCAGCGTTTCTGATGCCTCCAAGCTCTTCCTGATTTGTGATTTCAGATTCTGGAATTCAGTACCATACGACCGACCGGTTTCCATATGAAATGTCACTGCTCTCTTTCTGACTTTAATGAAAATGCTTATTACATACGATTTTGCGTAGAACACATTGTCTAAATGGCATGGCAGAATAATTCTGTCGATGCTTATCAAGAGAACTAACCATATTCCAGCGTGACGATAAGTAAGGAAAAGACCACCACTCTGGATGGACACATTGAGAACATCTGTTACCTTCGTAACTAGAAAATAATGTCTGCAAAAGAAATAGAGGAAGATGCAAACCTACATTGAGAAGAGAATTAGAGACACTGATTAAAAATTTGGTTAGGACATGGAACGGGTGGCATGAGATTGCAAAAGAATGGAAGACATGAGTTGGTTGAGGGCTTATGTCCCAATGGGGACAAAAGGAAAAAAAAAAGAAAAGAAGAGAAGAAGACCATTTCTCACAGTTCATTATTGGTGTTGCTTGATGATGTCTCATCTTATGTCATCTTGTTCCTCTTGTAACTTGCGGTGTTGAGGTGAAGCATACAGAGGGGTAGATTGCTTGTTTATGGGCTTCACATTACGAGATTCCCATGGGCTCTGTTATTCTCTCTGCCAATCATTTACATGATAGGCCTCTTCTTCAGGTTCCATTTGTCTCTACATCTGTGCTTTTTATGGCACACTGTTAGTTGTTAGCCTAGTAATATGACCAAACCATTTAACTTGTTGTTTTCTCATTTTTATTTATTTATTTATTTTTGCGCTCGTTCGCCTTGAACTCAAGCGTAGTCCATATACACTACGTCCAAAAGTGCTGGACTGTATTATGCGTGTGGAGTTTCTATTGAAATCTAGCCCTGCTATAACCTAATTTAGTCCTGATTTAATCATTTCTGATTTTCTCTTTCTTGATACATTTAGTATTCTTCCCAGGAATCTCATTTCCGTTGTTGTAATTTTTCTTTTCGCTGTTTCTGTCATTGTCATTATGTCTTGATGTTGTTTCTTTACAAGAAATATGTCTTTATCTACTGATGTCAAAGATCGTATTTAACTGGCACACAACTGGCACACAATATGATATATTCATATGTGAAGATAGCAATAGTATTAGCACCGTGATTTAACCAAGTCCCGTAACCGGAGCCTTGTGTGGGTGTTTGAAGTATTAGGACCATCACATTTTTGTAGGCTTGAGTGCATGGAGGGATAGATGACCAATCTTTCCCTTTCGTAGCGAACGAGGAGAGCCGGCATCAAACCCTTATCTAAGAGCGCTCTGACCATTATTTATACGACATTCAAACATACTCAGAACTAATTCGTTGTCTCATATTTCAAACATCTGGGATGGTGCGGTTAGTGTCAATCCAAAGACAGGCCACGCTTACCGGCATGGCATATGATGATGATGACAGACAACAGTGACATGACAGCAAAGATACAACTGACATATACTAGCATGATAATGTCTTGTTCTCCCACCTGTGCTGCGCCAACTTGAACGCATCCTCATAGAAGGCATTACAGAGTTGACAGATATAGTCTCCAATGACGTTCTGTATTTTCTGCAGCTCCGCTTTGGCTTCTGCGGTCACCTCCACCACATTACAATAAGGATCTATGTCACTGCAGACAATTATTCCGTCCTCCTGTATGTATGAAAGCGTTTTACATGAATATTTTGATAGGATAGGAACATCTCTATAATAAGATAGGCAATGTCATTTATGGTGATGGCGAATTAAAGAGTCAGGAAGAAAGCAACAAAAACAAGTAATCTGAGAGGATACATTAATAAACTAGGTCTGCCCCATCCAATATTTTAACCAGCTGTCTTCCGGTTATTGATTTAATTGTTTTGTGATCGGGACAGTTTTTACATTATATAACAATTTCCTAGTTATTACTTTATAGATTCATCATCATCATGCGTCATGCAGATAATGCTTGTGCGGTCATGTTTCGCCATCTCACACGATTACCAGAGTCGTAGATCAGGTCTGTGTTAATGTCTCGACCATACCACGTGGTCTAGCCATCCTAATATTTAGTTCTCTGCCTACCCCTTGTTCTATCCCCCCCCCCCCCCCCCCCCAATTTTGCCAGTTGTCACCAAGGTATCCAATTTACCTCCTCTCACAATGCGTCCATGAATTGTGACTGTCTGTCTACATCTAACCTCTCTAATCAGCCTACGGTTTTCATTTGTTTCCCGCAGGACTTGACCACTGGTTTCTTTGTCTATCCATGGAACTTCTTGCAATCTCATCAGAAACCGCATTACCACAGTCATTACATGCCTGTTAGCTTGTCTGTCCATGGAATTTCTAGCACTCTCTTCAGAAACGACATTTCCACAGCCATTAGATGTCTTTTAGCTTGTCTGTCCATGGGATTCCTTGCACTCTCATCGGAAACCGCATTTCCACAGCCATAAGATGCCTGTTAGCTTGTCTGCTCATTGTCTGCTTTATAGACTACAACTGTCTCCGGCCGTCTCCATGGCCAGGGAGTTGCAGACGCGATTCGTAATGCCGCTTTCCCGCATTCGAAACAGGGCGGCGACTGATTTGGCAGCAGACCGTGTTGCGCTGGTTTTAACGTGTTGGTATGGGTGCCGGTCGTTCAGAAAGCAATGGCAAACTACTGAACGTAAAAACTTTCCAAGACATCAATAATGGCTGTAAAATGCTGGTGTTAACTGCAACGCCCTGTAAGGATATGCAATTTAAAAATTTAAAAAAAAAAAAAATCATCTGCCTCCCTCAAGACACTCAGATGGAGACTGTTGACATAAAGTAAGCATTATTAACTGAGGACTATATCCACCAAACGGCATGCATCGTGCTGAATTATGATCTGCCTATAGTCTAATAAGATATATCTGCAGATATATGTATCTCTCAATACCAGTCATGCACAGCTCGCTGGTTTCTAGGAATTGGGAGAGGACGAAGGGTTCTGAAACATAGTCACCGTGAAGATAATACATACTTTAGTGTCGGCTCCTGGAGGAGAGTCTTTACACCAAACTCTCTCCTATTGATGCAAACCCTTTCCAGGAATCTATCGACGCGAACTCCGCTGCATTGCCTTAATGGGTTCAGTCTTCGAGAGCAATTACCATCCAACCAGCCAACGAACCAACCAACTAACCAACCAACTAACCAACCAATCAACCAACCGACTAATCAACCAACGAACCAATCATCCATCCAATCAACCAACTAACTAACCAACTAACCAACTACTTAACCAACCAACTAACCAACCAACCAACCAATCAATCAACCAACCAACCAACTTAAACTAGCAAACCAACCAACTAATCAACCAACAAACCAAATAACCAACCAACTAACCAACCAACCACCAAACTAACCAACCAACCAACTAACCAACCAGCCAGCTTACCAAACATTCAACCAACCTTCCAACCAACCAACTACGTAAGAGTGAATCTTTCAGGGGATTAACCAACCAACCAATCTCCGTCTGTCTCACCCAATTTTTCTCTGAGACAGGTATTTCTTAGCAATTATTGTATCTCTTGCTGTCAAATTTCTACTTAAATAAATATCTTAGGTATTACGGTAACTCCTTCTCTCACAATCGTTAAGTTAGCCTACACTGGTTAACTAGTTATATCTTAGAGAGTTAATTCTTTAACTAACTCTGTCACAACCAGCTGTTACCTTATCTCATTCTTGGCCAGACAATTATTCTTTTCAAATGACAAATACACGTCACTGGCGTTTTACACAACAGAACAGATCCAATACCAGAGATAACCAGAACTGGGCCCCTCGCTTGCTAAAATGCGTTGTCGGTTCTATGGAGGCGTAAAGAGCACTTTTACACACAACCATCTTAAGCGTCCTCATTGCTTTCAACACCCGTGTGTTACCAGATCTCCCAGAGAAGCATAGAATAATACACTATAACCTACGATGCATGGTGTCAGAGGCAACCAAGGATGGTTGGTGTGTATAATCTTTAGCTACAAACTCCAGTCCATCATGAACACGTCTACAAAGGGCTGGCGTCAGTTGGTCAGGGGTCTGTGCTTCACTGGTTGACGAAAGACAGCAGGAGACGAAGAATATACTTTGAACTTGTGTGTTGTCTATTATCTATTGATATCTATTTATTCTAACGCGTTTTATATCCTGCCTGATAGATTGGCAGTCGATGCTTATAATTTATTAAAAAGCAAACAATCACAGAAAACATATTCAATTAGCATGCCAGTGTGGCATAATGGGAACACAGCGCCCGAGCTTTGGTTTCCTGATGGGTGGTGTGTTCAATATTAATATTATACTGGACCCCATACCTCCCAGAAAATGATCAAATGCTATGTCGACCCCAAGCCGTCAAGTCACTGGAAGAAAATATCACATTGAATAGGAGAATGGAAGTAAACTACTCAAATAATCCGACCAACACTTTTACGTCATAAGAATTTAGCACATACTGAGAATAATCCATGACATAAAAGAAGATTGTAAGCATAACATGTCATCCTTGTAGTCCAACACACGCATACACACAGAGACACAGACACACACACACACACACACACACACACACACACACACACATATATATACATATATATAAAGAGATAATCTTACCGGATTTAGATCTTCTGTTTGTTTTATGATGGTTCCAGAGACTGGTGACCTTGTGTCAAAGCCAAAGTTCAGTCGTCTGACAGTTTTAGGCTTCTTACTGACTGGAATGGACAGCTGTAATTTCCTCACGCCTGAAATTGTTTCTGTGTCTGCCTGGGCTGATGCTTGCGTGGAAACCGCTATGTTTCGTGCATTGTTGCATTTGTTTAGAAATGCAATATTTGTGTTTGAGCAGTCTTTCAAACATTGACCGCTGAGACGTTCATCCTTTTCACTTGATGTTACAAGTTTCTTTCTTGGATTGTGTAACAGACATCGATTCGTTGGCAATGTTCTTATAATGGTGTGCAGAAGAGATCTGTTTGTGAGCGGAAATCCCGAAGAAGATGTAGGTGATACTGACGAAGTTATGTTTTCCATCGAAGAAGTTATAGGGAATAAGGAAGAGGTAACTTGTTTCACATCGGGTTCGGACACATATGGCATGCGTGAGCGCGGCTTGTCTTCAGATTCTGGTGATGCGCTCCGTTTTCGAGTTTTTGGACCAAACGAATCAACGGTTGATTGTGGTGATGTCGTGTTTCCGTAGACTGTCTGGATATCACTCGGGTTAGGGGAAGAAAACGGTAATTTCTTTGAACATATATGTGTCTCTGATTTGTCGCTCAAACAGAGTTGGTTACCACACAGATAACATAAATCTTCGGATACCACTAACTCAGATGGCCCAATGGGTGAGTGGGTTGTAGATTGTGGGCATTGACCAGAGCCACTATGAGTTTCAGTCTGTAGCCTCATTGGTATAGAAGACAAATAACACACACTGGACACACTCAAATCCAATGCTGCTGTTCTTGTTGTTGTTGTTGTTGTTATTGTTATTGTTGCTGCTGCTGCTGCTGCTGCTGCTGTCAAGTCATGTGGCGCAACGTGTGATTGGTTAGCAGACTGGCGACATTGATTAGTAGCACCGTTAATTTCTTTCTGTAAGCACGATGGTATTGACGACAACGGGGCATTACGAATACTGGACGTATCCAGTTCCACTACTGCCGTGGCTGCTGCTGCTACTGCTGCTGCTGCCGATGTTGCTGCTGCTGATGATGATGATAAAGATGTTAGGTCAGATGAGGCAACAGGTGACTGCTTCGCAGACTGTGGACATTGACCAATGCCACTATAAGTTTCTGTCTGCAGACACGTTGATACAGAGGACACAGAACTCTTACTTATACTCGACACACTCAGATCTAAAGGTAAGTCTGGCAGGTCCTTCGTCTTGAAAGCTGATTGCCAAGTTTCTATCTTTGCTGCTACACGCTACATCCCTATCCTTCATGGCGATGTCGCAATTGTTCTCATCATGACTAACAATACTTTGATAACTGGATGTGTCTTTGTTATACGATGAGGTAACAACAGATGTAGCCTTAAGTGGTGAGTCTTGCCAGCTACTGCTACTGTAGCCGACGTACTCCCTAATTGTGGTGTGTTTGTCAGTATTCGCTATGTTTCCGGTGTAAATGTTATTATACACATTTTCATAACACCCCTGTATGATGTCCATGATTGGACAGCGCAATATTTCAGACGTTATTTTAGATAGTCAACAGCCAGATTATATAATCTGCTGTCTTTTTCTCCTTTTTGCTAACGCGGTTAGCACCGACACTATCTGTTCTGTACAGCTTAAGAACAGTTACACAAGAGACAATAATACCCAGCCATTGGACAGTGTTAAACCAGGCTACCACAGACAATATGTTACCTACTGGTAGTTTGTTGCGGTTTGGCAATGTAAATTTTGCCACATATTCGTCGTTATCGTAATGCTTACATAAATATCTTGCTAATTAACACGAGAAATAACTAATTATACTTACAGATTGATGTCACTGTAGCCGTTAGGCTTTATGTGTGCGAAATGAATTTATACTAACAGAAAATTTTTATACTAACAGTTAATATCCATACAAATAGATAACGTTTATACTAGCTGGATAACGTTTATACTAGCTGATATTGTTTATACGAATACATATAGTTTATAATAACAGTGAACGGTAATGCTAAAGTTTACAAGTACTGTCAATGTTTATAATTGAGAGAGGTTACACTATAAGTACGTTTATACTAGCTGATAATGTGTAAACGACAGTATAATGTTTATAATAACAGTTGGTGAGTAAACCAACTGTTAATGATTAGCAAATAGGTAACGTTTATACTAACACAGGTTTATATTAATAACTACTAACAAAGGTTATACTAACAGATAACGTTTATATTAACGTCCTTTATACTATTAGATAATAGCTATAATGATAAATTCTAAATGCATAGTTCTTTCACCGACGAGCATGCCCTTATAACTGCTTAGCTTCTCTACTAACATACAATGTTTATACCATATGGTGGTGTTATACTAACAGTTAATTAGAATATATTGATATTGTTACCCTAGCACATACATAATAAAGTAGCACATAGCGTTTACAGTTAATACACAAGCATTATGTATATGGATAATTCGGATATAAACACACGGATTTGTGTAACTTGTAAGTTAAAGTTATTAACGTATACTAAATCATGTTTCGGTAATATGCTTTCATCGTCGGTACTATATTTCAGTAAATGACAGTTGACTAAACCATGTTATGTAAAGAAACACGTTTATTCTATCATACAAAGTTGATAACGAGATGATAATTACAACTGTCTGCTAACGTTTAGAGTCACAAATAACGTGTACTAATAAATACTGTTACTAATAGCATATAATGTTATATCTACTTTGTTTTTAAAAATGTATAACAGTAGCAATAGTCATAACTAGCACTAACGATGTTTTATCAATAACAAATAACACAATTTTTCAATAACAAATGTTATTTTGATTGAACACATGCTGCGTATCGTCAGATTATTCTAAAAATATCGGGTTAGCACCATCTACCCTTTATGCCTAGTGGCTGGAACTGATTTTTAACGTCGAACTCAATAACCGTTGCAATATGAGACAACTGCTAACATATGAAAAACAGTTCAATAACTAACCATGAATGTTTGTTTATGCGTGTGAACAGATCTAAATTGGAACATTTATTTCACATCTAACAGCCTTGCATATTGGCAGTAAACGACAAGGCACGTATTTTTAGTTTTCAGCACATCCTATGTTAGATGAATTTCGCTTTCTACACATTCAGCTGCTAAATTATCCTGTATGTTATGGTACATATAAATGTAGATGTATGAACTAGAGCAGTTACCAAAGGCACGAGTGATAAACAGCAACGTTTTTATAAATGTACATCTGGTAGTGTCTGTAAAATACGAATTAGCAAAATAGATTGCTTCATATATTTCAAAAAGCTTTTGCGTAGATTGCATATGTTAAAAGCAGACTTTAAAAGTCTGTATTTGCAATAAGAAGGCAGTACATATCGTAAATGCTAAAAGAACAATTATATAGGTTGAATGTGTTAAAAGTAGATTCAGAAGACCACCCAAGATATAAAAAGACAGCGTATTTCTGAAATGCTAACATAACAATATATGTAGATTGGCTGAGTAAAAGATACATTTCAAGAAGGCAACATATATTATAAGAAGACAATACATATCGTCAATGCGAAAACAACAACATATATAGAATGCCTGAGTAAAAGGTAGATTTAAGAAGGCAACACTTATTATAAGAAGACATCATAGATCGTAAACGCTAAACAACAATTTACATAGGCTGCAGTATGTTAAATGTTGACGTTGACATGTCTGTGTTTACACATAGGTGACAGTAAATATCGTAAATGCTATAACAACATTGTGTTATATACACTGTAGATGTAAAACGTGGGTTTTAAAAAGGCCACACTTACTACAAGAATTACATAAATGGAATAATAAAAACACGTTATTTAGACTGCCTTTATTCTAACTCTTTCAGGCTAGGCTGTTGTAGCTTCAAGACTGTCTAACCCAATGTGGCTGTACTCTCCTGTGATATTGTTTTCCTGAGTAGGCATTACAGGAACATCATCGTAATGTTTATCCGTAAAAGGGTTACAAGAATAATACTATGATGTTTACGTGCGAAGGGATTAGAAGAATAATACTATGATGTTTGCCTGTGAAGAAGTTAGAAGAATAATACTATGATGTTTACGTGCGAAGGGATTAAAAGAATACTACTGTTATGTTTGCGAGTGAAGGGACTATAAGAGTAATACTATGATGTTTGCGTGTGAAGGGGTTAGAAGAATACTACTATGATGTTTGCGCGTGAAGGGATTATAAGAATACTACTATGATGTTTGCGAGTGAAGGGATTATAAAAATACTACTATGATGTTTGCGAGTGAAGGGATTAGAAGAATAATACTATGATGTTTGCGTGTGAAGGGATTAGAAGAATACTACTATATGTTTGCGAGTGAAAGGGGTTAGAAGACTAAATATATAATGTGTGCCTGTGGGGTTGTGATATGGATACCACTATGGCGTGTGTATGTGAAATGGTTATAAGAAAAACCATATAATGCGTATACGTGGAAAGGTTACAAGAGTAACAAAAGGCTTGCACATGAAAGGTTACAAGTTAACACTATGATGTTTGCCTGTAAAGAGGTTACAAGAATAACACTGTAATGCTTGCCTGTAGAGGGGTTACAAGAATAACACTATAATGTTTGCCTCTAGGGTATTACAAGATTAACATAGTATGGCAGAAGGAGTTAAATAACAATTAAGACAGAGTAGTTTTAACGAAACAGTTGGCAGGACTAGAAGAGTTTAGAAATATAAACATTGTATATGTAATCAATGAAAGTATTATGCGTTTTGGGGTAGAAAATTAATTAACAAAGGTTGTTGTAGTATTGACAGGCAATGTTGGCAACATGTGTTTAATGCAAACATGAATAAACGTAATGAAAGTAGGATAAATGACAACATGTAAACATAGACACAGAAGAAAGCTGACATATATAAATGAAAATGTTACAGAGACAACATAATGTAAACATAAGTGCCCATGATGGGTACTAGTACTGGAAACAGTCAAGTTGTTAACTGCACTTGAGCTGTCACGCTTGGCTACGCTTTCAGGGAGTTTCCCAGGGATCGTGTGAACCCTAAGTTATAACTGCACGAGAAGCGAGCACAAGACGTGAGTAAGGCATCGGGAATGGCTGTATCAAGACTGGCTTGTACAGAGACAATTACAACATTACAATAAACATGTGAAAGAAAGATATAATCAATTCAAACATTTAAAATTAGAAATTTTAACATCAGTTAACGCTTGCTTTTAAATAATATTAACAATTTCGTTAAATTTATAGTAATAAGTATAGAATTATGCAATTGGAATGCTTAGAATTCTAATACATCATTGTTTCAGAGTTGAGGGAAATTAAGGCATCGAGTTTTCGTATTGTAAATATTGATTGCAGCTATAGTTAAAAAGGCACATTATAGTTTATATTAAGGCACAATTAGAATAACAAACAGAAAGAGTTTCGAGTTTATATACAGACTGGTCTCATAGAAATCATACTCGGATACGGCTAGATAAACATTGTACTTCAAATTGGTCACATGAACATTGTCTTTGTAATTGGTCACATGAACATTGTACTTCAAAGTGGTCACATGAAAATTATACTTCAAAGTGGTCAGACACAAAGTATCATTCAATATTGTGTAATCTAATAATTCAGTAATGGATAATTATATTTTAAATTGGTAACAGTTATACTTTAGAATGGCCACTTATAAATTATAATTCCGATTAGTCACGTGATCATATACTGCAAAGTGTTAAAAGTTACATATTTAGAAGTAAGTAAGTAACAATTATAACACAAAGTAATAACATGGATTGTGTACTACTAACTGGTTGCCATCCAAGTATATAACAAACTGTTCACATTAAAAGTTATGCTTTTAGGCGCTTACATATACATTATACTGTGAAGAATTCACATTAAAAATGGTACTTCACAGTGAAATAACCAATGTGGTGTTCAGAAGTTACGCTCTAATTGACCATTATAAAGTGAGCGAGTGTGATGTTTATTCATTCTACTGAGTACCTATGCAATCCACTTTGTTTCACCGAGGCATGTACGGGTTGGTCTCAGTGGCGAGTATTAAGAATCAAATACTCATTTGTAGACAACGTCCCACTCTTTATCTAGTGTATGGCATTTGCGTTATAACCCAATAGTTGTGTATAAAATAAGCACGTACGGGCAGCTATTAGATTACTGTCAGGCAGTTCACCGCTTTTTAAACATGTAGTATGCTTTCCCAGTGTTAAATTTTGGTTAACAGAAAGTTATCCCAGATTAATTATAACTCACTAGGATTGTCAAGTCAGCATTTTCGGGTTTCATCCAGAAATAAGAAAACACATCGGCGTATAAATTGCTCCATTGATGTTCAGCTTATTGTTGTTACAATACTTTTATAACTGTTAGACGTCATCACGGCGTTGTTGGTTTAATATATTAAGCAGTTTAAGATACGTAACTGCTCTTATAGGATAAGAGTTAAAATAATACCTTTAACATGTTTTAAGCCATTATAGTTGTCACATCTCCCCACACGTTCTTACTCTTTGAGTATTTTTGACATTGGCAACGAAGGCGACGAGTCAATCAATTATCACAAAATCAGCAGCAGCAGCAGCAGTAATAAGAAATATAGGACGACTTCTCCAATAACGAAGCGTTGAGAAAATCCTTGTCTCCTTCCAAACAAATAAACACGGCTGGAAACAATGCCACAGGAAGACTGTTGGAGAAAAGTCCAGTCACCGTGGTTTAAATCCTTTTTATAGCATCTTGATTTTGATTATCAGGGAATTCCCTTGTTCTACCAAAAATAGTTTGCACGTAAATATGCATGAGGCCTCGCGCTCAAGACACGCCCCTTTCCGAATGCTCTCTAAAATGCGCTCCCACTGTGAGCAAAGCGTTTTCATCCCTAGCTCGCCTACACGCTGTGACATTTCAAAACATGTCACTCGCCCTTTCCATGCACGCGCGCTTGTTTTTGTCTTGTTATCGCAAATCTAGAAATTGCTAGACAATGGTAACTGTTTGTGCATCCAGTACCACGATATGTGTGTATGTTTAAGCGTATACAATTGTCCTCAACCAGTCATCTGCAATAGAGATGAAACAGTTAGGTATGTCAGACCCTTGCGGAAAAGAAGGTAACAAACACAGACACAGTTTACATACCTTATAACGACCTCTAGCCCGTTAACAAAATGACAATGGGGAAAATAGCAATAATCAAACATGTCATTTACCTCCTATATAGTACCTTTCGGTGTATGGCAGGGGGCTCTTGAGCCTGAGGAATTAAGCAGCCTTTATAGTGCAATCTCCGCGAATAATAATAATAATGCTAAATTAAAGTAAAGTAAAAATTTAAATAAAATAAGCTAAACCACGGCAAAATGAATGCGACGTTTAGATTGTAGTGATCTTCTTCAAGACTATTGCGGAAAAAAAAGAGATAACAAACACAGACGCAGTGTTATTTACCTTATATCGAACACTTTCCCAGTTAACAGAGTCATAATGGGGAAATAGCAATAATAATAATAATAATAATAATAATAATAATAATAATAATAATAATAATAATAATAATAATAATTTAACGTTAAGTAAAAATTTAAAAATAAGCTAAACCATAGTACAACGAATCCGAGGTTTCGATTTCTGTTATTATCTTCAAGAACAACACAAACAGATCTAAACGAAATAAACTAGTCAATAAGAATTAAGCTAAATATGTAAACAAAAAGGTGTAGGTATCGAATGATAATAGGCCATTGCTCATCCCTCCATTTGCAGCAGTTATTTGTCTTATCATCTACAATAGAGATATACTGATTTATAAAATATTTTCTTGGATTTGTGAGTTGGATGCGAATACAAGGCAAAGGGTGATCACATGGCGAAGCAACTAGAGGCAGGTGACATGTGGACTTTGAGAAGAATCTACAGAATATCGTGGTAGACAACCACATGCAAGGCCACCTTAGCATGGGAGTGCTTGGGACTGAAGGACTGGTGAGGCATCAAGTCTTCCCACCCTGTCATGGACATGTTTGTGGCTGGAGAACTGGCGGAGGATCAAAGGTCTTCCTACCTGGGCATGGGAATGCTTTGTGGCTGGAGAACTGGTGAGGGATCAACGGTCTTCCCACCTCGGCATAGACATGCTTGTGGCTGGAGAACTGGTGAGGGATCAACGGCCTTCCCACCTGGGAATAGACATTCTTATGGCTGGAGAACTGGTGAGGGATCAACGGCCTTCCCACCAGGGCATAGACATGCTTATGGCTGGAGAACTTTTGAGGGATCAACAGTCTTCCCATCTGGGCATGGGAATACTTGTGGCTGGAGAACTGGTGAGGGATCAACGGCCTTCCCACCTGGGCATGGGAATGCTTGTGGCTGGAGAACTGGTGAGGGATCAACGATCTTCCCACCTGGGCATGGGAATGCTTGTGGCTGGAGAACTGGTGAGGGATCAACGGTCTTCCCACCTGGGCATGGGAATGCTTGTGGCTTGAGAACTGGTGAGGGATCAACGGTCTTCCCACCTGGGCATAGACATGCGTGTGGCTGGAGAACTGGTGATGGATCAACGGTCTTCCCACCTGGGTATGGGAATGCTTGTGGCTGGAGAACTGGTGAGGGATCAACGGTGTTCCCACCTGGGATAGACATGCGTGTGGCTAGAGAACTGGTGAGGGATCAACGGTCTTCCCACATGGGATAGACATGCGTGTGGCTGGAGAACTGGTGAGGGATCAACGGTCTTCCCACCTGGGTATGGGAATGCTTGTGGCTGGAGAACTGGTGAGGGATCAACGGTCTTCCCACCTGGGATAGACATGCGTGTGGCTGGAGAACTGGTGAGGGATCAACGGTCTTCCCACATGGGATAGACATGCGTGTGGCTCGGAGAACTGGTGAGGGATCAACGGTCTTCCCACCTGGGATAGACATGCGTGTGGCTGGAGAACTGGTGAGGGATCAACGGTCTTCCCACCTGGGATAGACATGCGTGTGGCTGGAGAACTGGTGAGGGATCAACGGTCTTCCCACCTGGGATAGACATGCGTGTGGCTGGAGAACTGGTGAGGGATCAACGGTCTTCCCACCTGGGATAGACATGCGTGTGGCTGGAGAACTGGTGAGGGATCAACGGTCTTCCCACATGGGATAGACATGCGTGTGGCTGGAGAACTGGTGAGGGATCAACGGTTTTCCCACCTGGGATAGACACGCTTGTGGCTGGAGAACTGGTGAGGGATCAACGGTTTTCCCACCTGGGCATGGGAATGCTTGTGGCTGGTGAACTGGCGAAGGATTAACAGCCTTCCCACCTGGGCATGGGAATGTTTGTGGCTGGATAGCTTGTGAGTTGTGATGAGAGCGCTGTCCTGCAAAGAACGTGCTACTTGATGACGTAGAGAACATTGTGAGCAGTTAAGACAACACACGCTGGTATAGTGGAATCTGCAGGTGTTACAACATTACTAATTGATTAGTAAGTCCATACCATCATCATTTGCACTGTCAAATGTCGTAGGCGTTCATGTCTCACCACAGATCTCGGTTGTTGGTGTTCTGGATCAACTCTGCTGATGATATTCCTCCATGTCACCGTCTCAGTCCATCCAGCCTAAATTCTCTTGGTCTACCTCTGCCTTCCTTCCCCTTGATCTTTCCCGTTGTCACTATGTTCTCCTATTCCTCTCTTCTCATCACATGACCAAAATAAAGCTGTTTGTCTCTTTCTTATTGTTGTCTATAATGTTTTAGTTTCATTAGCCTCTTGCTTATTGTTGTATATAATGTTTTAGTTTCATTAGCCTATTTCCGGCAATCGTTATTAGTTACTCTGACAGTCCAAGGAATTAGAAACATTCGTCTCAGGAATCACATTTCTATTGCTTTCACGTTTGTCCTACCCTGCTCATTTACATTCCAAGATTCACTGCCATGCAGCATAATCAAGCCGCTGTTTCTTTTTCTGTCGCATTCAGCCCCCTCCATATCACCCCCCGTTTTATTCACGTCTATATTTCAATATCTTCTCCGTGTGTTTTGGTATACCTCTGCGTCCTTGGCTCTGTGGGTTACAGATTGATTGATTGGTTGATTTAGGAACCGACATCACAAGCATTCGGGACATTCCCATAAGCGCTCCGTCCCCATCCTCAACTGCCAGCGAAGAGTTCCAACACTAATAGTTCCAGTAGCTTCCTATAACACCATTATCAAATGTTCATAGTGTGTGCCCTGTCAAGCGCCAGTGTCTTGTCGTGACTTCTTGATAGACTGGCATTTGTTTAGGTCTCTCTATGAGATCCACGTTGGTGATGCTCTCATATAGTTTAGTCCTAATATTCTACGCAGACACCAATTAATGAATATTTGTAGTTTATTGACCGATTAAATGCCATAAGGTGATGAATCGTCTTAGGTGACTTCTCGTATCTGTCATAAGGCTTTTATATCGCCAAAATGTTGTCAATGTCGTATATATTTTTTTTTAAATTCGCATATCCTTTACAGGACATCATCTTTCAGCTGTCTGTTGATTTCTTGACAAGATTACGCTCAGTAGTTTGCCATTGCTTTCTGAGCGGCCGGCTCAGTTATCCCGCACGTCACCAGCGGGGGACGAACCGCTCCCAGTTTCTCGCCCGCTACGAGACTCTGCGTGATAAACGGGATTACGGAGAAAGTGGTGTAACCCCTCGGCCCTTTGCCGGGTCGATATCCGTTTGGGTCAGTCCGTTTATACTTCTTAGTATTTCTACGAGCAGTATGAAGATCCCCTGCCGGCTTGCTAGGCCAGTCGCAGGTTTAGGACACAAATCTGATCACAGGGGGTCCATCCCCTATGGCGAGCCATAGCCCCGTTAGCCCGTGACCTCGCGGTCATGGTTGCCCGGTCTGCACCACCCGGAGGTGGGGGTTGACTTGTGTAGTCTGCGGGTCATCGGCAGGCTACTAATTTTCGCTCTTCACCCCTCCTGGGAGAGGCTAGCCGATCCTAACCCTGCTGGCTGCAGGGCCAGGCGCATTCCACACCTTGCAGACCATCCATCTTTGTTTGATCCAAATCTACGGTTTGTTTGGCACGGAATCTGTTAATAATTAATTGTTTCTAATGTTCTAATAGACTACAATGGCTGGGGCATATAGAAAGAATGGAAGATAATAGGGAAACAAAACTCGCTTACACTCAGGAAATAAATGACCGTAGACCCCGAGGTAGACCAAGAAGACGGTGTGGAGAGATAATATATATACATATCTACAAAGGTCCACCAGAGAGACGAATGGAGACGGATTGTATCTGCAGCAAAGACCTCAATGGCTCGTAACGCTGAAGAAAAAGAAGAATGTTCTCTACGTTTCTGATCAATATAGTTGTTCTAATTTAACGTTATAGTTACATATTCTAAGTTTGGTGCCAAGTTCAATTGTCTTTGACTTGCATATATTTCCTAGTGCTGTTAACGATCTTCTTGCTGTTTTTGCATTCTTATTTTAATATATCTTTCTCTTGTCCCCATCTTTATTTACATTGCTACCTAATTAGGTGTTATATTAAACCTGCGACTGGCCTAACAAGCCGGCATGGATTTATCCTACTGCTTGTAGAAAAACTAAGAAGTATAATCGGACCAAATAAATGAACGAACGAACGAACGAACAATATTTATTTTCAAAAGGTTAAGAATTGGGCACGCAGGCCAGTCTTATATTCTGCCCTTCTTCTCTATTTTCTCTCATACATTCTTTCATTCAACATCACTTATGAAGCTAATCTTTGGCAACAAAAGAACAGTAAGCGTTAACGCATGAAAAATAATCAATAATACATGACTCAATGAGGTAATGTTTAACATGGGTATTATAAATACCCGAGGAAGGTCACGAGTGACTAGCATCGCCTGGATCTTTTCTCCTGGGCATGCTGGTGTGCTAGGGAATGAACAGGAGGACAGATTGGCAGGCTCTGCAAAACTTGGTGGAGTATTGATGCATAAGGCAGACGTGGTTGCGGCCTTGTGGTAGCACGTGTACACCTCGGAGGAGCAAATGGATCACCATGGTCTGGCAAGAATGAGACAGCGAGGAGTGACAAGGGGATCTGGCCCACGCTCGACGCTCAGAGGAAAGGCGAGACGGACATATAATCAGATTGCTACTGGTACTATTGATGTAAGAACTCTTCGCTGGCTATTGAGGATGGGGACGGAGCGCTTATCGGAATGCCCCGAATGCTGTGATATCGGTTCCTAAATCAATTAATCAATCAATCATACGGAAGTGTAACATGCCATACATATGGGAATGTTTATTGGCTAGTTTCAGTTTGAGATAATTTACCATTATTATTATTATTTTTTTTTTTTTTAATGGGGGAATGTAGTCTGTACTGAGGTAGTGTTCAAACAGGTTGCGAATGTATGTATAATTATTGGTGGTGTCTTTGATTTCTTGTGGAAGATTGTTCCAAAACTGAGAAGCAGAGTATGCTAAGCTTGTTTTATATAACTCTATCCTAGGTTTAGGGACATGAAGTATATTTATTCGTTTCCTATGTCCTGCATTATATTTGAACGATGGCTAAAAGTAGCTTGGAGCATTTTGAAATAGAATTTTGTGAATTAGTTTAGCCTTATTAAACAGTAGGCGTTTGTGGGGTGGCAGTAACTGAAGTTTATGTAGGTTAGAATTGTCGGTAAGCTATTCATCATTAATTAAACGCACTGCCCTTTTCTGGAGTGAATAAAGGCGTTTTGTTATTTATTTGGAGCATCCATCTCAGATTGTGGAACAATAATCAATATGTGTTTGTATGTGGGAAGTATAGATTATCTTTCTTGTGTTTTCGTCAGGAAATGTTTTTAATTGTGTCAAGTTGGTATACTTTTTGGCTACTTGTTTAACGAGAGCATGCATATGGGAGTAAAAGGTTAGATTTTGATCAAAGATTAGACCCAGTGCCTTTTGCTCGGTTACACTTTCTACAGGCGTGCTACCAATGTGCAGCTGAAGAGCTCTCCGCGCGTTTAGAGTTTGAAGTCTTTGCCTGGTTGCTATTAACATAGATTTTGTTTTAGATTTTTTTTTTCTTTTCCTTTCCAATAACATATTGAACTTTGTTTCTCATACTACAGTACGTAGTTAGATCTCTATTTTTGGTGCCCGGTCCCGGTCTATCCTAATTTCAACTACCTCGTGGGTAATCCAGTGGGGCTTAGTGTAATGTTTAACTCGAACATGGAACATGCTTAAGGAATGCACTTAAAAAGGTCTTCAGCCAGTGGTCCAGAGCATCATCTATGTCAGGAAGCTGGTAAACATAGTCCAGAGATGAGTTGAGCAAATCTTGTAAAAATACATCTTGATTGAAATTTTTATAATTTCTATATTTTATACTTATGTGTTTGTGTTTCGAAGTTTCGGTGTTTCCCAGGCATATACCCTTCCAATATTGTTCTCTCCAAACTTTCACGACATTTCAAGTGACCAAAATATATCAATATTTTCTCCTCTTTAATAACCAACCCTCTTCAATATTCAGCATTGAAGTATGTATGCATTTGTTATTTTCTTTACCCATAATATTCTTATAACCCGTCTATAACATTTATATTAAAAAAGCATTTATACGCTTTTCAGCTTGTTTAGTAAGTGTCCAGGTCTCACAGGCGTATGTTTCAATGGGAAAGATGCATGCTCTTAAAAATATAACCTCTGTAGTTCTTTCTATCCCACTCCATAACTTATTCATTTGTTTCAGTCTTTGAAAAGCAATTAATAGTCGCGTTTAATTTCTTTCATTGTGTCACTATTGTTAGTAATCAATGACCCAAGATATTCAAAATGTTCTACCATCTCCAATCTTTCCCCATTAACATATATTTATTTCTCATAGTAGTTTTATCTGTATGCATTTTCTTTGTTTTTGCTATGTTAAGATATAAGTTATGAGTTTCACTATTTCTTTGGTTTGAGGTTATTAAGTTTTCTATACCATTCTGTGCTGTGGATAGTAGTACTTTATCATCAGCATATCGAATCTCTGGTATTTCATGTCCACCGATATTTAGGGCATCATATTGCTCCCTGGTTATATCATCTCTGACATTTCTCATTATATTTTCGGCGTACAGGTTTAACAAATACGGTGACAGCACACAGACCTGATGGACTCCTTGCTTGATGTCAAACCAGTCTGATGTCTCGCCATCTATTCTAACCGCTGCTTGTTGGTCTAGATAGAGCATTTTTATTAGTTGTACTACATGTGATGGAAAGCCCATATTCCTCATGATTTCCCAAAGTTTCTGATATTGTGCACATTCAAATGCCTTTGAATAATCCACAAAACATGTGAACAGGTTTACATTGAATTTTTTGCACTTCTCTATTATTAAACGCATGTTGACTATGTGATCTTTTGTTCCTCTTCCTTGTCTAAATCCAGCTTGAACCACGTTAACCTCTTCTTCCATTTTCTTACGAAGTATTCCCATTATGATTTTTAGTAGAATTTTTCTTGGATGACTGATCAGGGCAATAGATGAATAGTTGGTGCATAATTTCAGGTTGCTCTTTTTTGGTATTGGAATGAAGATAGATCTCTTCCAATCTTTTGGCCATATACCATATTTCCATATCATTTTTACATAATGCGTGATAGATTTTTATGCTTTCTTCTCCTCCCGCTTTAATTAGTTCAGCTGGTACCTCATCACATCCTGGTGATTTAGCATTCTTCAGATTCTTTATTGCCAATGCAATTCATCTAATGAGGGTTCAGGTTCTGTCTCTGCTGTCATTGGTTCATGTATATCATTTATATCCTCATAGTTATTCACATCATATATTCCACTGCAGTATTCCTGCCATCTTTCTAGAATTTGTCTAGATTATGTTAAGGTATTTCCCAACTTGTCACAGGTAACATTTAATTGATGTTGAACATTTCTAGTCAATCACTTCATTTCTTTGAACATTTCGTAATGTCTTCCATTCTTATGATATTCCTCTATTTTAATACAACAATCTTGTATATATGGTTTTTGTCCTTTCTTGTGTTCTTTCTTATTTCCCGTGTTAATGATGTATACTTCATCCTACTTGTAATCGGTAATAAACAGTAATATCTTTGTCAATATATAAAAATATGTACACAGATCAGTAAGAAAGAGCAGTGAAGACCCCCTCACTCACAGTAAAACACAAATAAAAGTAGTATAAAAGATATACAGCTAAGTGCTATCAATTAATGTAAAGTCAAAACAACAAGTCAACTGATTATAGCTACGTATGACCTAATAGTTCACTAGATCAAGCAATAACCAAATTTGCAGATAAACGTTCTAGGAGAGTCTCTTTCTTGTACCAAGATTCAGTGTTGCTTTGTGCTAAACTGCCAGTATATACCAGGTTGTGTTGGTCGCTGGTGCAGTGACATAATAAGCGAACGCACTTGTAATGTATATAACTGTTTAGTTTACGTTATTTTTAGTAAATTTTACAAGCATAAAAATAGCATAATATCAGTATAAAAACTAGGTGCAATATGGGTTGTTATACCTAGTATGAACATATACGCACTATTCACGGTGGTGTCCAACATGGGTAAAAAAAAAGGGTTGTTATTTACTAAACAAGCCGGAATTATGGGATATGATAGAGATACAATATTATAGCTAGAATCGTCTCTGTAGTTGTTTCTTTATAATCTGGACATTCTTGCATAGAGTAGGTAAGAATTTCGTGCTCCTATACTGCTTTGATAAAATCAGCAAAGTCCTGTCTGTTTTTAATAGTTGTGGGAGTTCTAACACAGAAGCGTGAAAAAACATCGAAGAGCGTGTGTTACACTGTGCCTAAGGCCTGTATGATAACTAAAGTTTATTTTGAACCGACTTTTTTGAATGGTAAAGATTTTGTACAAGACCTCTGTCCAGACTTTATTGTGGTTTGTGTATGGACTAATATGAAATGTATAGACAGACATATATTTGTTTATCTTGTGATGTGTTTTGATACTGCTCCAATTGTCGGTGTATACTTGTCTGACATCATCTGAAAAATTGTGTAGAGAAACGGCTTCATCTTTGGGTTCTGTGTCACTGACTGAATAGGAGTTTTCGTCTCGTTTAGTATTTTTTCTCGCTGACTGCCACATGGATATTAGTAGCCGCGATTCTCTTACGTAATGTTGCTGAAGAAGCTGTTGAAGTTCTTGTTGGTGTTACACTGTGTGACACTCCTGGTGTAGTGTGTTCCTTTGTTATACGGCGTTGTAGATTTTTTCCTGTTGAAATTATGACCACAAGTATGACACGAATACACTTGCTCCTTGGTACTGTGGCTTGTCCGAATATGGCGATGAAGATTACATGCATCATTGAAGTCTTTCCCACAAGTTGCGCATAAGTGGTTCTCAGCTAATTGCCTAGTAGACATCATTTTATTTTTAGGCACGTTCGCTATCGGTTTGATACTGAGACAATCAACACTCTACTTTAAACATGTTCACATCGAGAAGGTGAATATGGCTGTGAATGTAATTAGTTTCTACAATTCAGAAAAGGTAGATAACTCGACGTTGACTAGTTTAGTAAGCCAAAAACCTAAACAAAAATATGTGATGTTCACTAGACTAGCAAGCTGTATCAAACTCTAACAAGTTTTCCCAGTCTTTGTTTCATTCGCTTATGACCTCTTTGCCAATGACAATGTAAACTATGGCCGGTTTTTGATATTGCTTACAATGGTTGTCTGGGTATACAAATAGTTTATAATTCTTACAAGTCAGCTGTGAATGTCTAAGAACTGAAAGAAAGATCCGCTAAATCTGTAGGTACATATATGGCTGAGAAACTAAGTCTGTGGATACTGAGACAAAAAGATGGCTGACAAACTTTCTACACTTGACGGCAAATAGCCGTTGAATAAACACAAAACTGAAGACTCGATCTTTCGTCGTTCTTGTCTAAACCAAAAAGGGAGTGAGAGGTGGTGAGATTGTTATATAATTCATAAAGTAAGCCCCGCTCACTGTATACGACGGGTCAGCCAATTGTTGCTTGTCTAACTTAAAATGTGGACCAATTATAAGACCAGTACACTGATTGGTTGTAAGATACAAGTGAATGACGTAGTGTAATGTCACAAAAAAGTCAGATACAAAAATGTCAGTGAAAGACAAACATCGTCATTACTACAAATCAAACACAACACATTTCTGTTTGTTACAGTCATGACTTCACAGAGCTAGGTCAGTTAGCATTCTTGCCGGTATGTTGTATGTCCTATTTGTATGTAATCAATATACCAACGTATTCATACCATTGTGCTTTGTACTTATTTGGTAATGTAAGACTGGTGTGTGATATTTCACACATATCACTGTATATAATTTATGTAATTTACCTTGTAATAATGTACTTGAATTATTTAAACTACTGCCTATTTTTTCCTTCTGTGTGTATACCTTGTGGTAATATATGTATATCTTGTGAGATGTTGGTTTACTTCTAACACACTAATACATAAGAATAGCGACATGGAGCTTGAAACGGGGTGGAGGGGGGGGGGGGGTAGGGTAGCAAAGAGACTACAAGAAGGAAAGACAAACAGAAATACCTGCCAGGCGGTGCCTGAGGAAAGAACAAGAATCGATATTAAGAAGACAGTCTTTTGCAAGTTGGAACACATACTGACTAATATAAAGATGTCAATTAGAATGAGACAAAGAGTGTTTAAGCAGGACACAGAACTTGCACTTTTGTATGAATGTTCTTCTTCTGTCGTTAGCTTGAAATATGTCTATAACTGCAGTGTTGTCACTTGTATGAATTTAACTGTCTTTTTTAGTTCTCTCAGTGGTCCATAGAGTTTATCTTCCACCGGCGTCTCTCTAGGCCAAAAGATTTGCTTAGACATGTTGTATGAATGTGAAACGAGGACAATGGGCAGACAAGTTGAAAAACATCTAATGAAACTGTAGATGTGGATTCTGAGGTCAGACACATGATACGCCCGCAGAATAATACATAGCAATAGAACAAAACATACAGAATAACAGACATATAGACAGCATAGCATCTAAGTAAGGCACCACACAATGTGATACAGTACACATACCAGAAGCTGCCATTACTACAACACATATCTATACACAGTGGTAAACCCGTATACACAGATACACGATACTTTACTAACGGACCACTCTAGACAAAGTCGCAATAGAGATACATATAGGCATGACTACTGAGTTGATATGAAATATAGTTGGTTATTTTCACACCTTGATGTACTAGGAGACAATTCACGACATAACTACGATGCGCTGACAGGGGTGACATGTATCAACTTGATGTATTCGTCAGTCTTTGTACACCCCCAATAGCATAGTACACCATTCTTTTCAAGCCACAGGCGTTTCCAAAGTCACAAGAATAACGACATACTGCGAGTTAAGATTGGCGTGACACAAGATGATACTGATTGTGATATCTCCTACTCATATAACATGATTTAACTGATTAAGGACACATACACTGAGTCTAAGAGCCCCTACCGCGATAAAGAGAAAAAAGAGACCTGTATTATTGATTTTTAGTGGATGTCCCGACAATAGGTGTTAAGCCCTTAATCTCCGAGCGACATTTATATGGAGTATTATTACTTGGCCGACCTATTTGCAACAGTGGAGATAAACCCCAGGGATTAAGGGATTTATCCCCTGAGCTCAATTTTGGCGAGTAATATTAATAACACGACTCATTCATAACCATGAAGATAAGCCCCTTGGATTAACCGCTATGCGGATGAATATTATTGATTTTTGTAACAGCTGGCGTAGTTTATGGATATTGTGTTCTGGAATTTTATGTTATGTCATATCTTGTTAAGTGTAGGTATAATGGTGAAATCGGATGCCTGTGTTTTTCAACGTCTGTGGGACTTGTGACCGCAGCGACATGGCCGGACAAGACGGTTCTAACCCGCATGACCAACTAGACGCCTCCACACGCTAACGACCGGTAATCTTATCAATGACAAAGTACCGAGATTCGAATCTATCACCTCTACGGCATCTGGGGTACCAACTAGACACAGTCGTCACCCTTGAACACCTCTTCTAATTTTCAAAACATAGCCTGATTAATAACACCAGTTCTCGTCATCACAATTAATTAACAAAATCATAAGCAATATTTCTTCTACCACTATACCTCCCCACTGGGATTCGAACCCACACCCACTGGGACATCGACGGCCATCATTAATTGTTTGTTTAAGGTTTTTATTTAACTATCTGATACCATATCATGGTATTGTTTGGAAGCACTTATCTTGATATCAACCACTCACCCACCCCTTAACAACGAATTTCACTACACCGTAGCTACTACAACTAGTACTAGCGCCATATTTACTTTCTTAAGGTTTTCATTTAACTCTCTGACACCGTATGGTGATAGTGTTCAGAGACACTTATCTAGCTACGCCACCATTCACCCACCCCTTAACAACGAATGACACAAATCCATACCCACTGCAAACAGTACTACTCGCCATCTTTACTTGTTTTAAGGTTTTCTTTTATACCATACAATGATAGTGTTACTCGTCCAATAAAGACCACTATTAACCGCTATCTTTTATTTTCAATTGAAAAACAAACACATCTTTTTCTTTTTAATTATCTCGCATATAAATTTAACTTTTAGTTCTTACATTTTAAAGTTTTAAACCCTGAGTAGAGCAGAATTAACAAGCCAAAGACACGACAACGAGGATCTGGATCTTTGTTCTTAGTAAATGTGGTGATCTATCACCGATATGTGACGTAGTACTATTGGCGTGTGGAGATATGATGTCGGAGACGATTGCTGCGAACACCTTGGACTGCTAGAGTAACTAACGATGGAACGATTGTTTGGAAGAAGACAGTACATGTAGAACATTACACGCTTGGAAGTTGCGTTGGAAATGGGGTGAGTGTGGTCGCGTGTAGAGCGTTCTATAATTAGACTCATCGTTCGCTACGGGATGGGAAATGGTCACCTATATATCCTTGCACTATGTCATTAAAACATGATGGCCCTAACATGTCACACCCTCATGGCAATTTACGGGATTCTGTTTTATTGCAAGCAACTATTAACAAGAGAAAAAACAGTAAACGTCGATCAAATTATGAATACAGAGGCTTTGGAAAACGTGACAGCCAGAAATATCTGCGGCAGAGGAGGCAGCGGCAGACGGAAAGAAATAATGATAAATGTTTTAAGACAGTCATCATCATCAAGTGCCCTGTCAGCTGGCGTTTATGACTCTCCACAGATCTCGTTCTTTATGTTCTGGATCAACTTTGCTGATGATATTCTCCATGCTCCCGTCTCAGTCCATCCAGCATAATTTCTCTTTGTCTACCTCTGCTACTCTTCCCTTTGATCTTTCCAGTTGTCACTTTGGATTTCAATGCCTCCATTCTCATCACATGACCTAAAAAAAAAAGCTGTTTTATCTCTTTCTTATTGTTGTATATAATGTTATAGTTTTATTAGCCTCTTTCATGCAATTGTTGTTATTTGCTCTAGTAATCCAAGGAATTAGCAACATTCGTCTCAATAACCACATTTTTATTGCTTCCAAATAAGACGGTAACAGTGAGAAATATGATCAACAGAACTGAGCCAGAATATTAAGGACCAAGATTTGTGAAAGACAAGAATGCCTAGACTAGTTGGTAAAGCAGACAGTGATGGTGATGATCGTCACTCGGTGTTTCCCACGACCTCTCTGTACTTAAGCACGTGCGTATTGACAACCTGGCAACAATCGTTTTCAAAACTGGCCGTAATGTGATTTTCCTATTGTGGAATATAATTTGGAGGTAGGCGAGAATTTGTCAGCTGCAGTAGTATGAAAATTGGATTAGACACGCGACTAAAATTCGGCAGAGCGCTTGCCGTATAAGTGCGTGCGATCTTTGTTTTTTAGCCAAGACTAACTACCAACTAACACTCTATATGTGTGGATTGCAACGTACAATTATTATTATTTTGCATCGCTCCTTCTTTCGATCTTTGTGTTTTGCTGTTTTATTCAACTGCCGCCTGATTCAATGTAGCTTCCACCCAAATCTCGGCATGCGTTCTGTATATTTCTTCATCGTTATGTAGCCCCTGTTGTCTTATGTAAAGCTGGCATCTGACATGAGTATGATATAGTTAGAGCAAGTGTATCAAGCCTGAGAAGGCTAGAGCATGCACATTGAGTCTCACAAAGTGAGAATTAGTCACTCCGGTCTGGGAAATTTAGAATATGTGTAACGAGTATGCGAAGCTTAGAAAAAGTGTCTCAAGTATGATAAGTTAGAACAAGTGTCTCAAGTGACAGAAACGTAGAACAAGTGTCTCAAGCGAGAGAAAGTTAGAACAAGTATCTCAATCTTGAGAACGTTAGAACAAGTGTTTCAAGCGAGAGAATATTAGAACAAGTGTCTCAAATATGACAAGTTAGAAAAAGTTTCTCAAACGTGAGACAATTACAACAATTGTCTCAACCGTGAGAAAGTTAGAAGTAGCTCAATCGAGAGTAAGTTAGAAGAATTGTTTCAAAAATGGTAAGTTAGATTATGTGTCTCAAGCGAGAGAAAGTTAGACCAAGTGTCTCAGGCGAGAGAGAGAGAGAGAGAGAGAGAGAGAGAGAGAGAGAGAGAGAGAGAGAGAGAGAGAGAGAGAGAGAGAGGAGAGAGAGAGATTTTTAATGTTGCATATCCCTTACAGGACGTTGCAGTCAACACCAGCATTGTCAGCTGCTGTTGATGTACTAGGCAAGTTTTTACGTTCAGTAGTTTGCCATTGCTTTCTGAACGACTGGCTCCCATACCAACACGTTATAACACAACGCGACACGGTCTGCTGCACAAATCGGTCGCGGCTGCGTTTCGAACGCCTGGTAAGCGGCTCACGAACCGCGTTCGCAAGCCTTTGGCCACGGAGACCGGCGAGAGAGATATGGATCACGTATAAGGCTTCGCAAATATTTGATATGCAGTTCACTAACATTTAAACATCAGCAGGAAAACAAATGTCAGTGAACATTTAATATTTCTCAGGTAATTTCACAAAAAAGACACGGAAACATTGAATACCATAAAACACAGAGATGGGACCACTACTGGACTACCACTCCAGTAAAAATAATGACATAAATAGCCTTTCAGGAATCTGACATATACCGATTGTTCAGCTATAATAGTCACAGTACTGTACACCCCATGTTCTCTTCGATAGTATTGGAAAATATAGGAAGGGAACACTAGGAAAACACTAGGATTAAATATTCAAACTGAAGACAGAGCAAGATATTCAGAGAAAACACCACTGTCACCTGTCAACTACTGCCTATAGTAAGATGCAATGAATGAATGGTCCTCATCATTCGTGATGGACGAACATCCATAGTAGCTTGTGGTGTAGGATAGGGGGTATTAAGCTGAGAAATCAATGCCGCCTGGCTAGTGCATTCGAGTGAATTGAGCAGGTAAGGGTTTTCTTTCTGTCCCCGACAAATACTAATCTACACCGTATCGAGGATTCGAATCCAGGTCTCCTGGAGGAGGACCGGGCATTCTAGCCACTCGGTCAGCTGCTCCTCGGAAAAAACACCAACAATTAAAATACATTTTCCTAGAATCCAACATAACTTTAGATTTTCATAGACTTCAACATAACCCTAGATTTTAGACTCATCTGATCTGGGTTCGATCTCACTTGGAATTCAATATTTTGAACGTGTGGACTCTTTTTCTGACATATTTGTTCTGTAAAATTCTTGCGATATTGTCTTTAGTGCCTCGAATTTTTCTTATTTGTCAACACATCTGATAAAACTACCATCTAGTCCTAAATTTCTGTAAAACACTCCATCTCCTAAATGAACTAGACATTACTTTGTTTAATCAAATTATTTTCAACGGTTCTTGTCTTGACATTAAAACACCATCTGTGGACACAATATTTCAGTAGCATCTTTCAATGGTTGCTTCACGGTCGAGTGATTACAGTGTTCAATGATTTTTACAAGGAAATATGCCTTCTTTTTATGGTCCTGTCAGACGCACAGAGCCGCATGGAGAGATCACCATTTGGGGGAATTCATGAACAAATATTGTATTCCCCAAGCTCGTGCATCTCTCAAATTATGTCCTTTGATGTCTGAAACAATCTTAGCCACTTCCAAAGTGGTCGTTTAGAAACACGAATCAATGTGGCGAGTTCTTTGTGTCTAGCGAGTCATTTCTTTTCTAGTGTTATCGAGTTCCAGACGCTTGAATTTTTTTTTTTTTTAAAGTCTGACGGAAATTGACGTCTGTGCAGACAGGAGAGCTTCAGTACTAACGTCATCTTGTTTAATGGCCTTTAGTGTTCCATTATCATTTCTTTGATCTGTGCGGCTAGTGTGTGTCTCTGGGTATTAATTATTAGATATCGGAAGTTGTAAGGATTCACTTCAACAAATACAAAGAATGTGGCAGAGAAGTAAAGGCTGCTGGCTGGAAAAAGAAGCATAACATGATTTTCAAATGCAACGTCTAGTTTGAGCAAGCTATTGTTTCAGATTATATTCTTTTGCTAATTTTAGTTTGGTTGCTAACTGCTAACTATGCAGCAAAGGAAATGGCGAATGTTAGGAAACCGCTAAAACCATGAATGAATTAGATTAATAAAT
This sequence comes from Cepaea nemoralis, assembly GCA_014155875.1. Taxonomy (NCBI): domain Eukaryota; kingdom Metazoa; phylum Mollusca; class Gastropoda; order Stylommatophora; family Helicidae; genus Cepaea; species Cepaea nemoralis. Next base: position 224,635 of record JACEFZ010027460.1, read on the forward strand.
TATTGATTTTGACTAATATTCACACGCAGTGGCAAATAGTTGACTTGAAATCATCAGCATCTTGTGCCATGTCGATAAATTGGGCGGTTATGTTTGTCATCTCACACATTCACTGGAGTTGTGGATCAGCACTGTGTCTTTTTCTTCTCGATTATGCGGTCAAGCTATCCATATATTTACCACTCTGCTTTTCTCTTGCTTTTTTTCCTTCAGTCTTGCCAGTTGTCACCAAGTTCTCCAGTTTATTTCTCATAACGTGCCTAAATAAAACATGATTGTCTACATCTAATTCCACTAATTAGTTTACGGTTTCAGTTTGTTTCTTGTCATTTATCCTCATTTATTTTATTTATTTATTTTTTTTTTGGGGGGGGGGAGGGGGGGGGGGGGGTTGTCCATGGTATTCTTTGCACTTTCCTCAGAAACCACATTTTCACTGCCGTTAGATGTTTTTCTGCTTGTCTACTCATAGTCCACGCTTCATAGCCATACAAAAGTGTAGGTATTATGTAACACTTCAACACTCTTTTTCTCGTTGCAATTGACATCTTTTTATTGGTCAGAATGTTTTCAACTTGCACAAGGCTACCTTTGCTATAGCGATCATTGTTCTAATCTCTTCAAGGCATCTCCTTTAAGATGTTATGACTGTTCCAAGATAGTTTCACTGATTCATTTGTTTAAAAATATTCCCGCTTACTCATATATTACATTGTGGTATGTTTTCTTCTTAGAGACAACCATAATCTCTGTCTTCTTACAATTCAATTCTAACCATAGTTGTTCACTGTGTAGAATAACCGCATCTATTGGGAAGAAATAGAGATGGCATTCATAAGCACGAGGGGATGTTAGCAAGAAAAATAAACTCTTCATTTTCCGCATGTCTCCCAATTGAGATTTGTTCAGGATTTGTTGATCTTTACAGTTACTGCTTTCTAAGCGAGGGAGTAGCCATTCTTACGCCAGTCCGACTTATAAACCGCATGGGAGGTTACAATGTTCTAATTCTTTGCTTCACTTACAAGCCTGGATAGCATATAGAGAAAAATATAGACTACAGGACTAATGTGTATGGGTGCACAGTATAAATAAGGAATAGAGATTGCGGCAACAACATCATCATCACCATTATCATAATCATCACTATCAACATTCAGGTCCGCATGGCCGAATGGATAAGAATGCGTGTTTTTAAACATCCGATGTGCTGATGCCGAGGTTAGCGGCTCAACGCCTAAACCGGACAGCTGGACTAAAATTTTGACTTGTCGTCCTTTACTTGGGGACGTTAATTACAAGTACCTCTGAAGTCGGAGTGCGTTTGCCTGATCGCGAGGGATATTGTTAATAGGGAAAACTAGCCCACATGCAAAATTCAGTCCATCACTACCATAAAGTAGTTTTATGGGCTACGCTTGAGTTCAAAGCGAGCGAGCGCAAAAATCGTTACCAACATCATCATTATCGTCATCATCATTAACATCATCATCAGTATTATTATCATTATCGTCATTATTATCGTCATCATCATAATCATCATCATCGTCTTCATCATCATCGTCGTCGTCATCATCATCACCATTATTATCCTGATCACCACAGTCATTATCGCTATCTTAAAAATCATCATTATCATTATCATCATCATCGGTATCGTCATCATCATCATCAAAACCAGCATCCTCATCATCATCTTTATCATCATCATCATCATCATTATCATCATCATCATCATCATAAACATCATCATCATCAGCATGAATATCATCAGTATGTAGCAAATCTTTTACGGAACACCGCTTTAAGAACAATCCATTAGCGACCTAGCCAACAATCCAGAATCTTTCTAGTGAACGAACGAACGAATGAAAATAAAGTTCGTTCGTTCACTAGAAAGATTCTGGATTGTTGGCTAGTTCATCTGCTGCGTGTATTGGCATGCCCGGGATGTGTTAAATGCCCTGTGTCCACAGTCTTGTCTGTTGTTGCTCCTCACTCATATTCCAGGAACATGTCTTCCATTAATGTTCTTTCTGAGCCATTATGTTTGATGTGGCCAAAGAACTTTAGCGTCAGAGATATTATGCTGATTCAGAAGTAGGTGTCTCTGATGTTAAAATCGTCAAGGGTTGACTGCGTTTTTAAAAATTCTTAATGCATAGTATTCTCTAGATATTTTTTTATGTGCTTGCTTGTTTGCTTGCGTTCGCTGGCTGTGAATTCCAGCGTGAAGTCCTGTATGTCGGATGAAGACATCCTCTTGTCCAATATCAATGTGATGTCATACCGAACTGAGGTTTGCGTGAGTATCCGTTGTCCCATGCCTGGCTTATTGGTGTGCAGACTGGTGGTTCCTCGCCGTGCAGGCAGATACTCTTCGACTTCGGAAGAATCAGCGATCCTACTACTTTAGCCAGGACCCCAAAGGGATTTATTGCCTAGGACGCACGACTAGGACGTGTTAGCAGATCTTGGCCAGTATAGAACCTGGCCCTGGTGTTTTGGAAATACCTCTGCGTGCAATTTATTTATGTAATATTTAAGTTTAACTGCCTGGATGTTCGTCTTGTGTGTTTATGAAGTGATCCACGAATCACATCCGTTGGCTGTCACAGACAAGATGAATCCGTAGGTTGTCACAGACAAGATGAATCCGTAGGTTGTCACAGACAAGATGAATCCGTAGGTTGTCACAGACAAGATGAATCCGTAGGTTGTCACAGACAAGATGAATCCGTAGGTTGTCACAAACAAGATGGATCTGTAGGTTGTCACAAACAAGATGGATCTGTAGGTTGTCACAGACAAGATGAATCCGTAGGTTGTCACAGACAAGATGAATCCGTAGGTTGTCACAGACAAGATGAATCCGTAGGTTGTCACAAACAAGATGGATCTGTAGGTTGTCACAAACAAGATGGATCTGTAGGTTGTCACAGACAAGATGAATCCGTAGGTTGTCACAGACAAGATGAATCCGTAGGTTGTCACAGACAAGATGAATCCGTAGGTTGTCACAGACAAGATGAATCCGTAGGTTGTCACAAACAAGATGGATCTGTAGGTTGTCACAAACAAGATGGATCTGTAGGTTGGCACAAACAAGATGGATCTGTAGGTTGTCACAGACAAGATGAATCCGTAGGTTGTCACAGACAAGATGAATCCGCAGGTTGTCACAGACAAGATGAATCCGTAGGTTGTCACAGACAAGATGAATCCGTAGGCTGTCACAAACAAGATGAATCCGTAGGTTGTCACAGACAAGATGAATCCGTAGGTTGTCACAAACAAGATGAATCCGTAGGTTGTCACAAACAAGATGGATCTGTAGGTTGGCACAAACAAGATGGATCTGTAGGTTGCCACAAACAAGATGGATCTGTACGTTGTCACAAACAAGATGGATCTGTAGGTTGTCACAAACAAGATGGATCTGTAGGTTGTCACAAACAAGATGGATCTGTAGGTTGTCACAGACAAGATGAATCCGTAGGTTGTCACAGACAAGATGAATCCGTAGGTTGTCACAGACAAGATGAATCCGTAGGTTGTCACAGACAAGATGAATCCGTAGGTTGTCACAAACAAGATGGATCTGTAGATTGTCACAAACAAGATGGATCTGTAGGTTGTCACAGACAAGATGAATCCGTAGGTTGTCACAGACAAGATGAATCCGTAGGTTGTCACAGACAAGATGAATCCGTAGGTTGTCACAGACAAGATGAATCCGTAGGTTGTCACAAACAAGATGGATCTGTAGGTTGTCACAAACAAGATGGATCTGTAGGTTGGCACAAACAAGATGGATCTGTAGGTTGCCACAAACAAGATGGATCTGTAGGTTGCCACAAAAAACATTGATATTCTCAAAATTATTTACTTTATTTGTTTGCTGGTGTTGTTCCATAAACTGTCCGTATTATCACCAACCTGAACATCATATTGAATTGGAATGCACAGTTTGAACAGTGCTGATATATAACTGTCTATGCAATATAAAACCCCACGAAGCATGTTTACCAAATGTTTTACTCCACTGTGGAAATGAAGCCACACTTTAGCTATAACGTAAAGTTAAAGTTAAGGGCATTTTTACACGTCTTTAACGCATATTTGTACATGGCGCTGGCCCCATAATTTTATAGACTTGGCACTCGAGGGGTGATGTGGTCACAATCACAAAGGCAGTTTTTACTTCCCAAAATATTTCCAGATACAACCTGGGGCAACCTGTGACTGGAAGCTCAGGTTACTTTTGAAGAATTAACAATGCGAATTCAAACCCATAACTAACAGACTGCAGGCTACTACACAAGTGCAAATAGTCATTTTACATTACGGCCATTAAAGAAAAATAAGCCCGTTGTTTGGCGGCCCGGGAATTATAATAAACAATTTTAAAAAAAAAACACTCGAAATATGTTGTGTTTGGTTAATTATTATGACTCATTATTGTAAAAACAAAAAAGGAAGCAAGTCTTCAAATAAGGCAATGAGAAATCAACCCCAGACTGGGGCAATGATTCACGGTCGGTGTCTTTATGCTACTCGTAAACTGTGTGTAACCTCATGACGCAATCGGCTATTGTCGACGTCATTCTTCCGAGCAAGGCTGAGCACAAAAAGAAAACACTTCTTGATCCCGTATTGTGATGACTATTAAATGAGTCACCGTGTATGTTATTGTTCAGATTTCTAGAACATTCCGTGAGTCACTTGCTTTCAGCATCTTCCTTTGGTCTCTTGTCTTTCCTCACAATAAAATTGCATGACAGAGCCGATCAGATTTTAAATGTTGCGTTCAAACAAGAAACTATTTTGTGATGACAAATTCGCTTCGAGAGGGATTTGAGCGCCAGACCACCGGCTGGCAAGTAAGTGTACTAGTTACTGCGCTAATGTTGCTCCTGCAGTATTTAAATAACATGTCCCACATCTTTTGTAGGACATTGCGATCAATGCCAGGTTGATGTTCTGTGCAATTGTATGTTGCCATTACTTTCTGAATTACATGCTGTATTTCAAGTGACTGCAGTGTTTGAAAATATTGTCGGTTCAAGTTTTGTATTTATCTGTTATAATGCATAAACTTTACATAGCGTGAATACAAAACAGAGGAGCGGCTTGCCGAGTTGCTAGAATGCTGGATTCTCCTTCGGGAGACCCGGGTTTGAATCATCGGTTAGGTGTGGAGTTTGTTTTGTTCTGTCGGGGGTGGGGGGGGACTCTAACCTGCACAGTTCGCGGCCACTGCACTAGCCAGGCGGCCTTAATTCCTCAAGCTCAAAACCCCCCACCCTCCCCCTGCTATACACCGCAAGGTACTATATAGGTAGTAAATGCCAGTGACAAAATACAAAACTTGGACCGGAAATAATTTCAAACACTGCAGATTAATTAAAAATACACCCTATAGAAGTCAACGTTTAAGTGCAGCAGACCAGTGTATGGAATAAATCCGCCACGCAAACAATGTCTGTCCAGTGTTTGAAAATATTGCAGTCCAAGTGTTGTATTTACCTTTTATATTGCGTGAACTTCACAGAAGGTAAATACAAAGCTTGGACCAGCAATATTATGAAGTTACGAGGGAGCGCTCTTAACCCTTTCGGCCACCCTGACCTTTCATGTAGGGTTTCTTCTTCTGCCCTGTATTCCCCCATTGGGGCATAGGCCCTCAACCAAGCCTCGCCAAGTCGTCCTATCTGTTTCTACCTCCTGCAGTTCCTCCATGTCTTGGCATTATTATCCATATCTGTCTGTAATTCTCTTTTCTGTGTTTTATTTTTTATTTTTTTTTTTCAGTTCTATTTTTTTTTCCCACATTTTCACCTGGTAGGTTCCCGAGAGAAGAGTATCTAGTTATACAGGATGTATTCTAATGTCTGTCCAGTGTTTGAAAATATTGCAGTCCAAGTTTTGTATTTACCTTTTATATTGCGTGAACTTCACAGAAGGTAAATACAAAGCTTGGACCAGCAATATTTTCAAACACTGCACAGTCATTAAAACTACACCCTGTATTATCCTCAGGTTTTCTCAGCGTGTGTCCTATCCTATAATGGGTGCTAGGAAATGTCTGCGGAAACAAAGGCGACTGGCGTGATATTGATTCCATCACCAACTGAGTGCCAACTGCTCAATACAAATATGGGTCTACCAGCACTTTCCCATTGCGACAAGGGTGCGTAATGTCTCCAGCCCTATATGGTGAAAATATAAAACCTATATGTTTTATGCATATGCAATTTGGACAGTAGGCAGACATAATGAAAAACATCTAATAATAGTGGAAATGTGTCTCTTAGGAAAACGCAAAAAAAAAAAAAAAAAAATAAATAAATAAATTGCTATGGACGGATAGAAAAGGGAGTGAAACAGTTCTCAAGAAATTTAAAAAATAATAACGGATTTAAAAAAAATTAGTTGCAGATAGTCAAGATCTTTTTGGTCTGGTAGGACGAGAGAAATAAACTATAAATAGAAACTTCGTGACAACTGGCAGAACTGATTGGAAAAGAGCAAGGGGTCGGCAGAGAGATAAATGCCCGAAGGGCTTAGCCACATGGCATAATGGGGACAAGAACACAGACCTGGCCCAAACCACGCGAGAACTCGTGAGATGACCAACCATGACTGCCCCAGCACATCAACATAGTACATTATGATCATATTGTCAGTGTAGAAAGCTTCTAATTTTGTTGTAGTTCATTTATTGTTGAATCTTTTGTTTTTATTAGTTAGGATGATTGCCACTGATATGCTTCTTCTCTATTAGCCTCTGACATGATAGTATTCTCTCTGTGAGTATCACAGTCCTATTGCCTATATTGCCATTATATGTGGTATAATTCTTGCATCAGTGCCTCTTCTCATCTGCATTTATCTAATAAGTATATATCTTATCTGTGATTTTAAAATGTTTTGCATATCCTTTACAGGACATCGCTGTCAATATCAGCATCTTTCAGCTGATTGTTGATTTCTTGGCAAGATTACGCTCAGTAGTTTGCCATTGCTTTCTGAGCGACCGGCTCCATACTCTCACAAGTCACTCGCGTGACTCGAACCGCTTCCAATTCTCGTGCGCTCACGTCAACCACGAGAGTATTCGGGGTTACGGAGAAAGCTGTTAACCCCTCGACCAGGGAGACCGGCCTTATCTGTGATACGTGGTTTAAATTGTCTTATCTGTACAATACGTTTGTGGCTCTGTCTACATTTACAATGTATTAGTTATTACTAGCAAACCGAGGTAATCCAGTGGCTTTCCTGCCTGCCAGGTGATCATGTTCGAGGCAAGGTATTATTTAATTGACCTGTGCTCACATGTCGCCAGATCCTAAAACGAGTACCATGAACGCTTTTGAAGTTATCAATCCATTTTCTTCTCAGGCGCCCACTTGCTCTCGTATTAAATCTTCTTTGCTGTATTGCCAATTTCGGTAACCGATGCTGTTGCTTTCCAACGAGTTGGAGATATCCGAACCATTTGATCTTTTGCTTTTCAGTTTATGTGACGTAAGATGTTGACATCACTGTCTGTCTGATAACATTATTCCCTTCTCGGTCTCGGATGGTTATATTGACAGCTCTCATGCATCTCATTTCGCTGTTGTTAATTTTGAGTAAGTGTGATTTGGCTAATGTCCAAGTTTTATGTGGTAGCAAAAGATTGGTTTCAATGTTATTTACAAGTATTATCTGTGCTTTGGCAGATATGAGTATATTTGGTTGTTTCAGTGTGTGAGATAGTTGCTATATAAGCGCACTTATTGTGAAGATCTGATTTAGATTTCTGTGTCTATTATGCCATCCTCTTTGATAATATTTCCTGGATCTTTAAATTGTTTAACTTGCTTCATATGTGTACCATCTATAACTACATTATAGGACCGAGGGATGTGCTCACCTGTATGAAATCCATTTTAATAGTATTTATATGCATAATATAAACGCATAATTATGTCTCCAGATCGCAGCGAACACTGTTTACTCCTCTATCTTGGTTACTTTATCAAGTGAACATACCACGCCAACCAAGGACTGGAAACAAAAGCTGGAATTATTGATATAGTGTCTAGTCCAGTGGTTCTCAACCGGTAGGGAATTCCCCCCAGGGGGGAATTTTAGGGTTTCCAGAGAGGGAATGAAGACCATTTCAAGATCGCGTTAATGCAAGAACCGATTACTTGATATTGTTTTTCCCTTCATACTTTACAGTTAAGTACGTCTCATCTTTCTAAAATTCATTTTATAAAGTCAGTAGACCCACAAATCATGTTTTATGTGGATGTCTAGACTTGTTTTAGTATGTGCTATTAAATTTACCTTACATTTTTACGTATACTGTATAGGGGTGGGGGATTTTTAGATAGGAAATATGAAAGGGGGGGGGGAATGACGTTCTGAAAATATGGTGAGGGGGGGGGGCACGGGCCACATTTTTTATAGGAAGGGGGGGGAATGACGTTCTGAAAATATGGTGAAGGGGGGCACGGGCCAAAAAAGGTTGAGAACCACTGGTCTAGTCATTGCATTGTTTGACAATATAGGACCAATAACGTCTCGTAAAATGATGGACATCTTTGCAGGTGTAGAGGTCTATTGGGTACATGGTGGTGCTTGTCACATAATTTTATAGACTAATCGACAGACGGCGGATGATGTGGTCAATATCTCACCGGCTGAATTTAATTTCCAGGGTAAGTCTTGGTACCCGTTTAAAACTGGGCCGACTTGGGAAGCCAGATTAATTTTAAACGATCAGCCTCGGTGTGGATTCGAACGCATTGCATCCGGGGCTGTAGGAGAGCGAATTTTCCCTACTCTATAGCGGTTGTCGTGCTTGAAACTGTTAGGGTTTTATTGACTGGGCTGTGTAGGTTGTAAATTCTGATTTTCACTTCCTTTATAATTTTATCAACCTGTTTAATTTTTATTTGGTTGTTAGAGTCGTATTTTGCAGCAAGGTACTAATTTTCGCGCTTACGTATTGCAACTTCACCATATTGTCCTTCAAGACTGAAACGTGTGGTCGGATATCCTCTGATCAAGAATCTGTGATAGATGTTGACGTGGGTCTCTTGGATGCACGCCACATCAGTTGTTTTCATTAACACATTTTGACTCCTTTGACGTTCCACTGTAGTATGCTGACCGTCCGTGGTGTTTGGTTAATAGCGCTTAGCGATTCCTTCAGTGCCTTATTTCCATAAAACATGGCAAGAACCATCCGCACTGGAGGGACTATCTCCGCACGGCGGGGCTCCATGAGATTAACACGATTCTGGTTTTCTTTAATTTGTGACACTATCAAGTGAGTTGATGTGCATTGTTTCATTGGATTTCTTTCTTTATGAAAATACCCACATCGTGATTCCTACCCGGTGTACTTTAAACAGCGACGAACATGTTACCACATCATCATTATCATGTGGCTTGCCAAATTATGTCCCACATGTTCGTTCGTTAACGTACTCGGTCTGCTAGGATTTTTATTTTAATTGTTTCGTGTTCACATCCACTTCTCGTCCCATTACTACATATAGCAAGATGGTTTAGAATTTTACATATTCAAAGTACACTTATGGTCTTACTTCGATTTCATTCGTTAATACTTTCTACAATTCCAATTTGGGTAATACTTCGTTTTTTCTTTCACCCGCTTGATAGTCCTCCTATTCATTTGAATAACCACATTTCCTTGGCTTCTATGTTGTCCTCTCTGTGTTTATTCATTGCATGGGGTTTTGCACCTTATAAAACAGTATCATCATCATCATAATATAATAATATGTTAAGAGCAGGATGTCTTGGTTAGCCAACTCACGCGATAACCAGAGTCTTGGATCAGCTCTGTTCTTGTGCCGAATAAGCCATATGGCCAAGCTATCTATATATGTATCCCCACCTTTCCCTTATTTTTTCCCATCAATTTTCCCAGTTGTCACTAAGTTTTTTTTTTTTTTTTTCTCCTCTCAGCGTGTCCAAAACAATTTTGACTGTCTACCTGTAGTTCTTTAATCATTTTGTCATTTTGTTACTTGTGGAACAAACTTCATAATTCGTTATTCTCTGCCCGTCGCATTTTTTTACATGTTCCACAGAAACTTGCCATCAAATATTTCTCAGTTTGTCTGCTTATTGTCTATGTTTCACATGTATACAACAGTATAGGTTCTATCTATCACTTGAACACATTTATTTTCAAAACATTTAACAGTTGTTTTTATTTTTATTTTATTTGTGTAAGTTTATTTGAGACTTCTTCTTCTTCTTTCGTTCGCCTAAATTATGTTTATAACTGCAATGTTGTCTCTTGTATGAATCTAACAGTCTTTTTTAGTTCATTCAGCGGTCCATAGAGTTTATCTTCCACTGTTGTCTCTCTAGGCCAGAAGGTTCGCCTGGATATGTTGTAGTTTGGGCAATCCTGGAGTATGTGCTCTGCTGTCTGCGACGCCAAACCACATGTGCACATGGCTGAGTCACCAATCTTGAATTTTGTATACATGTGGTTGCGTAATCTATTGTGTCCTGTTCTGAGGCGAATGTTGCGAATTCCTTGGACTGCCAGAGTAACTAACAACGACAGCCTGAAAGAGGCTAATGAAACTAGAATACTATATACATCAATGAGAAAGAGACAAACAGCTTTCTTTTCCATGTTATGAGAAGAAAGACATAAGAGAACATCGCGACAACTGGAAAGATCGAGGGGAAGCGAGGCAGATGCAGACCAAGAGAAATGATGCTGGATGGATTGAGACGGTGCCATGAAGGAATATCATCAGCAGAGTTGATCCAGAACACCAAAGACCGAGATCTGTGGAGAGCCATGAACGCCTACGTCAGCTGGCAGGGCACTTGATGATGATGATGAAGTTTATTGTCTATCTTGCAAAAGTCGACCTCCGCCATAGCGATTTGACATTCAAGAGAAGGTTAGTTTAACAATAAGAGATGGATACTCTTTCCTGGCCGTCGTCAAATGCTTTAATATAAAACTCAACGAATTTTGTGCGTTTTATAGTTCTTTTAATGAGGCTTCAGAGCGTGAAGCAGTGCGATGACAAGAGATGATAAAGGACACAATGGCATCTCTACACCAGTGTCGCCGATCTCTGCAAACACAGAAACGCCATTAACCCCACATAGTACACTCATAAATCAAACAGACGCGGTAATTTTAAAATCGTCTCAGATTTCTGACGGAAATTTTCGAGATATTTCTCTATGAGTTCTATTTTCCTAACTATTGATATTTGACATCATTTTAAGCGAATAGTCCTAATCTTACTGGCTCCAAACGTTTGCGTAATTATATCTCCATCACAAATCCGGAAATTACATTCTGAAGCCGGAAGTGAAAATGACTGCATTCGGGAGTTTTCGGAGATTCCAGATGGTAATGGCTGCGTGGTGATTTCAAGGTGGTAATTTATTCTTTGATGAGCTAGTTTGTAATCACCTTTCATTATAATTATCTTAGGCAGAAATGGAACAGGCACACCCGTCTACGAAAGTTTTAGTTCAAACATTAAAATAATTTCAGAGTATCTTAATGGATTCCGTTGTTGCGAGAATTATTTATATAGCGTTAGTTATTAATGACTGTGCAGTGTTTGAAAATATTGTCGGTCCAAGTTTTGTGTTCACCCTCTGTAAAGTTCATGCAACATAATAGGTAATTACAAAACTTGGACCGGCAACATTTTCACACACTGCATAGTCATTAAAAATACACCCTGTATACATACGAATTCCTTATTGTTGCAGTTGCTGTTGTTATCAGTTCAACGCTGCGAGATCCCGTCCTTTAACACAATGTCATATACTGACACGTTCTAGCAGTAATAAAGTCTTATTTTGTTCCATATAAATAGAACGTTCGGTACCAAGCAACTCTTCATGCACGTATCTATAAATATGCTAGAGACCGTCAATTGATGTGATTGGCCACTAAGTTAACACGTGTCGACTGTACAACATAAATACTCAAACTTTGACTGGTTTCGATTTATTTGTGATCTTGAACACACGTTCGAAGGCCATGGTAACACAGTGGCTAGTGCATTTGCCTACAGGCTATGCTGTCGTGTGTTCGTATCTTCCTCCAGATGAGATTTTTATAAACTGTTGTTTTAATTTACTTGGATTCCCATGGCTAAAATAAACACCAAACAATGTTGTGGACAGTAGATAACGCCGGCGTGACATTGACCACAAGACAAATCCAGTGTCAAATGGTCTTTAAAATCTGAGACTAACACCATATACCCAATATACACTGAGGCGTGTAAACTGCTCATTGACATTTAACACAGGTTCGAGAACGTTTCTTTTCTAATATTGGCAAGAGCTGAGCACTCAAAGAGATTTTAAAAAAAATAACGTTGCTTAAAAGTCGGCAGGGTCGACTTCATTGCAACGGGTTTTATCCCATATGGCTCGAACTCTGTAGCTCTAGCGACGACCCACAGGAGTCTCCGAAATATTTAACTCGTGAACAGAAGAACGTGGCCCGGAAAGGAACACACAACCTTCGGAGCCAGAGTCAAACGGCTTGACCACTTCGCCACAGAGACTCCCAACTCAAAGAGATGACGACGATGATGGGCAACTTCGGAAAGATACATGAAAGTGAACACCATGGAATGTAAATGGTAGGAGGTGAATGTTAAATAGTGTATGTAGTATTTTATGTGGGCATGCGGCATCTGGTCGGTCCGTGTCTGTTGGATAATGATGTCAGTTGGGTAATGATGTCATTGATGTTAAGACATTTGTTTGTAATCTTCGCAATGTGTTGCTCAAACTAAATTACTCTATTACACACATATACATATATATATATATATATATATATATATATATATATATATATATATATATATATATATATATATGTGTGTGTGTGTGTGTGTGTGTGTGTGTGTGTGTGAGTGTGTGTGTGTGCACGCGCACATAAAGACTAAAGTCTGGAATTAAGAGATGAGAGGACGATGATGACGTTAATCACCCATGATTGACATCTGAACAATAAAATGTGTTCTATGTACCTCTAGTCTACTTCTGAAAAATCGCAACACAATGATCCTTAATAAGTGTGTTAGTTTGCATTTTCAATCTGTCGTCAACATCTAAATGAAGCTAAATTATTATAGCGCAAATTGCCGGTTTCTAAAGATATCCCTCTTTTAGCTGCATTACCAAAGTTGCAGAGAATGATAAGTTAACAGACTCGTAATGCACGTAATTGGATTGTGTTGAGCGTTTCATGCAATCAAGTTTCTTTGTATGTTCGTGCTCCGGTCTCGGAAGCGTCTTTTCAAAGCCAGAAGTGTACTCGTAAAGGGAATCGCCCGCGTCCGTGGCAACACAAAAAATGAACTGTCTGCTGACAAAAGGAATAAAACACTGAGTTAATGGGCTTTATTATTCTCCATGGTAACGCAAATTTGAGCGTTCTGTTTTGTTGCATGAAGAATGAGCGTCGAGAACTCAGGTGCGTTGTTTGAGACAATTTAAATACGTCAGTTGGTCACAATAGACATGACATGTGTAGGGTGGCTATGGTGTAAGAAAGAGAACGAGAGAGAGAGAGAGAGAGAGAGAGAGAGAGAGAGAGAGAGAGAGAGAGAGAGAGAGAGCGTGAGAGAGAGAGAGAGACATAGTGAGTATGAGAGAGAATGTGAGAGAAAGATTGAATGAGAGAGAGAGTGTGTGTAGAGAGAGAGAGTGGGGAGCGTGAGAGAGAGAGAAAGAGTAAGTGTGAGAGCGAGTGTGTGTGTGTGTGTGTGTGTGTATGTGTGTGTGTGAAAGAGTGAATGAGAGAGAGAGAGAGTGTGTGTGTGTGAGAGAGAGAGAGATAGAGAAAGAAAGGTTGACATGGAGAGGAATAGAACAGAGAACTGTGAGAAGTATTATAAATTAAGCGTTTTGTAAGCTACAGTTATATAATGTAATGATGATTTCAGTCATATCTATTATGCCTAGAGCAAGGAAAGGTAAACATGTCATATTTTCTTTGTCCTTATAAACATCATAAAATTAGTATAAAGATGATTTAGAATCCTTTCATTAAAACTTTGTCGTATTTATTGTGCAGTTGAGTGTACATTTCTGCCTTGTTTAAAATGAGGTCATATACCAGTATTCTCGTTTTTTGTTTCTTGTTGTTGATTTAATTCCGACTTTTCAGATTATGCCAATTGTAGGCATACATGTGCATGTGTGTGAATTTTATTAACATTGAACCTTGTGTTGTGAAGATTTATGCCAAGTTAATGCGACTTCAACATTTTCATGTGCCAAGCCGACAAGCGTTGGTGGTCATGTTTCGCCATATCAGGCTATCACCAAAGTCGTGGATCAGCTCTGTGTTCTTGTGTCGACCATACCACGTGACCAAGCCATCCAGATATTTACTTCTCTGCCTTCCCCTTGTTCTTTTCCCCTCGATCTTGCCTGTTGTCACTAAGGTCTCCAGTTTATTTATTCTCACATCTTGTTAATACAATTGTGACTGTCTACGTCTAATTTCTCTAATCAGTTTAGTATGCGATATATGACAAAGCAATAACAGTTGTTTTTCTGCTACGAGTTATGGTTCATTTACAAACAAAGAATTGGAGATGTCTAAGGTTTCATATCCAAAGGAAATAATGGTTATACCTCTACTTATGATATTACATCCAGATTAAACAATAGTTGCCAACCTCTACTTAAGGTATTACATCCAGATTAAATAATAGTTGCCAACCTCTACCTAAGGTATTACATCCAGATTAAATAATGGTCGACTACTTCTACCTCAGATATTACATCCAGATTAAATAATGGTTCCCCACCTCTGCCTAAGATATTACATCCAGATTAATTAATGATTACCTACCTCTACCTAAGATATTATATCCAGATTAAATAATATTTGGCAACCTTTACCTAAGATATTACATCCAGATTAAATAATGGTTCCCCACCTCTACCTAAGATATTACATCCAGAGTAAATAATGGTTCCCCACCTCTACCTAAGATATTACATCCAGATTAAATAATGGTCGCCAATAATGGTCGCCAACCTCTACCTAAGATATTACATCCAGATTAAATAATAGGTGCCTGCCTCTGCCTAAGATATTACAACGAGATTAAATAATGGTTGCCTACCTTTACCTAAGATATTACAACCAGATTCAATAATGGTTGCCAACCTCTACTTGTTGGAGGTTAGGTAGGAGGGTAGTTATATATTATAATATAAATAATATACGCTATGCAGATGACACAGTATTGGTGGCGGATAATTCAACAGACCTACAACAATTATTAGACGTTGTAGTAACAGAGAGTGCAAGGAAAGGACTCTCCTTGAATATCAAGAAAACAGTAACAATGGTAATATCAAAGAAAATAGTGACACCAAAATGTGACATAGAAATAGAAGGGAAAATCCTTAACCAAGTTGATAATTTCAGATACCTAGGGGCATTTATAACATCAGATGGAAGATGTACAACAGAGATTAGGAGCAGAATAGGGCAGGCATAAGCCGCATTTCAGAAAATGAAGAGTATCTTATGCAATAAGTCACTATCACTGAATGTAAGAAAGAGAGTGATGAAATGCTATGTAGAACCAGTTTTGCTGTATGGCAGTGAATCTTGGAATGTAAATGAACAAATTAAGAAGAAATTAGAAGCAACAGAGATGTGGTTCCTGAGACGAATGTTGCGAATTCCTTGGACTGCCAGAGTAACTAACGACGACTGCCTGAAACAGGCTAACGAAACTAGAACATTATAGACAACAATAAGACAGAGACAAATAGCTTTCCTCGGTCATGTGATGAGAAGAGAGGCATTGGAGAACATCGTAACAACTGGAAAGATCGAGGGGAAGAGAGGCAGAGGTAGACCAAGAGAAGTGATGCTGGATGGATTGAGACGGTGGCATGGAGGAATATCAGCAGCAGAGTTGATCCAGAAAACCAAAGACCGAGATCTATGGAGAGCCATGAACGCCTACGCCAACCGGCACGGCACTTGATGATGATGATGAACCTCTACTTATCCGGCTCCTTGGCGAAGAGTTTACGGACGCAGTTCGTAATCCTGTACACCTAGTTCGAAACACAGCTGCGGGAGATTTGGGAACAGACAGCCGTGCGTAGGGTTATTTTTTATAAAATGGTGTGGGTGCCGGTTGTTTAGAAAGCAATGACAAACTACTGAACTTAAACTTGCCAAGAGATCACAACATCAAATAATGCTGATGTTGACTGCGACGTCCTGTAAAGGATATGCAACTAAGTTTAACCTCTACCTAAAGTATTATATCCAGATGAAATAATGTTTACCTACCCCTACCTACGATATTATATCCAGATTGCTTGCTTGCATGCGTTTGCTGGCTGTAAACTCCAGCGTGAAGTCCTGTAGTGTCGGATGGAGACATCCTGGTGTTCAACATCAGTGTGATGTCATACCGGACTGAGGTTTGCTTGAGTATCCATTCTCCCTTGTCTGGCTTATTGGTGTGTAGGCTGGTGAGAAATAATGGTTACTTTTCTCTTCCTAGGGTATTATATCCAGATGAAATTCTTCTTATCTAACTCTCCCAAAGGTATTGAATCATGATGGTATTATATACAGATGAAATAATGGTTGTCTACTAATATCTAGGTACTTTTGCTTTCTTTCACCCCAAACAAAAGGGAATTCCAGGGTATGACGTCACATCCAGGGGTTCCCTGTGTTACGCCGAACATTCAGGGGGTTTCCGTGTGTTGCGCCATAGCTCGGTGCGCAATTCTATGCGGTGGTGCGCTATTCTTTCACTTTCCGGTTAGGGTTAGGGTTAGGGTTAGGGGGTAGGGTTAGGATTAGGATTCCTAACCCTACCCCCTAACCCTAACCCTAAACCTAACCGGAAAGTGATTGCAGGATCGATGCAAATGAGGATCGAAGGGAGACAGAAACGGTTGCCACAGCCCAAAGAAACAACACTGTGGTGTGGGGCAATTGAAACACACTGACACGCACTCCACCCGAACACAGAGGAGATCACCGTCGGCGCTAAATATAGCTGGTGACTCTAAATATAGCTGGCAAAGTTTGTTTGGGGTGAAAGAAAGCAAAAGTACCAATATCTAAGGTATGTTATCCAAATGAAATAATGTTTATTTTTCCTTTTTTTTCATATTCTATTTACAGGACATCGCCGTCAACGCCAACATTTTACTGCTGTTTTTGATGTCTTTGGCAAGTTTACGTTCAGTAGTTTGCCATTGCTTTCTGAACGACTTGCTACCATACCAACACGTTACCACACAGCACAATGTGGTCTGCTGCAAAATCGGTCGCAGCTGTGTTTCGAACGCGGGTAAGTGGGCTTACGAATCGCGTCCGTAAGTCCCTTAGCCGCGGATGCCGGCTAAGGTATTACATTTAGATGAAATAATGGTTATCTTCCTTTACCGAAGGTGTTATATCCAGCAGATGAAATAATGCTTATTTTCCTCTGCCTAAGGCATTATATGCTTGGCTTCGTGACGAATGGGTTACGGACGCGGTTCTTAATCCCGTATACCCGCGTATGAAACACAGCTGCGCGCGATTTGGTAGCAGACAGCGTTGCATTAGTTTCGCGTTGGTATCGGTGCCGGTCGTTCAGAACGCAATGGCAAACTACTGAACGTAAACTTGCCAAGACATCACAGCGGCAGAAACGCGGTTGTTGACTTTGAAGTCCTGTAAAAAAAAAAAATATTATATCGAGATGAAACAATGTTTACCTACCTCTACCAAAGATATCATATCCAGACTAAATAATTCTTATCTAAGGTATTATATTCAGATGAAATAATGTTTATCTACAGCTATCTAAGGGACGATTGAAAGTCAATAAGTAAGTGACAATTGGCTGTAGGAAAATAACTAAATATGATAACAACTTGAAACCAGTTTATTTTTATACATGCATTGTCCCTTTATTTCTCAACATAATTTCCCTCACCATTGATGCACTTATCGTCCTTGAGAAAATGTGTCTACCCAGCTATGCACCGCTTTACGGGACAAACATTTTTCAGCATAAACAGGAAGCATTTCCTTATGAATGTCCTTGGCAGGCAGTCCTTTTACCCACACACAAAAACGCACAACAGCACGTTGCTCTTTGGTTGTACACTCTGTAAGTTTTAGTCGCCATTTTGTTTATGCGCTGCGCATGCGCATGAGACACTTAGCGCCACCTGACGAACGGGAATATAAAGATCGATGTTGCTGTCACCTAACGACACCTGTAGAAAGAATCAACTACATTTACCTGCCATCCCACAGAAATGTGTGACTAGGTACTACATTTTCCGTTACCGAACGTTACCGGCGATGTTTCAAACGGCGATTTACGTTTTCTTGTTATTGTTCCCCGGTATTAAGGATATATATAGTACTCGTTATTATAGACGTTGCCGCTTGATTTAGTATAAATAATTAAATTGAGCATCCATTTTTACGCGTACTGTGAAATTTTCAAATATTTTAGTCGGCGGGGTCATCCCAAACAGAAATGATTAAGATCGTATGCTAAGATGCGTCATGTTAAATTTCAATGGCGGGAATATAGCGGTTTTCCGTGTCATAATACAGCGATGATCATTTAATATTATTATGGATTATTCAGAGCGACGAGATTATAATGATGCACGTTTGCATTCACCACCCATTCTAGTATTTAGGAGTGGAGGAAGAGGCTGGAGGAAGAGGGAGTTTGAGGTTTTCATTTGAATTTTGCGTTCAAAATAAAAACCTGAGTTATCCCCCTTAGCGCAAAAAAACCAAGAGCAGTTATCTGCCCTTAGCTTACGTGTTTTGTGGTCACACTTTCCAGAGTGGGTTACCAATGGTTACCAATATGCCAATGTTAAATATTAAACTGACATACAAAAATTAATATCTCAGCTTACAATTCACTTGCAGACTTAAATAAGGTATCGTTGGATTTGTTTTTTCAAGAAGTATCCAACTATGCAGTTATATAATTAAAAAAGCAATTTAGAAAATGTTACTAAAGTACCTATATGTGACTTACTTTTTGCCTCGCCCTCGTATTTTGTCCAGAGGAAATAATGGTTACCTATCTCTATCGCCGGTCTCTGTGGCTGAAGGGCTTGCGAACGCGGTTTGTGAGCCCGTATACCCGGGTTCGAAACACGGCGGTGCTCGTATTTTCGAAAAAGGTATAGAGACCGGTCGTTCAGAAAGCAATGGCAAACTACTGAACGTAACACTTGCCTAGTACATCAACAGCAGCTGAAAATGCTGGTGTTGACTGCAACGTCCCGTAAGGGATACGCAACAAAAAAAATCTCTATCTCAGGTATTATATCCATATTTAATATTGGTCATCTACCTCTACCTAAGGTATATATCCAGATGAAATTATGTTTAGCTTCCTCTACCAAAGGTATTATATGGTGATGAAATAATGGTTACCTGCCTCTAAGGCATTATCTAAGGCATTATTTCCTGATGAAATAATGGTTATTTTGCTTACCTCAGATATTTCATCCAAATGAAATAATGGTTACCTACCTCTGTCTAAGGTATTATATCCAGATGAAATAGAGGTTATTTTCCTCTACCTATGGTATTTTATCCAGATTAAATCATTATTATCTACCCCTACCTAAGATATTGCAGGCTACGTGGCTTAGAGGTTGGAGCACTCATTTACGCCGTTTCTCTGATTATCGATGAGTCCACACAACATGATTTTCTTGTCATCTATAAAGAAGGTAGTTTGCCATTGCTTTCCTTCCCAGCAGTGACCATACTGATCAGTGACCGTAGCCATTGTCTCCTAAAAAAAGAGATCCTCTGCCTAGCGTCGTAAAGGTGGAGACCATAGCATACAACTATCTGTCGGTTGCTCTCCATCTTCCTCCACCACCTGCACCCATGGCTTCACGTAACCCTGATCGGGTGGTTAAACGGGTACTCCACCTTGCCCAAGGGTGTCCCGTAGGCTAGCGGAGGGAAGGAGGCGCCTTACTTCTCCTTTGATAGGGGATACCCATACCCCGCTAACATTATCTTTGATTACACCACAACCTGTTTTCTGCTGACTGGGCAAATTTCCAAGCAATTAGAGATAATCGTCTGGCACATATGCAAACAACAGCTGTATTTCAGAAAATTAAAAGTATCTTATGCAATAAGTCACTATCGTTGAATGAAATATTACCATTTCAACAATAAAATTTACAAAAATTAACAATTAAATTTCCAATTTCAATGTTTCATGTAGAAATTTAATTGTTAATTTTTGTACAGTTTTATTGTTGAAATTTTATTTTTTCATTCAACGATAGTGACTTATTGCATAAGATAGTGTCAAGTGGTATGAAAGTTGGTTAGATGTAGATGGTATTCAAGTAGTCAATTAGGTAGACGTGGTTTTAAGAAAAGGTCGACTTCATAACAGAATCTGCTGGTAGGTTTTAGACTTGACGCTATTGCGGATGTGAAATTACAACGTGAGATATATCTTCCCGTTTGATTAAGAAATGTTCCTACTTTTTATAAGCTTGTTTGGAATATTTGAAAGTTTGGTCGAGATATTTATGTATTTGGCCAACGTTCTTCCCCTTTGGTCAACAGATTTTCCTACTTTCTATTATACGTTTGGCTGTGATATGTTTAAGTTTGGTTGAAAAGTGGCCAACATTTTTCACGTTTGGTAAACAAAATTTCCTAATTTTTATAAGTTTGGTTGAAATTTGGCCAAACTTTTCACATTTGGTTAACAAAGTTTCTAATTTATTTTATAAAATTCGTTAAATTTGGCCACTTTTCACATTTTGGTTAACAAATTTTCCTACATTTCATAAGTTTGACTGAGATGTTGATCAGTTTGGTTGAAATGTGGCCAACAATTTTCCCTTTGGTTAACAAAGTGTCCTACTTTTCATAAGTTGGTTGAGATATTTATCCGTTTGGTTGAACTTTAGCCAAGATTTTCACGTTTGGTTAACAAATTTTCCTACTTTTCATAAGTTTGGCTGAGCTTTTTATAAGTTTGGTTGAAATGTGGCCAAAAATTTTCACTCTGGTTAACAAATTTTCCTACTTTTTATAAGTTTGGTTGAAAATTGGCCAAACTGTTCACATTTTGGTTAACAAATTTTCCTAATTTTCATAAGTTTGACTGAGATTATTATAAGCGTGGTTAAAATGTGGCCAAATTTGTTCACTATAGTTAACAAAGTGACCCAATTTTCATATGTTTGGTTGAGATATTTATACGTTTGGTTGAACTTTAGCCAAAATTTTCACATTTGATTAATAAATGTCCCTACTTTTTATAAGTTTGGCTGAACGTTTTATAAGTTTGGTTGAAATGTGGCCAATCTTTTCACAATTTGGTTAACAAATTTTCCAACTTTTCATAAGTTTGGCTGAGCTTTTTATAAGTTTGGTTGAAATTTAGCTACAATTTTTCACTTTGGTTAACAAAGTGTCCTACTATTTATATATTTCGTTACTTTGTCAATCTTTTTCCCATTTGGGTAACACATTTTCCTACTTTTAATAAATTTGGACAAGACATTTCGTTACGTGGTCAATATTTTTCCTATTTGACTAACAAATGTTCCTACTTGGTTGGTACTTTTTCCAAATAGGTTAACAAATGTTCCTACTTTTTATAAGTTTTGACGAGGTATTTCTGTATTTGACTAATATATTTAGTACTTTGTCTAACATATTTTCTTATTTGACTGTTGAAGTGGTACATAAAAGTTGTACTTTTGTCTGGTTGTGAAGTTTAACACTGAGCAGGCACTCTGAAAAGCATATATTGGTCTTGGAAATTAGTTTCTGGAGAAAGATGTAAAGACCCGCATGGACACATACAGAGGTAATGAAAGTGCAGATGTCTTATTTGTTACGTGATAATGTCACTGGTTATGATAGCGGATACGTGACATATCATGTTGCACGCATTGCCAAAGGTTGAGTCGTGACAGTTTGTTGTGTTCGTGTGTAATATTATACATCTGTTATCATGCACTAGCCACTAGTCGCTGTATGACCCTCTAGTTGTTAGAAAAAGGACATGTCTTCCTCGACTGATGTCCATGATCACATCTCTGCACTATGAGTATAAGAAAGGCTTAATCGGCCAATGTGAAGACTAGTTTACACGCGCTTATGCTGCTTTCGAGATCGGATTATGTTGTATTGATGCCAGGGTGCCCTTTGGTGTTACTCAGAGACACTAGGACTTCACGGATTTAGAAAAGAGAGAGAGCTAGAGAGAAGGATAACGATTTTAGTTTTTGGCTGCCATGTTGACGATGCAGTGGAATCACTCCCATACATTGTGATCATCATGAGTTATGTCACCTGGTTCGACAATCGACAGTTTTTTTCTGTAGTGTCCCTCTTAACCACGTGTCTCGGTTGTTGTTTTTTCATGAATGCGACACGAAGCAGCGCCATGTTTGATTGGATGTAATTATTACCCACGTGTGGTCGAATGCAGCGCCATCGTTTATCGGCTTTAGCCAGTGAGCACGTAGTCTGGTTGTATCCATTACCACTTGTGACCGGATGCGACGCCATCTTTGACCGGATGTAACTATTGCCCAGGTGTTTCGACTGTACCATTGGGTGCTATTGACAGATGCACCATCAGTGCTCGAGCCTCTCCTGTCTTGGAGCTTTCCAGTGCACACCGTCGCTGCTTGAATAGCTAAGGAAGGCGCACCAAGACGAGCAGTCTGGTGCATGGAAATTTTGCCACTAACCACGTGTGATCGGATGCAGCGCCATCTTTGATCAGCTTTAGCCAGTGAGCTCGTGGTCTGGGTGTATCCATCACCACCTATGACCGGATGCGACGGAATCTTTGACCGGATGTAACTATTTCCCATGTGTTTCGACTGTACCATTAAGTGCTATTGACAGATGCACCATCAGTGCTCGAGCCTCTCCTGTCTTGGAGATTGCCAGTGCACACCGGCGCTGCTCGAATGGCTAAGGAAGGAGCACCAAGACGATCAGTCGATGCATGAACACACACACACACACACACATTCGCACAAGCATATATTCATTGTTGATACTTTAGTCCTCGACTGAAGGGAGTCACCACATGCACTGCTCCATGACGTCAGACATCCCACTTTGTACAGAGGGATGACCACCCACGCAGACCGACAAGGCACTGGTTGACGATGAAAAACATGCAAGTAATGCCTTGATTGATCATTCGTGTCCTGGCTGTATCCTTAGGCATTTGCCATGTCAGCAATTAGTTTTAGTGTGACATCTATTATTGATTATTGCACATTTTCCCTGCCTTTTACAGCATATTGTTCTGTTTTCGTTGTCATGTGTGAGAGATCCGGTTACCCACATGTACCAGGTGTATCCTTGAGTGCTATTGACAAATAAAAAATCAGTTTTCGAAGCGCTCCAGCTGGGAAATTGCCAGTGCACACCGGTGCTTCTCGAATGACTAAGGAAGGAGCAACAAAACGGGCAGTTCGATGCATTGGACACACACACACACACACACACACACACACACACACACACACACACACACACACACATTCACACAACCATATATTCACTGTTGATACTTTACTCCTCGACTGAAGGAAGTCACCACATGAATTGCTCCATGACGTCAGATATCACACTTTGTAGAGAGGCATGACCACCCACGCAGACCGACAAGGCACTGGGTGACTATGGAATACATGCTAGTAATGCCTTGATTGATCATTCGTGTGCTGGCTGTATGTGCCATGTCAACAATTAGCTTTAGTGTGACATTTATTACTGAATATTGCACAATTTCCCTGAATTTTACTGCATATTGTTCTGTTGTCGTTGTTGTCTAAGATTAGCTTCGTACGTGATGTTTTATTAATATAATGTATACGAGCGCTGAGATCAGAAGGGTAGACTGTTAGACGGACCTGCGTGTTCCATTCTTAATCTTTTGAAAATAAATTGTGTTCGTTTCGTTCGTTCGTTAGTCTGTTAATATTTGCGTAAAGAGAGCTAAAGGAAGACAGTGTGTTTGTCTTGTCATGTAGTAAGTACGTTTCCAGTACCTGCGAGCAGCATAATGTTTACCGATTTTGCGAGATTACTGCAAAATACCGCCGATTTGTCAAAGTTCACGCATTTCCACGGAGATGTACCTTTGGAGATGTACAATTTCTGACACTATTTGTAAATATGTGTTCACATTTTCCGGTCTTTTCGTAGTGTTTACATAATCAGCACCCAAACAAAGTACCTTAGAATATTTGTTTACACCTTCGGCGATTTGCTAGCAGCATAATGTTTACCGATTTTGCGTGCCTACTGCAACATAAAGCCGATTTATCAACATCCACGCATACCCACAGGATTTTCCTTTCGAAATGTACAATTTCTGATACTATTTGTAGATATGTGTTCACAATTTCCGAACTTTTCGTAGTGTTTACATAATAAGCGCCAAAGCAAAGTGTCTTAGAATATTTCTTTACACCTTTGGCGATGTGCTCACGCAATTCAGCGCCATTTAACACCACTACATTCCATATTTCATTACAGTGCGTTAATTCTAAAACGAGGTATTCCCTTACCTCTTCTCAGTTATATGTAGCAAAGCTGTTTACTTGAGACATCAGGGGACACAATTACTTCCAAAATATGCAAAGGGAAATAACTCGCGTTATTATGATAATTTTTGAATTTTATCACTTATTCTACAAAATTTAATATATTTGTTATTTCAATTGATTGCATACTAATGAGACTCTTATTGTCTGATATATTCTCTTGAAATATTCAATTTCTGTATGTCATTAAATGTTTATTAGTTATGTTAATGTATGCCGCGCTAGTATTTAATAACAAGCCTCTCGCTACAGTCGTTTTCATAAAGTTGAATATGCCCTATCGTCCTTTTGGCTAAGATCAAAGTGTCGTATATACGGCATTTGGTCTGGTCAGGACGTTGTTGCTCACCATTCTTCATATCTCGATGTGAGTTTGATGGCCTCCCTCTTGGAGGCAAATGCTAATATCCTAGGTAGGGGCCCATTCGCTCGCGCCCCTCACAGCGGCCTACCCCCCCCACCCCCACACACACACACACACACTTGCACACAGACATACACACACTGGGACTCGAACCCGGGTGCCCGGTGCATATTTGGTCTACTTATCCATATTAGTATTCCACATGCCCTGAGATTGCCTCGCTGTCATCGAGCTGTCGCGGGGCGGTCGGAGGAGGAGCGGAGTTGGGGACGCACACCATGAACCGGAAGTAGTCAACCGGAAGTAGCCAATAAAGCACGCCATATTCAAAATATCTGGGTCAAATCTGGTTGGCTTTCATGACGTCACAAGGGGGCTCGGGATAACTCTTCATATAGTAAATTATGACGCGACCTAGGTGGTTGCCAACCAGATTTGCTACTCCATTGCCACACGAGGTACTACTTTAGCCTGCTTGCCGCCAGCAGTCTTGTGTTCTCACTTCGTCTACTAAGTGATGTAGGGCCTGGTATTTATTGGATACTGTGACCTATAAAGTACAGTGAAAGTATTTTCAGAAATATTGAAGATATGGAAGGAATCAACATTGGGGGACGATGCATCAATAACATTAGATGTGCAGATGATACAGTCTTGATTGCAGACAATGAACAGGACCTGTAAAATTTAGTAGATGCGATTGTTACACACAGTGAACAACTAGGATTAGAATTAAATTGTAAAAAGACACAGATTATGGTCGTCACTAGGAAGGACGAAATACCACAATGTAATATACAAGTAAATGGGAATATTCTTCAACAAGTGAGCAGGTACAATTATCTCGGAACAGTAATAATATCTGATGGGAGATGCCTTGAAGAGACTAGAACAAGAATCACCATGGCAAAAGTAGCCTTTAGCAAGATGAAAAACATATTGACCAATAAAAAGATGTCAATTGAAACGAGAAAAAGAGTGTTGAGATGCTACATTGAACCTGTACTTTTATATGGATGTGAAGCGTGGACAATGAGCAGTCAGGCTGAAAAACATCTGATGGCTGTAGAGATGTGGTTTCTGAGGAAAATGCAAAGAATACCATGGACAGCCAGAAAGACCAATGAACAAGTCCTTCAAGAAACAAATGAAGATCGTAAATTGATTAGAGAAATTAGACGTAGACAGTCAAAATTTTTTGGGCATGTTATGAAAAGAAATGGATTGGAGAATTTGGTGACAACTGGTAAGATCAAGGGGAACAGACCAAGGGGAAGTCCTAGAAGCAAGTGCCTGGATGGCTTGGCCTTGTGGCATGGTCGAAACAGAATCACGGAGCTGATCCACGACTCTGGTGATCGAGTGAGATGGCAGAACATGACCGCCCACGCTTACCGGAATGGCACATGATGGATGGATGGACCATAAAGTGTTTCTTAGCTTCTTAGCATCTGAAATATAATATAATTATATTGATGTCTGCGTTAATAAGATGTTAATGTATTATTAGAGTTTTGCCACGGTTATGCTGTGTAGTAAATCATATGGTACTTATTCTTAAAACTTTTAGCACCACAAGAATGCTTTAAATACCTTGTCGCAAGACTTTGTATCCTGCTATCACCTGTGTTTTTTTTCCCTCCTGCTTTCCCACAGTTGCGCAGCTCTGCTTCTCGTCCTATCAGAGTGCCTTTTTTCTTTGTCTCTCTACGTTTCCCTTACACTGTGAGATCGAGAAGGTACGTTGGTAAATCTAGCTACGCTGTTAAATGTGGTTATTTCCATTGACTGTCGTCGGCTCTCCAAGTCACAAACAACGATTAGCTCTCTTGGCAACGTTTCTGACAAACATTAACAGTGACCCAACAAAACAACCTCCAGATTATACATGACCGTGTCGGCTAAGTCAAATGGTTTAACTCATGTTTAACGTTTAATTAATTAACTATGAAAGCTCGCTGACAAGCCTTGATTTATGTAGTTTGAAAAATAGTTAAAAGTAAACAATAGTCTAACATATCTTTCCTCTTTTTTTTTTTTCAAAATAGCACCGCCCCTACCCTATTGTTGAATAGTAACATGCTACGCGTACAACAGAAATCATAGTTACGCCTATTTTGAAAGGAAAACAACGTAATTAAAAAGAACTGTGGAAACGAATACAAGGAGAAGATAAGAGAATCGTTAGAAATAGTCATTCTAGGTCTGTTCAATGCAGTTTGAAACAGTGTTGAGAAAAAGTTGTATTTTCAACAAAAATGTAGTCCGGAATCTGTATTTAGAAAAGAGCACGCTCTTAATTCGAGAATCTTGTGATTGTGTGAGATGGCGAACCCCGATGTCTCACGCTTACAGGCGAGGTACAGAAGCGTGTGGTGAATCATCGGACATGACGTCACTGGTCACCGGAAGTGTTTAAAACAAAGATGGTGTAGTGTCGCCTGTTTCATTGGAAACTAAAAAAAAAAAAATTATTGGTTCCTTATTATGTGTGCCTGTGTGTCAGGATATGAGAGAGAGAGAGAGAGAGAGAGAGAGAGAGAGAGAGAGAGAGAGAGAGAGAGAGAGAGAGAGAGAGAGAGAGAGAGACGGAGAGAGAGAGCCACGGAGAGAGAGTGTGTGTGTGTTCGAGAGAGGTTGTTTTCTAGAGAGTGAGTGTATCAGAGAGTGTGTGAGAGAGTGAGAGAGAAAGTGTGTTTCTGTGAGAGAGAGTGTGAGAGGCAGTGTATGTGAGAGAGAGGTAGGGTGTATGTGTGTGTTTGGGTGTGTGTGTTTGGGTGTGTGTGTGTGTGTGACTGTGTGTGTGTGTACGTGTGTGTGTGAGAGAGAGTGTGTGTGTGTGTGTGTTAACACCGTTGACAGCTAACCAGGCCAATTTCCATATGTAGAAGAGACTGTCCAGTATGTTGTATCCTGATCTTATGCGAAATATGATTTCCTGTTTTGCTCCATCAAGGTAGTAATATGGTAAGGAACAAACGAAAAGAAGCAGCGGCTGCAGCAGGATATAACAATATGAAATGCAAAACAATTAGGTATTTAGCTCTCGCGAACAGATACTAAACACAGACACAATGTACATACCTTACAAAGGACTCCATATGCAGGTGAAACCATCCAAAATCAGAAACAATAAATGAATATATAATAATGGAGTAATAGAATAAAAATAAGTGATACAGAACACAACAGACTACCAGATTTTTCGGTTCTAAGAACCTTTGTCAAGGACAGGACAGCACAAACAGATACATTAATTCATTCATTCAGTAGCATGTCCTTTGCAGAACCTCGCTCCCATAACAACCTTCCGGAAAACTTCTCGATCACAAGCAAGATGTCCCGCGTCTGATACACCCATCTGGAGATCATCCGCCACATCCTGCACCCATCTTCTCTTCGGCCTTCCTCTTCCTCTCTTCCCAGACATATACCCTTCCATTATTGTTCTCTCCAAACTGTCGTGACGTTTCAAGTGACCAAAATACTTCAAATTTCTTTGTTTTATCGTCTTTAATAGCCATCCCTCCTCAATATTCAACTCTTGAAGTATGGATGCATTTGTTCTTTTCTTTACCCAAGATATTCTTAGAACTCGTCTATAACATTTATATTCAAAGGCATGTAAGCGCTGTTCAGCTTGTTTAGTAAGTGTCCATGTCTCACAGGCATATGTTGCAATGGGAAAGATGCATATGCTCTTAAAAATCTAATTTTTGTAGTTCTGTCTGTCCCACACCATAATTTATTCATCTGTTTTAGTCTTTGAAGAGCAATGAATAGTCGCCGTTTAATTTCTTTCATTGTGTCACCATTATTGGTAATCAATGACCCAAGATATTCAAAATTTTCCACCACCTTCCAATTTTCCCCCATT
The DNA here is from genome assembly GCA_014155875.1 of Cepaea nemoralis. Lineage (NCBI taxonomy): Eukaryota > Metazoa > Mollusca > Gastropoda > Stylommatophora > Helicidae > Cepaea > Cepaea nemoralis. The sequence goes on from JACEFZ010027460.1 coordinate 253,584, forward strand.
AATGTATATTTCTTTCTCCATAGTAGTTTTATCTGTATGCATTATCTTTGTTTTTGCTATGTTAAGATATAAGTTGTGATTTTCACTATTCAATTGTGTTGAGGCTATTAGGTTTTCTATGCCATTCTGTGTTGTGGATAGTAATACTGTATCATCAGCATATCGAATCTCTGGTATGTCATGACCGCCGATATTTATGGCATCATATGGCTCCCTGTTTATATCATCTCTTACATTTCTCATTATATTTTCGGCATACAGGTTAAACAAATAGGGTGACAGCACGCAGCCCTGACGAACTCCTTGCTTGATGTCAAACCAATCTGATGTCTCGCCATCTATTCTAACTGCTGCTTGTTGGTCCTAGATATTGCATTTTTATGAGATGTACTACATGTGAAGGAAAGCCCATATTCCTCATGATTTCCCAAAGGAAACAGATACACAACGAAATAAAACACGCAAAATAAAATTAGCACAGCTCCTTGTTGAAAGGAAGAAAAAGGAAATAGTGGTTTAAACCGGTTTAGAAAGCGCTCTTGGGCTACAAAAGTTTTAGTACAGTTAAGCTGCCAGAGTGCCAGAAATGTGTGTAAACAGTCGGATATGGATTAATTACAGGGAAGGTAGCATAGTTATACTGTGACATCAACAATAGTATTGATTCCTGCATTCACCCAGCTTTTATATTTTTACATATCGCTTCTCGATGAGATTTTCAAGGCATCAGCACGGTGACGGCAGCAATCGTGCTAGTCACTCCGATTTCACAGCTCCCATTCTACAATATATGGTCACTCTATATTATATGATTTGCGAATTAATAAAGTATCAGTCAACATCAGACCTTTAGGGACGTAAAAATATAGCTCACAGTTCTAATTAATCTAGTAAATAGCGGTAACTGACGTTGACTAATCCCGGGCTAGAAAGCGAAACAATGTCGTCGTTCTTCGTCATCGATTCCAGACAACAATGATTAATTCTTAAATGTTCACCAAAAAAATGCGGCATAGGGAAAGTGGAGAATCAACAAGAAAAGATAATCCCCCCTGGTGTGGTTATCTCGGATACCGTCCCTTGGTGTGCAGTCATGTGTAAACACTGCCATCTGCACAGGATCTTTGACCGTGATGGTTCCCTGTTTTAATATTCCATCTCAGTGAAGATTTGATGGGATCCGCCGTATTTTAGTGACTAAACGCTAGCCTGCCGGGCTGGTGGTCATTGGTTCGATCCGCATCAGGGTGTTTGACTTGAGTACTGTCTTGAGTGTGTTGGATTTGATGGCTTCGGTTGGTGTCTTGTTGCACATCAAAAAGCTGGCTATTGGACACATCACACATCTGGTTGCTGGGGTCATCACACATCTGACTGTAACTGGGTTGAAAACTGACGGTATAGTAAGCGTCTACTTGGTGGTTTCTGTTAGTTCCTTGTTTAACTTGAGCACTGATTTGAGTGTTTTGGACTTGATTGCTTCTGGTAGTGTCTTGTTTGACATGAGCACTGACTTGAATGTTTTGGTTACTGACTTGCTTCTCTCTGTTAGTACCTTGTTTGAATTCGTTACTGGCTTGGTTAACTTGGTTGAGTCTGTCAAAATCAGCTAGGATCTCGCAATGCATGGCGCTCATCTGTTCATATTCTTGTCGAGTAAGTGTCATACCCGTCTTAGTCGGGAATCTCTTGTCGGAATCACGGTAAAATCTTCGGATGTGTAACGTGCTCGTCCTCTGTAGGATGAGACAAACACGGCCTCATCACCACCGCCCACTGGTCTAATAGTCTCACCACTACGAATCATGTAGATCCAGTTAGCAGGCACAGTCTTGAAGTCTGTAGTCATCTTCTGATAACAATGCTTGAGTGTTACCAGCCTTGGGTTTATATACTAGTTTTTGAGCCACGCGTAAAACCGGTTTCAGCCAGTTTCTTAGGTCAAGCGGTTCAGCTTACGCTGACGTGGTTGTTCGTATGACTAGGCGTTCTACTACCCGCTCGTTGACCTGTTGTATGTTTGATCTGGGTTTGGGAATTGGAGGTCTTGCTCGCCCCACGACCTCTAGCCATGATGAAATAGATAGCGTAGAGGGCGCCGTGGTACTCGCGTTGTAGTCAGTGTGAGCTACTGTCTGTGAAGTCAGAATAACAGTGCTATACATATACAGTCTCCTCACACCCACTGTAGTTTTCTTCATATTGAGGACTGGTCAGCTATTGAAGACATGGATGTAAGTATATTACAACCATTTTGTTTTTATGTAGGTGCTTTAATACTCATATGGCTTGTCTCTTCAGATATATGCGTCTAGCACCATATATTCCCTTGTATTATACTAGTATTGTTAGGTTAACCGTATGCCTACTTGGAGAAACACAATGAAAATGTGATAGATAATAATCTGAGTGTCGGGTACATCATGTCTTCGGACAGTCTGAGGTTCCGACGTAACGCCCCGTATTTCACCATTATTCTAGGTCTGCTCTCTTCCGAACTCGAAAATGTAACCTCAGCACTGAAGTCCCGGTAGTGAATGCGACCTTTGTGCCCGTATCAGTGGTTAGAAGTATTTCCACCGTTTCGAAGGAGTAACGATTCAGCGGTATGTAGTGAGGTTTTTTGTAGGCGCGAAACACTGAGGTCGATTGCTGTTTCATGATAGGAACCGTCCTTAGTAGTGGGACCATGACGTCTCCGACTGGTCTCGCCGCAATGAGATCGCAGTATACATAGACATTTTGCAGGTCGTTATTCAGGTCTATCGCCCCTTCATCTTCAATTGTATCTAGTATCTCTTGCAACTTCTCACTAAATGTAATAGTGGCCCCGGGTTCGAGTATTTTCGTGATGACTTTCTTTGATGCCTTGTCGAAATGAAATAGACCACAGAGCTGATCGTCCACCTTCCGATTTTTCATTAGGAGATTCAGTGCAGTTATAAACGCGTCTGATGACTGTACAGGCCCGGGGACACGCCTTTCTTATTACTCTACCGTTGGGTGGGATGTATCTTAGCCATACTTCATTCTCTAGCACATTACAGTAGTAGTTGGGGAATTGAAGTTTGGCCAGACCCACTTCAAAATGTTGACTCACCTCAATATTTTGCGGTAACTTGACGAAATAGTGACCTGGTGAGTTCTTGGGAAATATGTTCGGCGAAGCATTACTCGGTAATATTATGTAGAAGCTCATAATTTAGGGTTTGGTAGCATGTAACCCAGCCAGCTGCTTAGAAGGGCGATCCACAACTTGCCTTCGACTGCGTCTACGCTGGCTCGAGACAGCTTGAATAGTGATACGCCAATGACTGTGTATACAGCGACCAGTTGACAGAAGCAGACAATCTCTAGTCGTGGCACTCGCCGACCACACATGCACCAGAACGAATTTCTTTCCCCCTCTGGGTTATTTTGTGGGTTAAAAGACTGAAGTAGAGAGGTCTGAGGTCTGCCTCAAGATAGAAGACCACCGGGAAGAGTGGTCAACCTCAAGTAGATTAGAGGTAACACAGTGCCCCGATATGAGGGCAGGGTAGGTGATAGGAAGGGGGACTATTAACTAGTTCTCTCATGAAACACGGAGGTATCGACCAGATAGTTAGTACTCTGGTCACGGCAGAATCACGCCTACGTGATAGCCACGGAGAAGTGGATTGCCACTCAATAGGAGACGGCTGCTATCAGCGTGCTGAGTGTGACAGCACGCAAAAAGCCGAAGGACGCACAAGGTCCTTCCGCGTGCTGTGTAGCCACGCGAGTAGGAAAGTCAGACTGGGGACTGACTTCGTAGCGAGCGCACCGTTTAGTGTCGATAGGAGTTTTTTGTAGCCAAGTAGATAGAGATTAGCAATAGGGTTAGGAAACTAGTGATAGGCAATTCTGTGGCTTTGTGTGTGATTTGATAGCGACTGTTTTGTAAATGTAAAGAGCCAACGGCAATAAAATGTATCATCCATTTCCTCTCACACGACTTGCAAGTTCCTTGTGTGGTGCGAGAGAAGTAATCCTATGATGCCTGAAACATCGGTTGTTGACAGTTTCCACGTTGGTTTCTTCCATTACCTCTGTTTTTGACCTACTGGGTCATTAGACTCGTGTCTCGGTTGTATCATTAGTTGCTATTGGCAATGCAAAAATCAGTGCTCGAGGCGCTCCTTGTGGGACATTTCCGGTACTAACATCACTACTTTTTGTATGCAGGCTTGATGAATCAGCCATGTGCATGTGTTGATTGGTGTCGCAGCCAGCAGAGCACATACTCCAGTTATATTTGATTAGCACCATATATCTTTTTATTATACTAATATTGTTAGGTTAACTGTATGCCTACTTGGAGAACGACAACGAAAATGTGTAAGATTTATCAAAAAAGCCATCTTACCATTAGAGACTTGGCACATTGTGACCTTATCGATGTTCACTGAGACCGGGACTTCTAGACGGTGAATGGTGGGTGTTATATACACGATATCTGCTGGTGAAGACTCCTGACTGAGTTGAATATTGTCTGGACATGTCTGACCTTGATGTATTCACATGCTAAGGGCGTGGTCTATCACCACGACATAGTGTAGTATCCTTCTTATCCACGTGTTCTAGCTGTAACATTACAGCTATACCCGGCTGTGACGGCATTTTTACCGGTTTTAGCTAGTTAGCATGTAGCCGCTAGCTTGACTGCAATATGTAAAAGAATTCAGCCGTTCAGAAAGACAAAGACAACCTTGCCCAGGAAGCATGAATGTTGGGCTGACTGTGATGTCCTGTAAAGGCAATGCATTAAAGCTTGACTGTCATCTATAAAAGAAATTCAGCCGTTCAAAAAGACAACAGCAATCTTACCCAGCAAACACGACACTCCACGGAATGATAGGGCTGACTGCGATGTCCTGTAATTGATAGCACATACGCACGCACGCTTGCACACATACACACACACACACACACACACACACACACACACACACACATACATACATACATACAAGCACGCACATTATATGACTGCCGTTAAATGACAATTGCAAACTTGCCCAAACAATGTTCGGGCTGATTGCAACGGGCTGTAATAGATAGCGCATACGCTCGCACACACGAACACACATACACTCGGCAGTACACCCACGCACGCACAAACGCCTACATGCGCGCACACACACACACACACACACACACACACACACACACAAGGATGTCATGATGGAACACGCGCAACCAAACAATGTTGGGGCTGCCTGCAACGTCCTGTAAATGCATTGCATTACAGCTTGACTGCCATATGTAATAGGTAGACATGTACATATAGCACGAGGTCTAGCTGTGGTCATGATATCACACGGCAAAACATGGTGGCACACGAACATCCAAGCAATGTTGGTGTTGACTGCGACGTCCTGTAATAGATAGACAACTAGCTGTTGATACACCCTCTTCAAGATATTCCCGGGAAGGCCCGGATAGACCGGTTGTTGTACATTCCTTGCACTGCAAAACATTGAATGAAAAGCCGTGCGATCGGCATGGCACACGCTGCTTAATATCCTGATACGATTCATGTTTATAGTCTAATTGTGAGGCGTCGTATTGTGATTTCAGTAGAGTTATGCATAGCTTTACCAGTTTTAATGTTACAATTAAAGTAACCAGAATAGCATAGTCATAATGACGATGTCTATTTTACAGCCGATTTTTTATTTTATTTAGAATATGTGTTAACTTATTTTAAGGCGACCTACGGATGGGTACGCTTAACTGCCCCACGAAGCGAACTATCAGATTAGCCGACTTCAGCGTTCAGCGAGATACTTAGAATACTGGGCGACGACTGCAATGCGAGATTTTTCTCTTTTTTTGAAGTAACTATTCTCCACTAAACATACAAGAAATGTAACCGTTTAATATGTGTTCAGGGTAAAAAAAATTATATCATTGTATGCGTGTCTAGTATATTTTTAAATCAGATTTTCACCAAGCGCGTAAAGTTGATACATGGGTAGGGACTTCTGCCGAATTAGCTATCATGCTGAGCCGTGCAAACGTTTATTCATGCTATCCAACTAAGGATACTCGAGTTATCTCGAGAGATGGAATAAATCATTTTCTGTCATATAGACTTCTGTCTCCTCATAGAAAGGGGTCGATATCTACATGACTGGGGTTCGATTACACCAATCATCCATCTCCGCGGTGCCCCACACCCACCCGGTTGGGTCGCACAACCGGGGTGCCCCACCCGCGCCAAGGTCCGGTCCAGTTCGCGTCGGATCGATTCGCGCGCCCACCCGCCCGCCCCGGGACCGGATGTGACAACAGGAAGTAGTCATCATGACAACCGGAAGTAGTCACCCAGACCCAAGATAACACCCGTAATTTTTTGAAAAATATGGTGCGATATGGATCCGGTTTTTGACGTCATCAATATGGAGGTACACCCTTCGTATAGTAAAAAATGACGTCATCAGCTGGATGCAGATCCATGTTTAGGGTGTAAGTTTCTCCTACCCTACTACTGACAGTAATTCTACTACTGATGGACATTAGAAGAAACAGTAAACAAAAATCCAGGTGAATGTAATCCATGTAGTAATGATTGTGTTGGCGGATTCTGACGAGACTCCGACAATAGCTCGATTACATGAGCTGGGGGTGACACCTGGTCAGGACACGTTAATGTTGCCTTCTAGGGAAACACAGAAGTTAACATATCCAATTCCTGATGGTAAAGTAAGAAGAAACAATTTGGGATGGCTGACGCTTTGGAGGACTAAGCACGCACAGGAATGCCTAATGTGCAGTGACACCGTTATACATAGCATAACATAACATAGTATAAGGTGTATATCAAGAATACATATAGTACGAAAATAGAAGGCACGAATGAGGTCTGGCTACTTAGTAGTTGCAGGGATACTGTGAAACAACGAGAAGACACAGCATTTATGTTTGAAAGATACAGAAATGATCGAGTATTAGAAAACGTACATTAAACATTAAGTATATATTTATTTATTTTTTTAAAGAAGGAACACTATTAATGAACAAAGAAACGATAACTGACAGATAGACACAATACATGAATGAGTTATATGATGATGATGGCAGATCAGATCACAAGCAAACAGTTACCATCAATGTTAAGGACTACCAATAATGAAAACAGAATTGCAAGATGTTGTACATGAGAAGAAGGTTAATTCCCGGGGCCAAATGAACATTACCGTAGAAAAAAATTAAAGCTGTTGGTGAATTTGGTATAGAAGTGATAACAAAACTGTTGAATGATATCAGGGGATGTATATCGGATGGTCTCTTGAAATATATTATCATAACTATTACAAAGAGATCTGGTGCAACGGATTGGGAAGAGCTTCGCACAATTAGTTTAATGAGTCATGTCACTAAAGTACTCATGAGAATTATAATGAGAGAAGAATCAGAAGTAAATTAAAACCCTTAAATTGGAGATGAGTAGTGTGGAATTTGTTGAAGGTAACGGCAAAAATAGGGCTATATTCATCTTGAGAACATTACCAAAATGAATGAATCAAATAAGTATTTATAATTCAAGTGCTTTGGTGTGCTCAATAAAGCATATATATATATATATATATATATATATATATATATATATATATATATATATATATATATATATATATATATATATATATATATATATATATATATATATACGATCATAGAATACAATTATCAACATTTCAATAATATTTCAAATTTCAAATATATATATATATATATATATATATATATATATATATATATATATATATATATATATATTTGAAATTTGAAATATTATTGAAATGTTGATAATTGTATTCTATGATCGTATAGATCTGAAAAATAATAGAACATATGTATTGGCAACATATCGCAGTCTTAATAACTGACAACCAATTAGAAGCTTTTCAACACAACAAACAAAATGTTAGACAAGGTTTTGTACTATCACCAGATGTTTAATTTCTACAGTGACAAAATAGATTCGTGCAAGACATGCCAGATATGTCAATTGGTGGGCATAATGTTAACAACTTGCTGATGAAATAGTGCTGGTCGCTAAAAATGAAATACAGTTACAAGAAATGATATAAATACATGCAGCAGAAAGTCAACAAAAAGCACTTAGTCTGAATAACAGAAGTAATGGTTATTACAAAGCAAAATTGACTTTGTTTACTTTGATAACAGCATGTGGAAGGTGTGTTCTGGAAGTTAAATGTATAATAGGCCAAGCAAGCGCAGCATTTCACAAAATCACGATTACTCTCAGCAATGTATCTCTGTGTATCGAGGGGAGGAGAAAAGTTCATAATCCTATGTTGAGCCAATCCTGAAATACGAAAGTAAACCATGACAAATTAACAGATAAATGAGAAATTATTATCCGGAAGTTGCGGAGATATGATTTTATTGAAGGATGATGAACACACTGTAGTTGGATATAAAGACCATTGAAGATATTTTGAAAGAAGTTAACTCACAAAGAGAACTAATTATCCTCACCAGACGAACAGGCAACTTGTGATGAGAAGGGAAAAGATGGAGTATATCGTCACATACCAGAGTTGGGGGGGGGGGGGCATAATAAAGAGAGAATACACTGTACAGTTCAGCATCAACCATGGAAGAACACCTGTATTAGAAACTATTGGCAGTACACGGGTCAGAAAGTTGTAGAATGACATGATGACCAACGCCACATAGCATGGACTGTAATATGAAGTCAATGAAATGATTCAACAGAGATACAGCAAAGACGGCAGGCCAAATATTTGCCAACCTCATTTCAGGCTTTGAAAACATGTCTACATTTAACCTGTAGGGGAAGCTGAGAAGGAAAATTGTGGAGAAACATAATAGCAACACCATCAACAACAACAAAAATGAGTCGGAATATGCAGAGGAGAGGCAGGAGGAGAATGTCGAGAATCGGTAGATGAAAACCAGCTGCTGTATTAGCAGAGGAAGGAGGCAGGGAGGAGGACACTGACAGATAAAATAAGAAGAAGGACGAAGATAGAAAAAAGAAACAACATGATTCTGATGCTGCTGATGCTGATGATGTTTAAAAGATTGTAACAACAGAGATCACATAAAAACAACGAGTTGGCTTTATTTGTGTTTTCTATAAAACAAAAATAATACATTCTCATCTCATCTCATCATGTTCCTCTTGTACCTTGCGGTGTCGAGGTGAAGTATAAACATCCTGAGAGTGCCCGATTATGGGCTTCATGTATCGATATTCCCATGGACTCTGCTATTCCCTGCGTCCAGTGTTTACGTGGTCGGCCTCTTCCTCTGTTCCAATCTGGTATGTACATCATTGCTTGTTAGGTTATGCTGTTGAATGGTAACCTACTTGCATGGCCAAACCATTTGACTTACTGCTTTCTAATAAAATCTAGTGCTGCTATAACCCTAATTTTAGTCCTGATTTCTTCATTTCTGATCTTAACTCTTCTTGATACGTTGAGTATTCTTCTTAGGAATCTCATTTCTGTTGTTGTGACATTCTGTACAACAAAACATAAATAGCATACTCACACCAGTCTTATGCTACCAATGTCTAACTTGGACATTATCCAAATTATACTTAAGCAAAATCAACACCTTTGATATAAGATGCTTTATGAGAACTGCTAACTTAACTATCCGAGACCGAATAAGAAAGCTTGTTATCAGACAGACAGTAGGATCAATAGCTCGTGCCAGATTTATTGAAAGGCAGAAGATAAAATGGTTTCGCCATCTCGTTAGAATGCAACACCATCAACTACCAGTACTGACCCTACAACAAAGAAGATCTGCACGATAGCAAGATGGCACCCGAGTAGAATATTGATTGACGACACGAAAGACATTGTACAATCACATGGAATAACACTATCAGGTGCTACCCATAGGGCGCTGGATTGCCAATTATTTCTCCCCAGGACGCTTGATGGCGAAAGTCGAAGATACTGATGATGATGATGATACAATAAAGACATGTGAAAAAACATTAATCAATCTCTAATGTCCTGACCCATACACACTCTCGCTTATATATCAAAGTTAGGGTTTATCCGTCAACCCACTATTGAGAATTATGTAACACATAACCTACTGGAATATTCTAGAACACACACATACTATGCCATGGCTTTCTTGAGACCCGCCTCAAACTCATCATCCAGGATGCTTCTGCGAACAAACGAGGCTATAGCCGTGAAGACTCCGAATAAGATCAGACTGATTCCAACAATCATAACACGATTCAGCAATCGAAGCAAACTCTCCCTGGAACAAGTCAAACAAAGATAACGTCACATAACAGCGTCATCTGGAACAACTGGCAACATCAGCAAACGGACATTTAAGTGCAACACTTTAAATGGTACTAAGTAACAGTTGATGAACAATTGAAAGTATATAAACTCATTCATTCAGTAGCATGTTCTTTGCAGAACCTCGCACCCAAAACAATCTTCCGGAATACTTCTCGATCATAAGCAAGATATCCCGCGTCCGATACACCCATCTGGAGATAAACTGCCACATCCTGCACTCCTCTTCTCTTTGTCCTTCCTCTTCCTCTCTTCCCTAGCATATACCCTTCCATTATTGTTCTTTCCAAACGTTCGTAACGTTTCAAGTTACTAAAATATTTCAATTTTCTTTGTTTTATCGTCGTTTGTAGTCAACCTTCTACAATATTCAGATCTTGTTGTATGGATGCATTTGTTCTTTCTTATTTCCAAGCTACAGTGCGAAAATGCAGTTTGTTAAATCGATAACAACGACATACAGGTTGGCAAAATTTACTTTGTTCGTTATCATCGTCAAATCTATTGCAGATTTACTTAGTCGACGATATCTCTCCGTATTCCACGTTCACAATAGTTACTTATCGATGTATGTATTGATATAACAAGAAACGCAGCGATTATAATGCTGCATTCAACATCTTAAGAAGCAGTGTTATATTTTTTTATATATAAGGCTATATATTCATATAGTAATTAATCCAGCAAGCCTTTAGTGTTTCTCTTCTCGATCTTTGGTCAAACCAATTCTTAATCATCTACAGATATACCTAACCACCTATATGCCTACCTACCTGGCAGGCTGCCTGCCTGCCTGTCCTGTCTGCCTATGTCTGGCTCTGTGTGTGTGCGTGTGTCTGTATGTCTGTCTGTTATTTCTCTATCTCCCTCTGAATGACAATCGTTGGTCTATATTTACTGAGTGGTAGAGAAGTACTGAAGTCGTTACAGTTTAAGCCAAGTGTGTATTCATGTTAACTGTACCGATATCATAACCTGCCGCGGCATATCCTTCACGACAATCTATTTACCATATCCTTAATGGTGCGAGGAAATGCTAGCAAAATACTAAATGTCATTGCAGAGCAGAACAGGCCCTAAGTCTTGGTCGGCAACTGGTCTAGGATGGAAGCTCCGATAGGCGGACTGTTAGAGTGTTGCTTTGCTGATCTGGCATCTTCTGCAGTTTGTTCCAAACGTATTGGTGTTAACTTTCATCTGGAGTAAACAAGGCAGGCCTAGAGAGGGATCATACTGCATGTGCATTACATGGTCTCTAAACTGAGCCCGGGCTTTTTGTTATTTTTGTTGTTGTTGTTGTTGCATATCCCTTACAGGACGTTGCAGTCAACATCAGCATTTTTCAGCTGCTGTTGATGTACTAAGCAGGATTACGCTCAGTAGTTAGTCATTGCTTTCTGAGCGGCCGGCTCACATACCCCTAAGTTACCCTACGCGTCGAGACCCGCTACCGATTCTCGCGCAGGTTACGTAACTCACGAGAATATACGGGATTACGGAGAAAGACGTTAACTTCTAGGCCAGGGAGCCGGCAAACCCTCCACACCTTACCGAGGATTCGAACCCGGGTCTCCCGAAGGAGAATTTAGCATTCTAGCCACTCGGCCAGCAGCTCATCCTTTGGGTTATAGAGAGGTATAACTCCATTTTACAAACTATCGTCTGTAAAGACGGCAAGGTGCCAGTTAGTCAGTCAATAGCTTGAAAAATGCCGCAGACGCTGGTTCCACATTGCCAACACATACAGTGTTTTATTAACAGTGAAAGGTTCCTGGTTACATACAGGGTGTAGAGATATGCATATAAGAATGTTGAGAATACCCTGGACAAAAAGAAAAGAATAACAAAGACGTCTTGACATAAACCATCCATCCATCATGTGCCATGCCGGTAAGCGTGGGCGGTCATGTTCCTGCCATCTCACTCGATCACCAGAGTCATGGATCAGCTCTGTGTTCCTGTCTCGACCATGCCACAAGGCCAAGCCATCCAGGTACTTGCTTCTATGTCTTCCCCTTGGTCTGTTCCCCTCGATCTTACCAGTTGTCACCAAATTCTCCAATCTATTTCTTCTCATAACATGCCCAAAGAATTTTGACTGTCTACGTCTAATTTCTCTAATCAATTTACGATCTTCATTTGTTTCTTGAAGAACTTGTTCATTGGTCTTTCTGGCTGTCCATGGTATTCTTTGCATTTTCCTCAGAAACCACATCTCTACAGCCATCAGATGTTTTTCAGCCTGACTGCTCATTGTCCACGCTTCACATCCATATAAAAGTACAGGTTCTATGTAGCATCTCAACACTCTTTTTCTCGTTTCAATTGACATCTTTTTATTGGTCAATATATTATTGGTCTACTTTTGCCATGGCGATTCTTGTTCTAATCTCTTCAAGGCATCTCCCATCAGATGTTATTACTGTTCCGAGATAATTGTACCTACTCACTTGTTGAAGAATATTTCCATTTACTTGTATATTACATTGTGGTATTACGTCCTTCCTAGTGACGACCATAATCTGTGTCTTTTTACAATTTAATTCTAACCCTAGTTGTTCACTGTGTGTAACAATCGCATCTACTAAATTATGCAGGTCCTGTTCATCGTCTGCAATCAAGATTGTATCATCTGCATATCTAATGTTATTGATGCATCGTCCCCCAATGTTGATTCCTTCCATATCTTCAATATTTCTGAAAATATTTTCACTGTACAGGGAAAACAGATCTGGAGACATTACACATCCCTGTCTCACACCCCTTTTAATAGGCTGATATTGGCTTACTTCATTATCAACTCTTATGGCAGCTTGTTGTTTCCAATATATGTTTTTTACAAGTCTAAGATCTTTTCCATCAATTTGTAGATCTTCAAGCATCCTTATCATGTTGACATGTCTCACTTTATCAAAAGCCTTTGTGTAGTCAATAAAGCAAAGGTGTAGATCTTTGTTTACTTCTATAGAACGTTCGATTATGGTTCTCAGTATATACACAGCATTTACTGTACCCTTGCCTTCCACAAACCCACATTGTTCTTCTCCTATTTCAGGTTGTATTTTCCTCCTAACTCTTTGCATGATAATTCTTAGCAAACTCTTTGTGATGTGACTCATTATACTAATTGTTCGATGTTGATCACATTCCAATGCTCCCGATTTCTTTGGGATTGCAATAAATACAGAATTACATAACTCCTGAGGTATATTTCCAGTATCATATATTGTATTAAGCAGACTGGTAACTTTATCTATTCCATATTCTTCTAAAGCATTAATCATTTCTGTTGTGACGCTGTCTGAACCGGGGGTCTTGCCAGATTTCATGTGGTTAAGAGCATTCTGAACCTCCATCTTCAAAATTGCTGGTCCTTCATTATTATCTTGAACGTTATACTGTTCGGCTCTGTTATCGTCATAAAGGTTTTTCACGTAATTTGACCATTCATGTAAGATCAGATCTTTTTCTATTAAGACTCTTCCATCTTTTGTCTTTAGGCAGCCTGCTGATTTACGTGTTCTTTGATTAGTAAGCTCCTGAATTCTTTTGTGCATTAGTTTCGCATTGTTACTGTTGTGTTGTTTTTCAATTTCTCTGAAATTTTTCTCAAGCCATGTTTCTTTTGCCTCCTTACATAAGGTTCTGACTTTTCTGTGAATTTCTTCATATTTGGCAGGATTATTTTTGTTCTGTCTTCTTGTTTCCATTAGTTGTAAAATTTCTTCAGTCATCCATGTCTTACGGCCCACTTTCTTTACTTTTGGAATAGTTTTTTTCTGCTGCACAACTGATTGAATTCTTCATCATTTCCCATTGATCATCTACATCTTGAAATAGGATCTCTAGATCAGACAATATATCAAATTTGTTCTTTACTTCTATGTTAAAATTATCTTGTATTTCTTTGTCAGTTTTCAATTTGCACAAGTCATATTTAGGGTTTCCTGCTGTATACTTAGACTTTCTTTAACTTTACCCTCAATGTGCCTGTAATTAATCTGTGATCACTGTAACAGTCTGCATTTGGAACTGTTTTTACGACTGTTAACGCATTTCGAAACCTTTTGCTAATCAGCATGTAATCTATCTGGTTTTTAATCCTGCTGTCTGGACTCCTCCATGTCCATAATCTTCTAGGGTGCTGTTTAAACCAGGTGTTTCCTACAACCATTTCTTGTTCTTTTGCCCATTCTACAAGTCTGTATCCTCTTTCATTTCTGACTCCCAAACCATGGTTGCCTACACTGCATCCATCGCCTTGTTGTCCTATTTTTGCGTTGAAATCACCCATTATGATATTTATTTCCGATTTTTTGCAGTTCTTCAAAGCAGACTCCATGTCATTATAAAATTTCTCTATGCTTTCTTCACTGCATTCACTTGTTGGCGCACATACTTGAATGACATTTATTTTAAAAGGTCTTCCATGTAATTTTACTAATAGGACTCTGTCTGACACAGCCTGATATCCTTTGACAGAATTTGATGTTTGCTTATCTAATATTATCTATGATTTCACACAACATGATTTTCTTGGCATGTGTAAAGAAGGTAGTTTGCCATTGCTTTCCTTCCTAGCAGTGACCATACTGGTCAGTGACCGTAGCCATTGTCTCCTCAAAAAAAGAGATCCTCTGCCTACCGTCGTGAAGGTGGAGACCATAACCTACAACTATATGTTGGCTGATCTCCATCTTCATCCACCACCTGCACCCATGGCTTCACGTAACCCTGATCGGGGGGCTAAACGGGTACTCCACCTTGCCCAAGGGTGTCCCGTAGGCTAGCGGAGGGAAGGAGGCGCCGTACTTCTCCTTTGATAGGGGATACCCCTACCCCGCTACCCAAAGTGACATAAACACACTCGCCAAAAGAACTCGCCAGAAATAGATACTCAACATTATTTGGAAAATAAATATTGGGGGTTTAAAGGCAGACGATCGATTTCCTTGTGCCGGGTTTTATCCCATATGACTTGGCCTCTTTCGACAACTTGAGAAAGTTGCACTCGTGAACGGAATGACGAAATCCACAAACGAACCCATAACATTCGGAGCCAGGGACAGACTGTTTAAAGCATTCTTTATACATTTCAGGAGATGAGTTGAGCCGGAAAATAAGACAGCGAGAAAGTTCACTGTGGAAAAGACAGGGGAAGATCCAGAAAAAAGATTCTAGGCTGCTTGACGTTGTGCTACATGGGATATATCTGTTTTGGAATTAAAAGAGATAGGAGACTGTGAACACGTGACGAACAACACCACGCCACAAGGATTGTAAGCACACAAGTATATTTAAGTTACATTCAAGCGTTCACAAAGAATATATTCACTCACCGATTGTATATGTTCCTCGTCTGTAGACAAACGAACAGACAAGATAATTTCTGCGCTAAGTTGATGACACCAACGTATAGGAAAATGGCCGGAAGTACGTCACTACTGTAGGTTTCAATGAGCTTCATGCGGGCACCCCCCTTAGCCTCGATGTAGGCGGCGCAGCAGATCAGCATGAAGGACGAGAAGAAGTAGATAAGGGCCAAGTGGGAAACCACGACAGCCAAGGCCAGCAGAAGACGTTCTGATATATCCATCAAGTTTTCCTGCTACGTGTTTTGAAGCCCACGTTTCAACTGGTCCATCGATTAGTAATATCATAAACTGTTACAATAAAGGATAACATAAATATTAGCCAAGTGGCTGGCTGACACAACGTTAGGGATATGGACAGGGACATATTTACCAGTAAGTAAGGTTGGTGCATTTTGATAATGAGGTGATAAGTGTTCTTTCTCATCGTTTTTTTTTTTTCTCCACAAATCAAAGTCATAAATATCATGCTGCAAAATGATTTCCAACAATAAAACGCAAACCAAATAATGACTACGATATCCTAACACTTAAACATAAAGCGTATGTACCAGAGAATGTTTTCTTGAGAACATTCACATTTCACGTCTCACAAAATCTGCAAAAATATAATATATTCGTTACTTCTTCCTCCCCTTCCATTTATTTTCCTATGGAGAGTAGGCCCTCTTTTAACTCAGGTCACATCTTCTTCGTGAATTTATTTCAATGTTTTGATCTATTACGATACACATTTTGACTGTCTGGTCAATGTAGGATCTCTATTGCTGGAGACTTCACTCTTTAGTTGCTTGTCAATGGAATCTTGTAATTCTCTTAGAATGATCCTGCACACGAGAAATATTTTCCCCGGAACTGACAATAACATTATTCCAGCAATAATTGTGTCATTACTGCAGCCCCCCCCCCTCCCACCCCTTGATTTTGTTTGCAACTTTACTCGATGTCCTTGCTTATGGTCTGATGGTAATTCTTCAACCTCTCAGATTGTTAAATAAATTGTGCGGTAATTCCTGTGAGTTATTTAAATTGACCTCAATAGCTTTTAATGTGACACGATCTTGGCAAGCAGCTTTTTCATCCTTTACGGATTTAATAGCTTTTCTAAGTTCTTCTTTACATGATTTCTCATAGTTGACATCCAGCTCCACCTCTGCAGGCTGAATATCTGGATATGCATCTAGTAGCACATGCCAGATAGATAATGTTACTAGCAGAAAGCGAGCACGAGTTACATGCCCTAGTGGCACAGGTAAACAGGCACAATGTAGTTGGCTTAGACATTAATATACCAAAAGACGACAACTATGATAATTAGCAGTGGAAATGAAAGGTCATTAATGAACATCACATTAAAGGGGAGATACTATAGCAATTAACACGTTTCTCCTTTCTTGAACATGTAATAACAGATGATGGCAGAAGTGCAGCAGAATTCAAACATAGAATAGGAGTGGCCAAAATTCTTTCAACAGTATGCAATCAGTATAAAAATTCTAGAGATATTAATAACTCCTTAAAAATGAGAATTGTCAAATGTTATGTATATTCATCACTGCTGTATGGCGCGGAATCCAGGACATTGAACGGACAATTAGAAAGTCGAATAAAGGACCTTGAAGATGTGGGTAAACAGAAGAATATGTCGTATTTCATGGAATCAAAAACAAACAGATGCAGAGATTCTTGAAAAACCATCCTAGATGATAAGGTTGAAGGCAAGCGAGCAAGAGGTAGACAACGATACAAGTGGGAATATCACATCAACATTTGAACGAATAGCATTCCGACAGAATGTACAGTCAGGGCGAGAGACAGACAGTGGTGGAGATTCATTGCATCCAACCTTACTTGTCGAGAAAGTACCCGATAATTTGATTGACCATATAACCAATAGAACTTGTTCGTTATCTAGTTGCACATATCAGATATACAATAGAACTGGTTCATTATATAATAATACCACATACAGATTTAAAAGACAAAAACAACTGAACCGATTCGTCATCTCGTGACACAAACCAAGTAGACAATTGAACCGATTCGTCATCTAGTTGCACATATTCTTCTTCTTCGGCATTCCGAGCCATTGAGGTTCTTTGCTGCAAATACAAGCCGTCTCCATTCGTCTCTCTGGTTGACCTTCTCTTGCCAGTCGTTGATTCTAAGTGCTTGTAGGTCTGTTTGTATATTATCTCTCCACCGTCTTCTTGGTCTACCTCGGGGTCTACGGTCATTTATTTCCTGAGTGTAAGCGAGTTTTATTTCCCTATTATCTTTCATTCTTTCTATATGCCCCAGCCATTGCAGTCTATTAGCCCTCGTGATACATCATCAACACTACCAGTCTTACTTCTATGCTTATTAGCAAGCAAATTAACAATCAAATCAACATAGATCGATCCCTTATTTGCTAAATTTAGTTATTTTTATGAGAGATATGAAATTACCAAAAACCATAGCATGTAAAAGCCTATTTAATTCATGAATCCACTCCCACTTCAGGTCGCCAGCATGGCGGTTAGGCGTTGAGTCGATAAGGCCTGTGGCGTGTTTATGCTTGTGGCTACGGTTTGCAATCGCATTTTCCTCATCTTGGACTGGTAGTACATGGTTCCGTTGTTCTGCTACTGAGTGAGTGCGTGGGCGACACCGTGAGCTGTGAAATTCGAGTGGAATGCTTTTACATCTGTCCTGTACAGTGAACTGCATGTTCGGAACAATGGCTACCGGCGGTTGCTGAATTGACTGTTTTGCTGTGATAGACTCATGGGAGTCGGCGCTGAAGCTGCGGCAGTTCGTGCTTTGTGCGACATTTTCGTCGGGTCGCCCTGTGGTAAGAGACCAAGCCATGTGAGAAAACCTGGGTCAATGAGGTCTTTCTGGTGACTGCCGAGTCCAGCAACGATGAACTGTGGTATTCGTGGATGAATTTTGTGTTGACATTCTGACGGCGGCATTATACACAGTGTACCTGTGCGGGCTGTTGGATCGCCGAGACTCTTGTCTATTTCACTTTTCACATTGGACAGTGGGGAGCATTTTGTGTGATATTCGCTGGCACGGGAATGGAGTATAATGGGGACGAACCGTTGCCGTGAAGTTGGAACCTCGACTGACTGATTGACTCCCAAGTCTTTGGTAAATAATGTCCACTGAAGTTATATCCTAGCGAACGACGATTCTATTTATGTGTCCATCGAAAGTGAGACCTACTAAATACTAAATATGCTCTAAATGAGTTAGAGACATCGTAAACGACGAGTCGATTCACATATCATGTTGTCCTGCTTGATAATGCTAGGCGTCCGTTCAGTTGTCTGTCTGGTATGCGCTGCTAATAGATGACGAGCGGGTCATATGTCTGTCTGGTATGTGCTGTTAGTCGGTTCACATGATCGTCTGGTATGTGCTACTAGATGACTGATCGTATCAATTGTTTATGTGGTATGTGTTACTAGATGAAGAATCGGTTCAATTGTCTATCTGATATGTGCTACTAGACGACAAAAAGCTGCATAAGAGTATCACTGATGATTACTCAAGTGTAGATAAGGAATGGGCAATTTTAAAGGCTGCCAAGTTCGGCACATATCGGTAATATCCTTGCTAACCGGGGTAGCCATTCATGCATCTCCTCAGATCGCTATCCTTTGTGACCTGGATCAACTCTGCTGATGATATTCTTACATGCCATCGTCTCAGTCAATCTAGCATAATTTCTCTTGGTCTGCCTCGGCCTTTTCTAAAATTGATCTTTCCAGTTCCCACGATGTTTTCCAATGTCTCACTTCTTCAAATCACGGGAATAAAGAATGATGTTTGTTTCTTTATTATAGTTGTATTGAATGTTCTACTTTTATTAGCCTCTTCCTGGTGGTTGATTTTAGTTACTCTTTCAGACCAAGGTATTCGCAACATTCTTCTTCTTCTTCTTCTTCTTCTTCTTCTTCTTCTTCTTCTTCTTCTTCTTCTTCTTCTTCTTCTTCTTCTTCTTCTTCTTCTTCTTCTTCTTCTTCTTCTTCTTCTTCTTCTTCTTCTTCTTCTTCTTCTTCTTCTTCTTCTTCTTCTTCTTCTTCTTCTTCTTCTTCTTCTTCTTCTTCTTCTTCTTCTTCTTCTTCTTCTTCTTCTTCTTCTTCTTCTTCTTCTTCTTCTTCTTCTTCTTCTTCTTCTTCTTCTTCTTCTTCTTCTTCTTCTTCTTCTTCTTCTTCTTCTTCTTCTTCTTCTTCTTCTTCTTCTTCTTCTTCTTCTTCTTCTTCTTCTTCTTCTTCTTCTTCTTCTTCTTCTTCTTCTTCTTCTTCTTCTTCTTCTTCTTCTTCTTCTTCTTCTTCTTCTTCTTCTTCTTCTTCTTCTTCTTCTTCTTCTTCTTCTTCTTCTTCTTCTTCTTCTTCTTCTTCTTCTTCTTCTTCTTCTTCTTCTTCTTCTTCTTCTTCTTCTTCTTCTTCTTCTTCTTCTTCTTCTTCTTCTTCTTCTTCTTCTTCTTCTTCTTCTTCTTCTTCTTCTTCTTCTTCTTCTTCTTCTTCTTCTTCAGCGTTCCGAGCTATTGAGGTTCTTTGCTGCAGATACAATCCATCTCTTTTCGTCTCTCTGGATGACCTTCTCTTGCCAGTCGTTGATTCCAAGTGCTTGTAGGTCTGTATATATATATATATATATTATCTCTCCACCGTCTTCTTGGTCTACATCGGGGTCTACGGTCATTTATTTCCTGAGTGTAAGCGAGTTTTGTTTCCCTATTATCTTCCATTCTCTCTATATGCCCCAGCCATTATAGTCTATTAGCCTTCATGATACCAGTGATTAGCGGGGACTTAGATCATAAATGTCTTTGGTACTTCTTCTTTACCACTCTCTACTTTGTGTATCCCTAATGGGTCCAAAGATGCGTCTTAAAACTTTGTTCTCGAAGGTTTGTAGCAAGGCTTCGTCTCCTTTCGTTGTACTCCAGGATTCAGAGCCATACAGCACAACTGGTCTAATCAGTGTTTTGTATATTGTGATCTTGGTGTTACGAGATAGCGCATTTGATTTTAGTAGATGTTGTAGTGCATAATATATCTTATTTCCAGAATTGATTCTAGTTTGTATTTCTTCCCTTATGATGTTGGAGCAGTTGAAGATTGTACCCAGGTATTTGTATGTTCCCGTTCTTTTAATGGTCATATTATTTCATTTATTCATATTATTTCAACATTCACCATAGGAACCACATATCTATTGCTTCTAGGTTCCTCCTAATTTTCACATTCACGTTCCATGATTTTCTGCTATATAGAAAAATAAGATCAGTAAGATATCAGTACTCTGTTTCTTACTTTCCAAAATGTGACTTATTGCATAAGATAATGTCTGGCAAGAATGCGACAGCCTGGAGTGACGAGGGGATCTGGCCGAAGCTCGACGTTTAGAGGAAAGGCGAGACGCACATATAATCAGATTGCTACTGGTACTATTGGGGTTGGAACTCTTCGCTGGCTTCTGAGGATGGGGACGGAGCGCTTATGGTAATGCCCCGAATGCTGTGATGTCGGTTCCTAAATCAATCAATCAATCAATCAATCAATAAGATACTATGAATTTATTGACTTTTCTATAAGTTGCCATTTTTGCTCTTAGACAACTTATAGAACAATCAATCGAATTAAATGAAACACTCTACTTAGTCTTTGTCGACCAAGAAAAGGGATTCGATAGAGTGGATAGAAACAAGCTGTGGGAAATCCTTAAACAATATGTAGTGAGAACACATCTAACAAACCTATGTAGAAGTTTATACTACAACAGTGAATGCATAGTGAGCGCAACTGGAGGACACTCAGAACCCTTCACCATAAGATCTGGAGTACGACAAGGTTGTGTCCTGTCCCCTCTCTTGTTCATAACAAATATAGACAACATATGTAAAGAAACCAGCCAAGCAGAGACAGCAAGAATACCGCATGACGACAACACAGAAGAAGAGTCATCTGCAAATCTAACCATTAGAGAACTCCAGGTTCAATTACTAGGAAGTATAATATCATCAAATGGCAGATTAGAAGACGAGATCGAAAATATGTGCAATAAGGCAAATCAACTCATTGGACAAATGGTACCAATACTAAAGAACAAACATGTATCAATAACTACTAAGAAAGCACTTTACAACACAATCTTCCTACCAACTCTATGCTACCAATGCCAAACCTGGACAATGACAGAAAAAGAGAAAAGAAAAATTACAACAACAGAAATGAGGTTCCTGAGAAGAATACTTAACGTATCAAGAAGCGATAAGATCAGAAATGAAGAAATCAGGACTAAAGTCGGGGTTAAAGCAGCACTAGATTTTATTAGAAGGCAGCAAGTCAAATGGTTTGGCCATGCAAGTAGGTTACCAGTCAACAGCATACCACAACAAGCAATGATGTACAGACCAGATGGAAACAGAGGAAGAGGCCGACCACGTAAACGTTTGACGGAGGGAATAGCAGAGTCCATGGGGAATATCGATATATGAAGCCCATAATCGGGCACTCTCACGATGTTTATACTTCACCTCGACACCGCAAGGTACAAGAGGAACATGATGAGTTGAGTTGAGTTGAGTTGAGTTAAGAACCGACATCACTGCACTCATGACATTCCCATACGTGTTCCATCTCCTCGTCCAACAGCCAGCGAAGAGTCATACTACTAATCGTTCCCACCGCTTTCTGATTAAAAGTTCTCCTGGTCTTCCCTCTCAGTTTTGAGATTCTTCCAGAACCCCTGCCGATCCCCCGCAATCTCATTCTTTCCACATATGGGTTCTCAATCTGTTCCCCCGCCTTATCCACCTGGTCCCACAAGCGCACGACCACCTCCCCCTTGTCCATAGGCAACATTCCACCAAGAGGTGCCTTCCCTGCTAGACGATCTGCCTGTTCATTCCCCCGTACACCCGCATGGCCAGGGCGAAATATCCATACAATTATCACGATCTGTGTCCTCTGAAGCGACGAGAGCCATTCCACACGAAACATTCCTTTCTCCACCTTGCTAAGCATACTCTTTGAATCCAACGTGTGTTGCAATAGTCTCCTCTGCTCTAGCCATCGGAATGCAGGTTATTGCCTCCACCTCCATTCTCATGAATTGATAGATGGACACATGATGAGATGAGACTATTAATTTTCTGACATGCTTTTACTTGACAGTTTGCACATATATAAATGTGTATTACCTTCTACTGCTGAATACGTTTGGATAATTAGCTTGCAATCTGCAGCTCAAACATCACTTCTTGGCGTTGTTCATCTTACACAAGTTGTGCTGGTTCGTTCGTTCACTAACAGTGCTGTTTGTCATGTTTATATAAATAGCGTTAATGAGCAAAAATGCGGGTGTGTAATGTAAAATATTTGCACAAATCTGTTGTGTATTGAAATAATAAATAAAAGCAGTATAGACGAATAATGGCAAATGATAAAGAATCTCAAAACTGATAGGGACGACAAGGAGGAACTTTCAATCAGATAGCGGCGAGAGTGATTAGTAGTATCGCTAATCGCTGGCTGTTGAATGAGGGGATGGAGCACAACTGGGAAAGTCCTGATTGCAGTGATGTCGGTTCTTAGCTAAACTCAACTCAACTCAACGCAACTCAACTCAACAATAGACGTTAACGGAATAATACAGGATAAAACGATTGCAACGAAGAAATGAATGACAGTAATTCTACAACTGATGGACATTAGAAGAAACAGTAAACAAAATCCAGGTGAATGTAATCCATGTAGTAGGATTGTGTTGGCGGATTCTGACGAGACTCCGACAATAGCTCGATTACATGAGCTGGGGATGACACCTGGTCAGGACACGTTAATGTTGTTTTCTAGGGAAACACAGGAGTTAACATATCCAACTCCTGATGGTAAAGTAAGAAGAAACAATTTGGGATGGCTGACGCTTTGGAGGACTAAGCACGCACAGGAATGCCTAATGTGCAGTGACACCGTTATACATAACATAACATAACATAGCATAAGGTGTATATCAAGAATACATATAGTACGAAAATGGAAGGCACGAATGAGGTCTGGCTACTTAGTAGTTGCAGGGATACTGTGAAACAACGAGAAGACACAACATTTATGTTTGAAAGATACAGAAATGATCGAGTATTAGAAAACGTACATTAAACATTAAGTATTTTTTTTAAATAAAAAGAAGGAACACTATTAATGAACAAAGAAACGATAATTGACAGATGGACACAATACATGAATGAGTTATATGATGATGATGGCAGATCAGATCACAAGCAAACAGTTACCATCAATGTTAAGGACTACCAATAATGAAAACAGAATTTCAAGATGCTGTACATGAGAAGAAGGTTAATTCCCGGGACCAAATAACATTACCGTAGAAAACAATTACAGCTGTTCGTGAATTTGGTATAGAAGTGATAACAAAACTGTTGAATGATATCTATAACAGGGGATGTATATCGGATGGTCTCTTGAAATATATTGTCATAACTATACCAAAGAAATCTGGTGCAACGGATTGGGAAGAGCTTCGCACAATTAGTTTAATGAGTCATGTCACTAAAGTACTCATGAGAATTATAATGAGAGAAGAATCAGAAGTAAATTAAAACCCATAAATTAGATATGAGTAGTGTGGATTTGTTGAAGGTAACGGCAAAAACAAGGCTATATTCATCTTGAGAACATTACCAAAATGAATGAATGAAAAAAGTATGAATAATTCAAATGCCTTAGTGTGCTCAATAAAGGACATATATATAAAAAATGATGTATGTATGTATGTATGTATGTGGGTAGGGATGTATTTGATGCGTTCGATAACGGTCCATCCGATTGAGATTAAATAATTTTCTACATATTTTCTTTTCATTCCCGTGCAGCCAACTGTCATAGTTTGTTAGTGTACAATCAGCTATTTCATTACTAAAATTTATTATTTCATTTTATCATTATCATTTATATATAGCGTGGGGACTTACCTTAAGAAAAGTTATTTCAAGGGGCATAACTTTTAATAGCAAAGCTATATCTATATATATATATATAGATTGTTGCATTGTTATCAAAGTTTTATAAAATGTTTGTCTGCAGTTATTTACAGGCATATGTTTAATAATATATAATGATAAAATCCTTAAGGTGTTTTTAAAGTTTTCATAAAAATAATGCATCTATTTAAATAGTGAAAATTAGGACGGACGGACGGACGGGCGGACGGACGGACGGACGAACGGGCGGGCGGGGCGGGCAGGCAGGGCGGGCAGGGCAGGCAGGCAGATCCCCGCCAGATTGTGTATGTACAATAATATGCCTTCTTCCCTGCCTACACCCCTGCGTGCGTGCCTGTGTCTGTCTCTCTGCCTGCCTACACGTTTGTTTGTCTGTCTGTGTTTATATGTGTATGTGTATTGGTATACGTAAGTATTTTTGTGTGTGTGCGTGTGTATATGCGCGTGTGTGTGTGTGCATGTGTGTATGCATGTGTGTATGCATGTGTGTGTGTGTGAGTGTGTGTGTAGTGTGTGTGTGTGTGTGTGTGTGTGTGTGTGTGTGTGTGTGTGTGCAGATGCGGTTTCCCTGACTTTGTGACCTAACGGTGATATCTTCGTTTGCCTATCCGTTGGTCATATGTTCGAATCCTCTTCAATGTCGGCATTATTTTAGAATCTGGATTCACAAGTCAACCCAGTTTACAGTGGGACCGGAACGCAGAGGTGTTTCCAAGGCACCAGGGCTGGGTTCTATACTGGCCAAGACCTATTGACGCGTCCTCGCCGAGCGTCCTGGGCAACAAGTCTCTTTGGGGTCCTGGCTAAAGTCAGTAGGATCGTTGATTCCTCCGAAGTCGGAGAGTGTCTGCCTGCACGGCGAGGAACCACCATTCTGCACACCAATAAGCCAGACATGACACAACGGATACTCACGCAAACCTCAGGTCCGGTATAAAATCACACTGATGTTAGACACCAGGATGTCTTCATCCGACATACAGGACTTCACGCTGGAGTTCATAGCCAGCGAACACAAGCAAGCAAGCAACAGTGGGCAACATGACATATCCCGGTATTGCGTCCCACGCTATACCGATTACAGCACTCATCGGGTGTCGCATGGGAACAACATACGGGACTAGCACCATATCCAATATGCCACATGGCGAGACAAGCTTTCTTTTACTTTCTTTCTTTCTTTGTCCTTTCGTTTTGATACTTATTGTCTGTTTCAAAGACACCCGATTGACGATGTGCTGAGGCACACGCCGGCCGCATTTTCTTCTAGTGAAGTTTCTCGACTCGCTTAATCTGGTTTGGATGACTTTGGAGCCATGAGATCAACGGGAGAACGCCCACCTACAGGAGCATTACAAACACACCTGAATAAGGCCGGTAAGCGAGTACAGAAGCCATAATGTTAATGTTTCTTCTATTCTTCATGTGGACAATAGTTCTTTGCTTGCACACTCCAATAACACATTTACCATGTCTATTTCCTCTCCGGATATGCAAGCACCACCCTTTGCATACTGCTGGATAAACTAATGATAAAGCTTGGTAAGGCTGCCAACAAATGACACCATTAGAAACTAGCAACTAGTCTTGTCATCCTTCACGTATCAGCTTGTGATTTACTTTACGATAGTATGCAAGTTGGCTTTCAGATCTAACCTTTAAGACGCATGTGTGATTAATACGAGTTTTCCTCTTCCCTCAGACAGGCTAAATATGAAACAAAGAGAATGCAAGTGACATTTAATGCGCTCGCTTTTATTTAACAAATCTGTCCAGCTCCCATATTTGTTGATTAAAAAACAGCATCCTGTCATGAACTGTAAGCTTAGTCACGCCACGACGGTCGGTCCCCAGGGATCTCTAATGCTGATAATTTCCGAGAGCACAGTTCATAAGGACCAATGCCCGGTTCGTATCGTGTGCACTATTCACGCCCCTTCCGTTATGCGCCCGTTCTGTCTTTTCGTTTTTGTTTTTTGTCGCCCTGGCCTGTCAAATCTGTTGGAGATCTGTGCATTGTAAATTACCCAACGGGAAAAAGGTCTCGGAGATTGCTGGCCCAGATAGAATATCAAACCTCTCAAGACCAAATTTGATCTGCTGTTATTCTTTCTGACAATCACATGTTAGTTTTTTGCCCTTTGTTTTTCGGGATGAATAAGCTTTACACTGAAGGCAGGCGTGCATAAATTATGAGGACGTCTGCAGCCGTCGAGTTACATTTTTATCTGAAATAATGTCTGAGATTTATTTTATGGGAATATTCTTGCAAATTAGAGAAAATCTTTTTTTATGAAATGTCAAGTGTGATTTATTTTCTGTTGGGCATTGTGTGTTCTCAGTAAAAGACATTAACAATGTCAAATGATACTAATTAAAAGTGTGTGTAGGTTGTTCTTGTGTGGTTTACCTCGAGAAACACGAGTTTTTCCTCACAATGAGTACAGAAGTTGACTTTTCTGGCGTGATAATTGCCGAAGTGTAAAGATATCTCCGAGTATTTTAGCGATAACGTTTTTTTCTCTGAGAGTTAACGTTAGTTGCATGTCATTTACAGGACGTCGCAATCAACACTAACATTTTTCTTTTGGCTTTTTGTGATTTACTAGACAATATTTACGTTTAGTACTTTGCGAACGACGCTCGCTCATACCATCGAAATCAACGCAAAGCGGTCTGCTTCATGGGGCCGATTTGGAAGCCTCGACTTGGTATGTGGGGGGAATTGTGAATCCAGGTGCATGACCCCTACGGTCCAGACGCCGGTTCCCTTAAGCTAATTATCTTATAACTGGGCCATCTACAGAGACACATCTCTTGGTCAAGGGCTACTACTCAGGAAAAAGTGAAGAGGAGGTGTGAAAAGGTAAAGATGGTGACGGAAAAGGGAACTGGTCACCCGTCCGACACACGTGATACGGAATATCTAAAGATCTAGTAGTTAACACCCCAAAGGCAATATCTGTTATGGGATTATGCGTACCGTGTGAGAAGGTGGACAACATTACAT
Source organism: Cepaea nemoralis (assembly GCA_014155875.1). Lineage (NCBI taxonomy): Eukaryota > Metazoa > Mollusca > Gastropoda > Stylommatophora > Helicidae > Cepaea > Cepaea nemoralis. Next base: position 281,349 of record JACEFZ010027460.1, read on the forward strand.
ATGGGTTGACAATATCAAGAATCGGATTGACAGAGCTAGGATAAGTACATTCGTGAAACAGCAAGACTGAGAATGTTGAAGACTAATTACATCCAGCCTTCAGGGTGGAGAAGGCACTTAGTGTGATGATGATGATATTTCTCTTATGCACGATACTAAATTGAGTATCTAAACTTGAAGCCATGAGAACAGGAAACACGTTTGGTAAGAGTTACCAGTCAAGAATGTTGTCCTTTCATTACAATAAGAAATATTCAACTTCCATATGTTGGAACCATTGAAAATATTATATTCTGATATAATGGTACAATTATAGATATTGCAGTCTCATTTCCTGGTAAAATTATAAATATTCCAATCTCATTTACTGGTAAAATTATAAATATTTCACTCCCACATACTGGTACAGTTAGAAACATTTCACTCCCACATACTGATACAATAAAAATTATTTTTCTCCCACATACTGGTAAAATTCGATATGTGTCACTCCCTCATATTGGTACTATTAGAAATATTTCAGCTTCCGCATACTGATAAAATTAGAAATATTTCACTCTCATGTACTGATACAATTAGAAATATTTAACTCCCGCATACTGGTACAATTCGAAATATTTCACTCTCATATACTGGTACAGCCGGTCTATCTGGCCGAGGGGTTACACCACTTTCTCCGTAATCCCGTTTATCACGCAGAGTCTCGTAGCGGGCGAGAACTGGGAGCGGTTCGTCCCCCGCTGGTGACTTGCGGGATAACTGAGCCGGCCGCTCAGAAAGCAATGGGAAACTACTGAGCGTAATCTTGCCAAGAAATCAACAGACAGCTGAAAGATGCTGCTGTTGACAGCGATGTCCTGTAAAATGATATGCGAATTTTTAAAAAAAATACTGGCACAATTAGAAATATTCACTCCCACCTACTGGTACAATTAGAAATAAATCACTCCAACATACTGGTACAACTAACATTATTTCCCTCCCACATACTGGTACAATTCGAAATAATTCACTCCCGCATACTGGTAATAGCCGTCTCCCTGGCCGAGAGGTTAAACGACTTTCTCCGTAATCCCGTTTATCCACGTAGGGTAACGCAGCGCGCTAGAATTGGAAGCTGTTCAAGCCGCGTTGGTAACTTACGAGATAAGTGAGCAGGCCGCTCAGAAAGCAGCGGCAAACTACTGAGCATAATCTTGCCAAGAAATCAATGACAGCGGTAAAATGCTGGTGTCGACAGCAGTCTCCTGTAAAGAATACGTGAAAAAAAAATACTGGTAATATTATAAATATTTCGATCCCACAAACTGGTACAATTATAAATATTTCCCTTCCACATACTGGTACAATTAGAAATATTTCACTCCCACATACTGGTACAATTAGAAATATTTCACTCCCACATACTGGTACAATTAGAAATATTTCACTCCCACATACTGGTACTGTCAACTGTCATTTATTGCCAATATAGTACCTTGCGGTGTATGGCAGAGGGGTCTTTGACTGGTACTATTATAAATATTTCACTCCCATAGACGTGCTCAGTTAGACATGTTTCTTTTCGATATAAACGCTACGCATAGTCCCATAGCATATGTTGCCGGTAGGGTAAGAGGTATTAGACCTCTAAATAGTCTAGACCACGACATGTGTTAATGGGGTGACCAGTCCCCTTGTCCATTGCCTTTTCTTCCCAGCCAATTCCACAAAATTCTGGAAATTCTCTTGTACTCATGTTTATGAGGGTGGGTCGACCAACAAAACATACTGGTATTCAACAATAATCCCGCCTCTACTGACGCTTGATCCTGGACCATTGTCTCGGCAGACAAGCCCACCGACCACTATGCCACGGGGCTTCTTCCCTTGTACAGGCACAGACAGACATACGCCTCTCCAATACGCTCTCTCAGGCAGCCCAAGTTGTCTAGTACAGTGGTTCTCAACCTTTTTTGGCCCATACCCCCCCCCCCTTTGCCATATGTTCATAACGTCATCCCACCCCCACTTTTTGAATTTCCTCCCTATAAATCCCCCCTTCCCCCACACAACCCTTACACAGTATACATAAAAATGGAAGCTAAATTTAATAACACATACTAGAACAAGTCTGGACATCTACATAACACGAGATTTGCGGGTCTACTTACGTTATAAAACGAATGTCATTAGGACAAGAAGTACATAACCGTAAAATTTAGAAGGAAAAACAATATCAAGTAACTGGATCTTGCATTAATGCGATCTTGAATTAATCTTAATTCCCACCCCTCTCCGCTGGAAACCCTAAAATTCCCCCTGGGGGGAAATCCCCACCGGTTGAAAACCACTGGTCTAGTAGCTACCATGATTACATGCCGACCTGTGGGTCATTATTCGAATCCTCTCTCTTGACAATTGATCTCCCAGGTCGACCCAGCTTATATTTGGTACCAATGAATGTCTTGGGAAGTAAATGCCGCATTCAGCGTGATAAAGAGCACATCACATACCTATTTCCAATTGGTATATATAAACAGAGGCGAAGCACCTTGAGCCGCGTGAAAGGGTTATTTGCTTGTTATTTTACCATATATCCAATACGCCTGGATGCATAAAAAAGAGCCTTTACATTTTGTTTGGAACGAGCGCAGTTTCAGAATGACCGAGACAGAAACGGAAAACCCTATTTCACTTAGGAAATATGTCGGTATCGGCTACTCACTACCCATTGTCTCGTACAGTAATTTGCGAAAGAAACGTTTAGTTAGCATATCTAGAAGAATACTTTTCAGGACGTTGTGACCAACCCCAGATTGAATTGTTAGGCAATTTTACTTTCACTAGTTTGCCATTTCTTTATGAAAGAGAGATTAAAGTGTAAGTCCAGTTGGCGAAGTGTGCAAGGGACACTGCCGCCAGCCACGGGAAGTTTAAGTGCGAGAGTTTTAAACCCCACGTCTACGATGACCTCTAATTAGTGCAAAATTAAAACGTGTCCCTAAGCAGCTTCTGCTATTGGTCTGTGATGTGTCACATGTTGTAGGTCGGAATGCACGGGGGAATTAGTGGCCAATCTTTACCTCACTTCAGCAGGCGGAGAACCAGACATCGATCCCGCTCCCGACCTTGCTCATTACATTATCACCACAGTCCCCTATCAGCTTCGCTAGTGTGCCGCTAGTTAGCGCATAAGTTCGCCTTTAATGTCAGCAGAACTGCTTGATTCCCTTTCTCCCACGCCGAATATCCATCCTGACTCCCTAAAGCCATTAACTACAAAACGTGAAGATATTGAACTAGCCAGTAACTAACCGATACTAATATCATAATCGATATTTTACTCACGACCAAACAAACAGGACAAGGATTGCCAGAACAAAAGAACAAGTACGACAATTAAGCCGACTTTTTGCCGAGAATTTCCAAGCTGGCTTCACCCTGTGATCGCTGGCAGAAAGTTGCAAGGCTTGGCTAACCAGCCTTATTGTTCGGCTGTTGGAGCTAATTCTCTGGACCCCGTGTGTGGCACGCGCCCACACATCAGCCGTTGATGGATGGACTTCAGTTTTAATTGGCTTGTTTCGTGGTGTAACCTTGGAAACTCAGACAGCTGAAAGCAAATCCTTTTCATGTGCCTGCTGAGGAGGGATAAGCTGGAAGATGGAGTGAATAATTATTATATCTGATGGCACTCCCACCCTTCCCAGCTTCTGATCTTCTTATGTTAGTGTGGCCATGTGTAGCTTGTATGAAATGTTTGCCGTCTAATGGGCTTTATTAAACATTTAGTTGCTGGCATGCATCCCAGGAGGTCTTCTTTAGTGTTAATGTTTGCTATCGGATTAGTATTTTGCTGTTACTATCATGCTTCACATGAATGCAGCTGAGTTGTGTGTTATTGTTAAGTTTTACCAAATGATGACTTGGTGGCAGGGCATAATTCTTTTCTGGTATTTAATCATCTTCACCATCATCTTCTCATTATTATGACTATCTTATCCTGATGCGGTAAACAAAAGTAGACAGGAAGACAGGCAGAGAGACAAGCAGACAGACAGACAGACAGACAGACAGACAGATAGACAGACAAACAGACAGTCGGACAGACAGATCATTATTAAGTGCCATACCGTCACGTGTTTGAGGTCATGATTCGCCATCTCACTCGATCACCAGATTTGGATTAGGTCTGTGATGTTGTCCCGATTACGCCATGTGGCCAAGCCATCTCCCTGCCTTCCGCTTGCTCTTTTTCCATCAAATTTGACAAATTTGTAACTATGTTTCCCACTTTATTTGTCCGCATAAAGTGCCCACAACATCATTTCTACTTAGTTCTAATTTCTTTAATCAGTGCACGGACTTCGTTTGTTTCTTGTAGACATTTCTCTTTCATTTCTCGGCCTGCCCATGGCACTATTTGCATTTTTCTCAGACACCATTTCCACTGACGTTACATGTTTCTTAGCTTTAATACTTATTATCCATGATTCACTTGTGTATAACATTGTAGGTTCTCGATAGCACATAACATGTTTGTTCTCATTGCTTTTCGGAGCTTACTGGCGCGTTGGAGTAATGCACAGGGAGTGAAGTTGACAATGTCATGAGCACTGTCGGACGTGATGCATCGACGCATGCACTCGCCGCCTGCTACAGGAGGTAAAGACTGGCCACAACATGTTACAGTTGTTATCTTCTCATAATGTGGCCACACAGTGACGACTGACTCTTTCTAATGATTGTGATAAGTTATATTTGTGACTTCGCTTCTTGGATTATTATTTTTTTTTTAGTGGCCGGGGGGTGGGGGGGGGGGGGGGGGGAGAAAAAGGGGGGGGGGGTGTCGCTGGCCTTGAACTCTAGCGTAGTCCATACACATGCAACTACTTCTTGTGCCCGGTATTTATTTGTGGGTGTCACTAGCTTTCCCTGTTACCAGTTTACATCTTCGTCAGGCCAACCACTTACGACTTTCAAGGTACTTGTGCTTGCTTGCTTGCTTGCTTGCTTGTGTTCGTTGGCTTGAGCTCCAACGCGAAGTCCTGTATGTCGGATGAAGACATCCTGTTGTCCAACATCAGTGTGATGTCATACAGGACCTGAGGTTTGCGTGAGTATCCGTTGTCCCATGTCTGGCTCATTGGTGTGCAGACTGGGTGGTTAATCGCCGTTCAGGCAGATACTCTCCGACTTCGGAGGAATCGGCGATCCTACTGACTTTAGCCAGGACCCCGAAGGGACCTGTTGCACAGGACGCTCGACGAGGACGCGTCAATTAGGTCTTGGCCAGTATATAACCCGGCCCTTGGTGCCTTGGAAACACCTCTGCGTCCCTAAGGTACTTGAAATTTACGTCCCAAATCAAGTACGAGAAGTCAACATCTTAATCCAACTGAGCGATGACGGAGTTGAACCCGCTACCTCGGCATCAGCACATCGGGTGTTTAAGAATGAGCGTTCTTATCTATTCTTCCATGCTGACCTCCCTCTTAGAGTAATCATTCTGATGTCCACGGAATTTTCTGTAAAATTCTGTAAAACGAAATTTCTGAGGGGGATGGGGGGGGGGGGGGGGGGGGGGGGGGGCGGGGTGTTGTTGTATTTATTTACTCATTGCACTAATATAGGGTGTATTTTTAATGAGTGTGCAGTGTTTGAAAATATTGTCGGTCCAAGTTTTGTATTTACCTATTATGATGCATGAACATAACAGAGAGTGAATACAAAAACTTATACCGACAATAGTTTCAAACACGACATATTCATTAAAAATACACCCTACCTGGTGGTGGATGGTGGAGTTGCCTCTAGATATGGCGCTCGGAATACGCTGAATAAACGGCTAAATATCAACAGAGGCGGTAATCATCGAGTGAAGGCGGGTTAGTTGGTGAGTTTATGAGGCAGCTAACTCTATAAAATACCTGAACAGTTTTTTTGACATGGCGCTGGGCAGTTATAAGCGCCATACCTATTTACTTCTCACTGCTGCCGTGCATGACCTGTCTTCTTATTGTAGTCAAACCGTACACAAACCGATGGAAGGCAACTATTGTATTTATCCATTGTAAAACATTATACTCAATAAAACAACTAGATACTTTAAATAATTGCATGTATCTAATCAATGTAAATTTATTATCTGTATATTCACACAAAATATAGAAAACGCTAGCTTCTTCAATAAATAAATCAACAAATCCTTAGTTAAAGGGCGAAATAAGAACTCGACCTTGAGAAAAACTGTGTTCGGTGGTTGTCACATTGTGCACTACGTCACAAACCTCAGTAGACGTGAACACCTCGTCTATGAGAAGAGCACCTTCCATGGCCATGAGCTGCTGTGATGCTGCCATATTTTGCTTCTCTGTACCGGCCATTGTTGGAAACAGCTCTGATAGTGATCCCTGTCTCTTATTTACATCATCGACCCTTACATGTTTCGAATTGTTAGATATCGGCTCTGGATCATTTCGTGTCGCCTCTTGTATTTTCTGATGAGCTGGTTGTATGAAGGTGTTGTTGCGTGCTGCTGTACTCAACGTTTGGCATTTAAAAGAGTCCAACATACGTTTCGTGCAAAGAATTGGGGTGCTTGTCTCCATAGGCGAATCTAATAGTGGGCTACTGAACAGTGCTAGATGAGGGGATGAGGATTTGATAGGCGAGTTTGTTCTTGAATGCGAGAGTGGTGACGCAAGAAAGACACTACGCCTCTGATATGATCTAATATGGTTTCTCACCGAACTGGACATCTCGAATGAAGATGGTGAGGGCTGCATAAGTGGGAATGCGAAAGGTTTCGTTGCAGACTTCAGTTCCAACGGCACATGCTTCGTAGGGTCTACACGACCAGTATAAGTCCTGGATATGCTCACATGTTCATCATGCTCCTGCCCATATTGAGCTGTTGGAAGATCTTGCCTACTGTACTGAGAATTAGCAAGCTTGTCTGTTTTTCCAACTGTCAGTTGCGATGGTGGTTTAGCCCGCTGAAGGTCATGTTTACTAAATGATTGAGTGTGTGGCGTGTACCTACTTTCTTCTTGTTGTTGATTTCTCTTACAGTAATCGGGACATTGTGACTTTGCTGCTGCTGCCATCAACTGGGACATTTCAGTATCACTTTCTGGGACATCCGTGTTTGACAGTTCTGCAATATCACTTGTCTCCCTGGATAATTTCTTTAATGGATTATTTAAAGTCGATTTTTCCCTTTGCCTGATATTTGTAGGAATAAGATCGTACTCCTCCGAGTTAATCGCATTATGTCTCATGGTCTCATATGGGTAAGGTGTATACCGGGCAACAAACCTCCGTCTGTGGGAACTGTTGTAGTCTACCGACTCATTGCTAGCAGCCTCATAGTCCGTTTCTGAACTCTCAGTAGTCCCCGCCACTTCTGCTAAATGAGTATACTTTGGCCAATGTACGCTATGCCTCTCGTGGTCGGCTCTATGTGTGTCCGATTGTTCTACATAACCCGGAGCTCTGAAATTATTACTTGGATTTGAATACCCTATGGAAGGCTTATAGCTTCCGTGCTGAGATAGCGTTTGGCCGTGGGTTCTTTTGTCCAGTATAGTGTTGCTCGTTGACTTATGCGATCCATTATGACCCTTCGAATTTCCCACATTCACTTCTGCGGGGACCACTGTGCTTACAAATGAAACAGACTTTGAGATTGTTTTTTGTTCTGCTGGTTTAGAATCTCTTGTTCCTAAAATATGTTTCGAAGCAGAACACGAATCGGCTTCTAACATGATCCTCCGGGCACGATTCCTTTGTTTCAGGTGTTTTACTTTGCACTCTCCAGACTTCTCGTTCACCTCGTGGTAACTACTCACAGATGCCCTTGACGTGGAGGAGGTAACATCTGTACTCGCTACCACGGGAACATTGCTCTCACATGGTGTGTCTAAGAGTCGTCGCTGGTAATAGTTCTGCGAATAGATGTTGTTGTTGCTATCCGGGTATCGTTCGTTGTCACGAGCTGATACTATCTCGCTTGTTCTGCTCTTTACATTGTCATTAATGGCGCTGTTTATAGCACTTCCTAGTTCTTTAACTGTGTTTCTAGTTACACATGGCCGTGTATACTGCTTGTTTTCTGTGTCCCGATCACTATGTGTAACACATTCTTCCTCAAAACTACATATCTCTTTCTCTTCTTCTTCCTCTGCTTCAACTTCTTCCTCTCCTTCCTCCGAGTTTTCAGCCTCCTCCGCATCTTCACCACCCTCCTCTTCTTCCTGTTCATCACTGTCACTATTTGTTCTCACCTGTGAATATTTATAACTGTTCGAAGAGTTACTGTACTTCTTAGATTTTAGCGAACCGGTCAAACGAGACAACAGCTTCCCAGCAAAACCTTGACGGTCACCACCAGGTCGTAATTTCTGAGGCTCAAACTTCACCTGCTTACCTGATGCCTCACTGCTCATCACACCTGTATCACTGGGTACTGAAGCATCTCCGCTTTCTGAGTCTTTACCGTTGCTTTCTATCTCTGACATTCCCTGTGTAGGAAGTAGATGTTGATCACTACCAAATATATTTCTCTCAGCCCACAGTTTGTAGGGAACCGTGTCACTGTTCGGCACGCTAGTATGCTTATTTTCATCATAACCACTACTATTGTCATTACCTGTATGACCTTGATTGTATGGGTCGCTGTGATTCTCTGCTGCAAATCCCCCACTTTGAAACGCCCCTGACTGTTTACTCCAACTGTTCTGCAGGGCCAAATCATCGACATGTGACAAGTGCCTCATGTTGTTATCCTGCAAATACCCAGTCCCTGGAGTGACAGGTGCAAAGGACAGCGGTTGCCAAGTACGTCTGTTATGGCTTAAGTTTTCAACGTCTCCTGTGTAATTTTGGTAATTTCTGTTAGAATGCATGACGGCCTCAGTATCATCGTCGTCGTACTCCGTGTCGTTGTTTGTATTTTCGTCCGTGCCACTTCCAGAATAACTTCTGCTGCCTTCACTGCCACTTGCTCCTTCGCTATCACTAGCACTATCAAGTAGTTTCTTCTGTTCCAAGTCTTGGTCTGAAGATAGTAATCAGATTTCATTTAGTATATCACGACGTCTTGTACACTATTTAATTTAGGCATGGACAAATATGGAATAGTTATACAGTGCGTAATGAAAGAGGGCCGTAGTAGCGTGGTGGCTAGACGTTTACCTTTCCGGGGCCTGGTGGTATTGGTTCGAATTCACATCCGCCCCGCACCCGGGTCGGATATTTAAAATGTACCTTAGCTGCCAGGTCAACCCAACCTGGAAGTGTCAGGAAATGTCTGGGAAGTAAAGTCGGCCGGTGTGACCCACCGAGTGCCGATTGGTCTATACAAATATGAATCTGGCACCATATGCCCATTGCGCTTTAAGGTGTGTACAGGGGCTCTTTACTTACTGTACTACTTACTTATTGAGTAGTAAAGTAGAGCTGAGTTGAGACAATAGCTGACATCACAGCTCTCAGGACATTCCCATAAGCGATTCGTTCCCATCTTCAAGAACCAGCAAAGTGACCCAATACTGATGGCACCAGCTGTAGTCTTATACAGTGCCTGGCTGGCCTTTCCTCGGAGAGTTGAGTGTCAGTCAGATCTTATATTCAATCCCCGCCACACCACAATTTCCATCACATGATCTCAAAACAGCCTGACCACATCTGCCTTTTCGTTCACTAATATCCCACCCAAGTGTTCAGAACCAGCCAATCTGCCTGTCTGCTCATTTCCCAGCAAGTCCTAGGGAAAGAAAAATCTTTCCTTATCTTTGACTTTTTAATTGAAGCAATCCACTGTGCACGAAGCATACAGGTCTTCAGCATTCTCAGAAATATGTGTGAGTTAGCTGCAATCACGACACGTTTATGCTGTTTGTTGTCAAGCTGGTGAAATGTCGCAGTGACTGCCTCCACCTCTATTCTCAGATTATATGTCACGGTACCATATGCCAGACTCTCCTGCACTAAAAACTGTCCATTAACCTTCGCTTTGAACCTCCTACACTTCATTTGTCTCTTATCAAAGAGCAATCCATGTAGATGATTGCATCACCTGAGTGCGAATTATGAATTAATTGTTGCACCTCCCATTCTGCACAGCCTGCTAGCCAATTCCTGCACTCCCGATTCAAAGTGATTGCCATCCTGCATAGGTCTGGTATTTCCTCTGGCATTCTAATCCACCCTCTTCTCCTTTCTCAATGCTCTCAAGCAGACAAACGTCTCTGATTGTGTCATCTGCCCGAACAATTCATGATTTTCCTATTATCTGCCTATGGCTCGTAAATGTGTCTAGGACTTCATGCAGCGGTGTCCCTCGTCTGCGGCCGTTTGGAGATATGACTTAACCTTCTGCACCTTGATCATGTCTGTAATCGTTGGCAAAGCTAAGATGTATTGCATATACACTGCCGGTGTGTTACGTGTGTACCCCCAGGTGACGCACACAGCTTCATTCTGCATGAGCTCTAGTTTCATTAGTTGACTCTTTGACACCGTGAGCAGTCCCAATCGATACTCAGTTACAGAGATAATCTGAAATACTGAGATAATGTTGACATAATAGGAACAACATTCTGTGCTCCATGTTCATACCTGCCATAATCATCAGAAAGAAGTTGGCTCAGCTTAGACCTCATAGCAACTACTTCCAAGCGATCCCTGAACTACAGGCTTATGACGAAAGTTATTCCTGTTATCTCTGTCTACTCTCTCTCTCTCTCTCTCTCTCTCTCTCTCTCTCTCTCTCTCTCTCTCTCTCTCTCTCTCTCTCTGTTAACATGTATGTCGTTTATGGAGACATGGGACGTTAGCCTTAACAGTTATATCGTCTAGAACAGTGGTTCTAACCTTTTTTTTTGGCCCGTGACCCCCTTCACCATATTTTCAGAACGTCATTTCCCCCCTCCCCTCCTCTTTCGTACTTCCTACCTAAAAATGTGGCCCGTGCCCCCCTTCACCATATTTTCAGAACGTCATTCCCCCCCCCCCCCTTTTCGTATTTCCTACCTAAAATCCCCCCCCCCCCCCTTTACACAGCATACGTAATAATGGAAGATAAATTTAATAGCATATACTAAAACAAGTCTAGACATCCACATAAAACGAGATTTGTGGTTCTACCTACTTTATAAAATGAATTTTAGAAGGGTGAGACGTAAATAACCGTAAAGTATGAAGAGAAAATCAATATCAAGCAATCGGTTCTTGTATTAACGCGATCTTGAAATAATCTTAATTCCCCCCCCCCCCCCCACCGGAAACCCTAAAATTCCCCCGGGGGAGGGGGGGGGAATTCCCAACCGGTTAAGAACCTCTGGTCTAGAAGACACCGTAATACCGGGACCTTATCTGGGTGGAGGACACCGCAATTCTATGTACACCAACCGATCATATTATTTATTGTCACCTGCAGCCCTTTATCTCCCGCTCCTATACGCAAGGACATCGTCTACATATGTCAGTATCCTTCCAATCTCCGTTGCTACAAAGCTTGCAATCTTGCTTGTGTAAACATTGAAGAGCATAAGCGAGATTGCAGATCCCTGGTTAATAAAGCATTGCTCCAAGGTCCATGACCCTAGGCAGAGAGCAATCCTACGAGAGTGCAGGGTACCCTTTATTCAGTTCACCATTTAAGGACTTATACTCGTTTCAATCAGTCTGTCCATCGGGAGATCATCTCTGACTATGTTATTTGCCTCCTCAGAACCCAATGCTGCTATCGTTATTTCCAGTCGAATCTGGAAACCTTCATTAACATAAACAGCCAATGTTGCTGCAACTAACTTACTGGAAGGATGCATAAACAAAAGAGAGTTTTCTGTTAGAGAATACAGGGATTGGCAGCTTAAATGTTAGATCTATGTATGAATTAAATAAAGTAGAAGAAATGAAATATATGATTAGTATCCTGGGATTGTGCGGAATAAAAATGAACGGAAACAGCTTATAAACACTGATAGTCTTATACTGTGTCTTTCCATTCGTTGAGCTTTTAGTCATATACTGCGTGTGTGTGTGTGTGTTTTTTTTTTTCATTCGTTGAGCATTTTATTCATGTATAGTGTTTTTCTATTCGTTGAGTTTCTTAGTCATATTCTGTGTTTTTCCATTCGTTGAGCTTTTTATTCATATATAATGTTTTTCCATTCCTTAAGTTTCTTAGTCATTTTGCTGTGTGTTTCCATTCGTTGAACTTCTTAGTCATTTATCGTGTTTTTCCATTCGTTGGGCACTTTTGTCATATACAGTATTTTTCCATTCGTTGAGATTTTTATTCATATATTGTGGTTTTCCATTCGTTGAGCTTCTTAGTCATATTCTGTGTTTTTCCATTTGTTGAGCTTCTTAAACTTATACTGTGTTTTTCCCACACGTTAAGTGTATTTGTCACATTCAGTGTTGTTTTATTGTGACCCCAGTAAACAGCCCAATAGCAGTCAATCCTCTTTTCTGGATACCACTACAATATTCAGCATGCTTCTCTATCCTATACTGTCAATAAAACAACTCTGAGCACATTGCTTTCAATGAAAAGCTGACACGAGATCATGAGCGTTAACAGGCGGTAACAAGTATAGTTGCTGCGGTTCAAACGAAAATTTCCTCTATGCATATGAAACTATCAAACAGCCGTTTTTATGGAGAAAGTGTTATGGACTTCTTCTTCTTCTTCAGCGTTCCGAGGCATTGCGGTTCTTTGCCGCAGATACAATCCGACTCCATTCGTCTCTCTGGTTGACCTTCTCTTGCCAGTCGTTGATTCCAAGTGTATGTAGGTCTGTATATATATATATATATATATATTATCTCTCCACCGTCTTCTTGGTCTACCTCGGGGTCTACGGTCATTTATTTCCTGAGTGTAAGCGAGTTTTGTTTCCCTATTATCTTCCATTCTTTCTAATTATGGACGCAATTCATAATTACGCATTCCGCATTCGAAACACAGCTGCGGGTGATTTGAAGGCAGATCGCCTTGTCTTGGTTTTCAAATAATGGTACGAGTGCCGGTCGTTCAGAAAGAAATGGCAAACTACTAAACGTAAACTTGTCAAGAAATCACAAACAGCCAAAAATGCTGTGATTGACTGCTACGTTCTGTAAAAGATATGCAGCTAACGTGTTTTTTTTTAATGAAACATTAGTATTCATGTGTGCATAATTTGGTGTACATTCAGCTGGATTGATTCCGCTTGCATGCCTTACCTGAGACTTTCAGGTAGTAAATATAGGCAGGAGTGGTCGCCTCCCAGTCATTGGCTGCCTGGGCCGCCACTAGACTAGTCTGTAGTAATCTGAATAAGAGAAGGGCTGTCGTCTGTGCAATGTTGAAGGAAGGGAGGTAATCACAGATTAGAAATAATTAGCATGAATAATAGAGTATTCTCTCTGCTATCTAGTGGCTCTACATTTTTCTACTAAAAGCTACTTGGGATTTTTTTAAAATAACTGGTCAGACGAAGCAGTGGCCATAGCAGCAGAAGCAGCAGCAGCAGCAGCAGCAGCAGCAGCAGCAGCAGCAGCAGCAAGAGCAGCAGCAGCGGCAGCAGTAGTAGTAGTAGTAGTAGTTGTTGTTGTTTTGTAGTAGACGTCATAGCAGTAGTAGTAGTAGTAGTAGTAGTAGTAGTAGTAGTAGTAGTAGTTGTTGTTGTTGTTGTTGTTGTTGTTGTTTTGTAGTAGACGTCATAGTAGTAGTAGTAGTAGTAGTAGTAGTAGTAGTAGTAGTAGTAGTAGTAGTAGTAGTAGTAGCAGACGTCATAGTAGTAGTAGTAGTAGTAGTAGTAGTAGTAGTAGTAGTAGTAGTAGTTGTTGTTGTTGTTGTTGTTGTTTTGTAGTAGACGTCATAGTATTAGTAGTAGTAGTAGTAGTAGTAGTAGTAGTAGTAGTAGTAGTAGTAGTAGTAGTAGTAGTAGTTGTTGTTGTTGTTGTTGTTGTTGTTGTTGTTTTGTAGTAGACGTCATAGTAGTAGTAGTAGTAGTAGTAGTAGTAGTAGTAGTAGTAGTAGTAGTAATCGTACTAGTAGTAGTAGTAGTAGTAGTAGTAGTAGTAGTAGTAGTAGTAGTAGTAGTAGTAGTAGTCGTATTAGTAGTAGTAGTAGTAGTAGTAGTAGTAGTAATAGAAGTAGTAGTAGTAGTTGTAGTAGTAGTAGTAGTAGTAGTAGTAGTAGTAGTAGTAATAGTTGTAGTTGTTGTTGTTGTTGTTGTAGCAGCAGCAGCAGTAGTAGTAGTAGTAGTAGTAGTAGTAGTAGTAGTAGTAGTAGTAGTAGTAGTAGTAGTAGTAGTAATAGTTGTAGTTGTTGTTGTTGTTGTTGTAGCAGCAGCAGCAGTAGTAGTAGTAGTAGTAGTAGTAGTAGTAGTAGTAGTAGTAGTAGTAGTAGTAGTAGTAGCAGAAGCAGCAGTAGTAGTTGTAGTAGTAGTAGTAGTAGTAGTAGTAGTAGTAGTAGTAGTAGTAATAGTAGTAGTAATAGTAGTAGTAGTAGTAGTAGTAGTAGTAGTAGTAGTAGTAGTAGTAGTAGTAGTAGTAGTAGTAGTAGTAGTAGTAGTAGTAGTAGTAGTAGTAGTAGTAGTAGTAGTAGTAATAGTTATAGTAATACTAGATAATAGAAAGGGTTAAGGTAACAGCTGTTTTGGGAAAAAGTTAGTTAATGAAACTAGTGTTTTGGACAGAAAGAATTAACGTAGTAACCGTTTCGGGAATAAAGAGTTACAGTACATTTTTAATAGAAATAGTTCAATTAACAATTGTTTGAAATAAAAATAGTTCATTTAACAATTGTTTGGAATATAAATAGCTCATTTAACAATTGTTTGGAATAGAAAGAGTGAAAGCAACAATAATTTGGAAAAGAAAGAGTTGGAGTAACACTTGTAGAAAGTGTCAAAGTACCAACTGCTGGGGTTAAAAAGAGTTAAAGTAACAGCTGCTAGGGTTGAAAAGAGTTAAAGTAACAACTGTTTGGAATAGAAAGAGCTAATATTACAACGAGTAGTGATACAAAAAGTTAAAGTAACAGGTGCTGGGGTTTTAAAGAGTTAAAGTAAAGGCTGCTATGATTGAAAATAGTTAAGGTAGCAGCTGCTGGGGTTAAAAAGAGTTAAAGTAATAGCTGCTGAGGTAAAAATGAGTTAAAATAACAGCTGCTTGGGTTAAAGCGAGTTAAGGTAACAGCTGCTGGATAAAAGAGTTGAAGTAACCAAGCGTGGGCCGCGTGGTTACACACCCGCTTCACACGCCAGTGATCCGGGGCTTGTTTCCGGATACGGTAAGGGATATGCACTACTGACGAGCTCAAACGAGAGCGAAACTCGAGTATAGTGCTTCCATATTGACGTGGATAGGCCTTAGGTGCATACCAGAATACGATCAGCGTTGCCAGTAGTGGGTTGTGCTCAATATTTAAGTTAAAGTAACAACTGCAGAGGTTAAAAAGAATTAAAGTAACAGCTGCTGAGGTTAAAAAGAGTTAAAGTAACATCTATTTGGAATAGACAGAGCTAATATAACAACAAGTGGTGATACAAACAGTTAAAGTAAAAACTACTGAGGATACAATGATTTGAACTATCAACTGTGTGTGATAAAATAAAAAAAACGTAACGTCAACATTGCGAGTGATATAAAGTTGTTAAAGTAATAACTGCTGGAGATAGCAAGATTTAACAGCTAATTTGTTCGATGTCCCAACACTTAACATATGTAGGTTAGTATCAGAACTAGTCACATCTGCAGATCTAATGGAAATAGAGACAAGGAAATACAAAGCAATAAATACCGGAATGTATTGGCCATACGGCATACTCAAGAAAAGATTGAATCAATGCGAGAATAGCATTATATGGCAAAGCATAATGATTCACGCTTCCCGACACGACACGTGATGATCATGATCACAGTGTCCGTGTTACTTATATTTCTTATAGCCCATGCCGTGTGGTGATCATGTCTATCCGGAGTTTTCTATCTCGCGTACCGCTTTTCATTTTTAATAACGATCTTTTTCGTTGCCATAATGTCAAACTATCCAGCATCTTCTTTCTCCCTTCTCCCATCTTCATTGACCCACTTATTCTTACTTTCACAGTTTAGATCAGAAGAGTGATATGAGATGACTTCTACGTGTCAAGTTTGACCAGCTTATTATTACTTTCACAGATTAGATCAGAAGAGTGATATGAGATTACTTCTACGTGTCAAGTTTGACCAGCTTATTCTTACTTTCACAGTTTCGATCAGGAAGAGTGATATGAGATGACTTCTACGTGTCAAGTTTGACCAGCTTATTCTTACTTTCACAGTTTAGATTCAGAAGAGGTGATATGAGATGACTTCTACGTGTCAAGTTTGACCAGCTTATTCTTACTTTCACAGTGGCGATCAGAAGAGTGATATGAGATACTTCGACGTGTCAAGTTTGACCAGCTTATTCTTACTTTCACAGTTTAGATCAGAAGAGTGATATGAGATGACTTCTACGTGTCAAGTTTGACCAGCTTATTCTTACTTTCACAGTGGCGATCAGAAGAGTGATATGAGATTGACTTCTACGTGTCAAGTTTGACCAGCTTATTCTTACTTTCACAGTGTTCGATCAGAAGAGTGATATGAGATGACTTCTACGTGTCAAGTTTGACCAGCTTATTCTTACTTTCACAGTTTAGATCAGAAGAGTGATATGAGAATGACTCTACGTGTCAAGTTTGACCAGCTTATTCTTTCTTCACAGTTCGATCAGAAGAGTGATATGAGATGACTTCTACGTGTCAAGTTTGACCAGCTTATTCTTACTATTCACAGTTTAGGATCAGAAGAGTGATATGAGATTGACTTCTACGTGTCAAGTGTTTGACCAGCTTATTCTTACTTTCAACAGTTTAGATCAGAAGAGTGATATGAGACTTCTACGTGTCAAGTTTTGACCAGCTTATTCTTTACTTTCACAGTTTAGATCAGAAGAGTGATATGAGATGACTTCTACGTGTCAAGTTTGACCAGCTTATTCTTACTATCACAGTTTAGATCAGAAGAGTGATATGAGATGACTTCTACGTGTCAAGTTTGACCAGCTTATTCTTACTTTCACAGTTTAGATCAGAAGAGTGATATGAGATGACTTCTACGTGTCAAGTTTGACCAGCTTATTCTTACTTTCACAGTGGCGATGAGCAGCGCGATCACCGCCACCGTACAAAGTACGCCGCTGTAGACTTCCATGAGGACGATTCTGCAGCCGCGGACGTACAACGTGGTCTCCACCTCGTAGTTGTAGTTGTGATGTTTGCTGTTGTCGTTGACGTGGTGGTGGATGCACGGACGCGGGGAGCGCACGTCGCAACAGCTGAACGGAGTGTCGTCGCTGTAGTATTTGCCATCTGTTTGAAAGTATCTGCAAGTGGCAGGAAGAGCAAGATGCATTTAATTGGCACCATTGTAATGTCTCTGACCATCTTTGTTACTTTCTAATTACTGAATTGCTTTCTGATTAACTGATTTGTTTTCAGTACTTATTTTCTTTTATGCGCCGTGTTATTCTGTCTGTCTGCCCGCCCGCCCGCCCGCCCGCCCGCCCGCCCGCCCGCCCGCCCGCCCGTCCGTCTGTCTGTCTGTCTGTCTGTCTGTCTGTCTGTCTGTCTGTCTGTCTGTCTCTCTGTCCATTTATCCAATTTTACGTTCAGTAGTTTGTCACTGAGTTCAAAACGACAGTACTGGTTTATTGCTTGCTGAATACAATATATGAAGCGCCCTTCCTTGTTAACTTTATGGTCACAAATTAGCAGTTGTTGAGAGATAGCCGAGTTTAGAATGTTATGAAGTGTCGACAGTAAACAGTTTCCGAACGATTGATTAACTCTCTTTAACATCCATACTGGAATATGTTCGGTTACACGATGTGCTAATTGTCGTTCCTTTCTACTCATGCAAGTAGCTTGGCGCCTACACTGAAATCGATAAATACACAATAGTAAGTTCGCTTAGGAAATCAAACTGAAGTAAAATAAAATATAGATTTCTTGCAACTTTTTTTTTTTTTTTTTAAATTTGAAGTTACATATATATATATATATTTTGCAAAATTCTTGAAAAAAGATTACGAACTACTTTAGAACCCCAGCTAAGCGAAACGCAGCTTGGATTTAGGAAAAACAAAGGATGCACAGACGCCATTTTTGCTCTTAGACAACTTATAGAAAAATCAATTGAATTCAATGAAACACTCTACTTAGCCTTTGTTGACCAAGAAAAGGCATTTGATAGGGTAGATAGAAACAAGCTGTGGGAGATCCTTAAACAATATGGAGTGAGTACACATCTAACAAACCTATGTAGAAGTTTATACGACAACAGTGAATGCATAGTGAGAGCAACTGGAGGACACTCAGAACCCTTCACCATAAGATCTGGAGTACGACAAGGTTGTGTCCTGTCCCCTCTCTTGTTCATAACATAATAGACAACATATGTAAAGAAACCAGCCAAGCAGAGACAGCAAGAATACCGCATGATGAGAACACAGAAGAAGAACCATCTGCAAACCTAACCATTAGAGAACTCCTGTTTGCGGACGACCAAGCACTAATAGCAAAATCAGAAGCTGAATTACAAGACCACATGAATAGTCTAAACGAAATGTGTAGGGAACATAACATGAAAATTAGCACAAGCAAAACAGAGGTAATGACTATAACTAAAGAAGAACAAACAGCAACAATTCACCTAAACGAACATCCCTTGAAACAAGTAAAGAGCTTCAAGTACCTAGGAAGTATAATATCATCAAATGGCAGATCAGAAGACGAGATCGAAAATAGGTGCAATAAGGCAAATCAACTCATTGGACAAATGGCACCAATACTAAAGAACAAACATGTATCAATAACTACTAAGAAAGCACTTTACAACACAATCTTCCTACCAACTCTGTGCTACCAATGCCAAACCTGGACAATGACAGAAAAAGAGAAAAGAAAAATCACAACAACAGAAATGAGGTTCCTGAGAAGAATACTCAACGTATCAAGAAGAGATAAGATCAGAATATGAAGAAATCAGGACTAAAGTGGGGGTTAAAGCTGCTCTAGATTTTATTAGAAAGCAGCAAGTCAAATGGTTTGGCCATGCAAGTAGGCTACCAGTCAACAGCATGCCACAACAAGCAATGACGTACAGACCAGATGGAAACAGAGGAAGAGGCCGACCACGTAAACGCTGGACGGAGGGAATAACAGAATCCATGGGAATGTCGATATACGAAGCCCATAACCGGGCACTCTCACGAAGTTTATACTTCACCTCGACACCGCAAGGTACAAGAGGAACATGATGAGATGAGATGAGATGAGATATATATATATATATATATATATATATATATATATATATATATATATATATATATATATATATATATATATATATATATATATATATATATATATATATGTCTTATACTGCTAACACACCTTAAATTCAAGGGGAACATATATATATATTTGAAGTATTTGTATGCGGAAGTTAAAGATTAATTAATCGATTAATCGTTAATATTTTTTTAAACCACTAATTTTTTTAACAATTAATCGAAAACTTTTCTCCCATCACTTATACAAATTAACCGGATGTCGAAAAAATGTGGGACATTTTAAACATAGTGCTGCAAACACAACCGAGTTGCAAAATTGTACTAAGTCACCATTGTGTAAACTGCAGCAAGATGTACCATCAAGATGGAACAGTATTTTTATTATGCTACAGCCTTCTGGGAGCATGTGTACACCTCGGAGGAGCAAATGGATCACCATGGTCTGGCAAGAATGCGACAGCGTGGAGTGACGAGGGGATTTGGCCGATGCTCGACGCTTAGAGGAAAAGCGAGACGCACATATCATCAGATTGCTACTGGTACTATTGGGGTTGGAACTCTTCGCTGGCTTCTGAGGATGGGGACGGAGCGCTTATGGGAATGCCCCGAATGCTGTGATCTCGGTTCCTAAATCAATCAATCAATCAATCAATCAATTATGCTACAGAGTCTTCTACAGGTCAGAAATGCATTAACTGTCTACATGTCAGATGAAAAGAAGCAATACAAAGGTCCAAAACTGTCAGATTCGGATTGGGAGAAGATTTCGAAATATGTCAAAGTTTTGGACTTATTCTGTCAGACCACGGTCCTGCTTGATGGTCAAGATTATGTCACTCCTGAAACTAATGATTCAGAATAAAAAGATAGTGACAAATTTCGCATGATCGTCTTCTTGGTAATAAGGATAGACTAAATCTCTTTTCATTTTACATTTAATTCATTTGGTTGGTTTCTTACTCTTTATTTATAACGTGAAGTTCACGTATTCTTTGCGTTTTGTCAGGTAAACGATCGGATGTTAATGAAAAAGAACGGTTCTTTCATCTTGAAACGGATTGAATTTATTTCATTGATTTCAATGTTTCGGGTTGCGAACGTTTCGGGTTATGAACCGAGTTCTGGAATGAATTAAGTTCGTAACCCGAGGTACCACTGTATATATATATATATATATATATATATATTATATATATATATATATATATATATATATATATATATATATATATATATATATATATATACATACATACATATATATATATATATATATATATATATATATATATATATATATATATATATATATATATATATATATATATATATATTATATATATATATATATATAAATTAATATTTTTTAAGCTTTATAAGACATCTGTATCTGTGTGTAATTTAGAACGTTATTATTGTCATGTCCCAATATCTTTCTAGTTTACAGAAGAGACTCTGACGCCACCAATATGACTTTGTGGGAGCTGTAGGGAGATCATGGAATTCTGTCAAGGATGTGAGGACATTACTGTCTCATATCTAAGATGCTCAAATGACTGAAAGTGAGAGGGGAAAGGGTGGCTGTCTTTCAAATGTGCAGCGTGCACGGGGGACCTCCTATTTGGCACCTTTAATCTTTGACAGGAAGTTATCACGTCTATGACCATGAATTATGGGAGCGTATAAGTCCGGAAATGACGTGGCGTACTGGTTAGTGTGTGTGGTTACTAAGATAGTGGCCCGGGTTTAATCCCCAGCAATTGTGACATTCTTTCCTCTGACCAGTGCGATTCTGAACTCTATATTATGTGAAGGCATAACACTTTACAACTCAAAATATCAGTATGTATAGAATAGGTAAAGGCATACAGTTCCCATCTCAACGAAAGTAAATGCCAAGGGACAAATATTACCGTTTAAAATGTCCCCCGGTTCTCCGCTTTAACTTGTTCAGTCCCAAAAGGCCACAGCAGGTGCCACAAGAGGAAAACCACGATAACAACACGTGTATTGATTCACATAGTGGACAAAAACAACACACCTTATGGGAAAACACATACGTTACCAGAACTCTTAGTATACTCCGACTAAACGTAAACAGTGTTTGACTCGGGCTCCGAAGTTTGTGGGTTCGATTCCGGAGAGCGCCCTTCGGTTCACGAGTTAAATTTTTCGGAGATTCCTGTGGGTCGTCGCTAGAGCTACGGAGTTGTGCTTGGTGCGATGATTTCTGTGCTGCAGGAAATAGACCGAGCCATGTGGGATAAAACCCGGTGCAATGAAGTCGATCCCTGTCGACTTTTAAGCGACTTTTGTTTTTTTAAACAAGACACTTTGATTGTTTTTATTTTTATTTTTAAGGGTTACATGTCCTTGCAATCAACCTAAACACTATGTTTATAATCTAGGCAAGCGTACATTCAGTAGTTTATCATTGCTTTCTAAACGGAAAGTCAACGTTGAGCACGAACATACTAGCGTAGGGAGCGATTCCTCTACCACGCCCATCAGTGTACCGGCAGTTCAAGTGTAAGAGTGTAGAGCCCGCGGCCAGGCAGACTGCCCATTGATCTGTACAAAATGAGATTTCCAGTCACGCATGGTGAGTCGCTTGGGATAGAAACAGCGGAAATATAATAATTTCAATATACAAGTAATAACCTGGACATACTTTTTAGCGCCTGTAGAAGATGCCTTGAGGTATTGCGGATCTAGCCAACTGTACTCGAACCACTGAGTGTAATCGACGTCGCCAACAGCAGCCGTATTCTGACTGCACCGTATCCATTTCCACTTTTAGCTCCTCTCCATTCATATACCTTTAATGTGTAGACAGAATAAACATGAACCAACATGTCCAATATAATATATAAAAGAGTATTGTGTTTTATCATTTCCGTTCACATACCTTCAATGTGTAGACAGAATAAACATAGATTAACATGACCAATTATATGTATAAAAGAGCATTGTGTTTTATCATTTCCGTTCTCATACCTTCAATGTGTAGACAGAATAAACATAGATTAACATGACCAATTATATGTATAAAAGAGCATTGTGTTTTATCATTTCCGTTCACATACCTTCAATGTGTAGACAGAATAAACATAAACCAACATGCCCAATAGAATATATAAAAGAGTATTGTGTTTTATCATTTCCGTTCACATACCTTCAATGTGTAGACAGAATAAACATAAACCAACATGCCCAATAGAATATATAAAAGAGTATTGTGTTTTATCATTTCCGTTCACATACCTTCAATGTGTAGACAGAATAAACATAAACCAACATGCCCAATAGAATATATAAAAGAGTATTGTGTTTTATCATTTCCGTTCACATACCTTCAATGTGTAGACAGAATAAACATAAACCAACATGCCCAATAGAATATATAAAAGAGTATTGTGTTTTATCATTTCCGTTCACATACCTTCAATGTGTAGACAGAATAAACATAAATTAACATGACCAATTATATGTATAAAAGAGCATTGTGTTTTATCATTTCCGTTCACATACTTTCAATGTATAGACAGAATAAACATAAACCAACATGTCCAATAGTATGTATAAAAGAGTATTGTATCATCATCATCAATATCATCATCATCATCATCACATCATCATCATCATCAAGTGCCATGCCGATATGCATGGGCGGTCATCTCACACGATAACCAGAGTCTCGAATACGGTCCGTGTTCTTGTCCCATGGATACTATGCATAATGCCGCTGCCAGAATGCCAACACAAAAGTCCTCCACGAATAATACGGTTCATCGTCGATGTAAGCGGCAGTCACTAGAAAACCAGCAACCACACATTACTGCATATGGCAACTCAGTTAGTTCAGCGACCCGTCGGCCGCTATTTTTCTGAATATGCAGTTCACGATACAAACAACCGCGGCCAGATGTAACAGCACTCCACGCGAAATTCTCGGCTCACAGTGTCGCTCCACGCACTCAACTCAGTAGCAGGGCCACAGAACCAGGATCGTACGACATAAACAGAGGATACACACCTGGTGTGGCTGGTTCAGCGGCAGTGACTAGACATTCTGGACGACACTCAACGCGTGAGGGACAACGCGGGCAGACGCTCATTAAGGCTACTACTGGTGCCAACAGCCCGAGGGAATTCTTTAAGTGGCTACTATATTTACTTATTTATTGTTATGTTTGCTTATTTCGCGCCATCCCAAGCCCTTTCCCCGGCTCGTGGTAGCGCCGCCTATGCTCTGACGCTACCATGGTTTCCATGGCAACACACAAACACACACAAACGTATCTTTCCTTCCCCTAGATGCGTCCGGCTGTCAACACAGGTCCGATGCTCCAGAAATAGTTACTTCTTTTTGCCGGCCATCCATTCATAGGTATATAACAAGGATTTCTTTGTTTGACAGTGATAGGTAAATGAACTACAAGTGTGAATAGAGGCAATAAAGTAGTAAACATAGCACAAAAATGCCGTAGGTGCCTCGTGTTATTACGAAAATATTATCCCCAGCTCAGAAGAATTCCCCGGTCAAGGTGTTAATCGAGCTGGTCTCTAGGCCAGTGTTTTTCAACTTTTCTGCTGGAGCAGATCCTTACGCACATGTTTACGTTGCTCAAGGAACTTTGTGCGATGATCCAAGTGTCTGTCCTATTTTATGTAATAAACCAGATGGGCAGAAATGTTGCATTTAGGCGATTTCGGTCTGTGTCGGCGAAACCCCTGGCTGCCACTCGCGGAACCCCGGTTGAAAAACACTGTTCTAGGCTGCTTATTTAAGCCGGCTCTATTAATATATTTTGTAAACCTTATTATGAGATATATTCTATTACCAAAGATACCTATAAACTTTATATGCACCTTTGGTGAGCCGTAACTTCACCAGTGACGCCTAGCCCTCTGATTTTCCTGTTTCATTTGGATTTTAATTATGTTTCTAATTAAATTTCTTTTTCATTTTCAGATCCCGTGTACTTCACCCTTCATTATGGCTACTTAGAAAGAAAAGTGGACGCTGAGTGTCGCGTTTTCAATTAAGAATGGGGAGTAAAGACTTCTTTGTGGAAACAAAGGACCAGAAAACCAATTGCGTAATATGCAGCGAAAGTGTTGCCGTTTTGAAAGAGTACAATTTTCGGCGTCACTACGAAACAATAAAATCTATCAACATATTCACAATTTTCTGGAAAGTTACTTTCTGATGCTTTCTTGCTTGCTTGTGTTCGTTGGCTTGAGCTCCAACGCGAAGTCCTGTATGTCGGATGAAGACATCCTGTTGTCCAACATCAGTGTGATGTCATACAGGACCTGAGGTTTGCATGAGTATCCGTTGTCCCATGTCTGGCTTATTGGTGTGCAGACTGGTGGTTCCTCGCCGTACAGGCAGACACTCTCTGACTTCGGAGGAATCGGCGATCCTATTGACCTTAGCCAGGACCCCAAAGGGACCTGTTGCCCAGGACGCTCGACGAGGACGCGTCAATAGGTCTTGGCCAGTATATAACCCGGCCCTGGTGCCTTGGAAACACCTCTGCGTCCCTACTTTCTGATAAATATGAATCCATGAAACGTTGTTTAGAAACACAAATAAATCTCTTCACGAGAAAGTTTGCTGAAAATGAATATGTCACTCGTGCAAGTTACAAAATAGTGCATAAGATGGCAGAACGAGGAAAACCGTTTACTGATGGCAACTTCATCAAGGAGTGTATGATGGAATCAGCAAATGACTCGTGTCCTGAGAAAGCTGATTTGTTTGGAACTATCAGCCTTTCGGCAAGTTCAGTTGTGCGAAGAACAGAAGAACTTGTAGAGAACATAGTGCTACAGATCCGCGAGAAAACTAGGAACTTTTTGTGGTATTCACTGGCGCTGGATGAGTCTACTGATTTCTAGAGTACGTCACAATGTTTCTTGTTCATTAGTGGTGTCAATTTGGATTTTCAGATAAAAGAAGAGTTAGCATCCGTTTGCAGCATGCACGGAAAAACAACTGGAAAAGACATTTTCATGGAAGTGTAAAACGTTTTGCAAGACTGTAACCTTCAATGGAATCAGCTTCGAGGTGTTACAGTTGATGGAGGAAAAAAACATGACTGGAGTGAGGAAAGATCTGATGCGACAGATCAGGACGTAGCTGGAAGATTTGCACATTTCGGGCGCTTTGTTCATACACTGCATCAGCAAGTATTCTGTGGGAAAGACTTAGATGGACGATTTGCACATTTCGGGCGCTCTGTTCATACACTGAATCAGCAAGTATTCTGTGGGAAAGACTTAGATAATTCTTGTATACTGAAACCAGTCGATTCTCTGTGAACATCATTCGCGGACATGCACTCAATCACCGTCAGTTTCAGGCATTTCTTGAAGAAATTGAGTCTTCGTTTTATACAAGCTCCAAAACGAAATAGATGTTTTCCTCATTGGAAAAGAAGAGCTGATCCACAGCTGTCAGATCCAACCTGGCTGTCACAGTTGTCATTTTTGGTCGACATCACATCCCACATAAATTAACAGAATTTGTAACTTCAGGGAAAGGATAACCTCGTCTATGATCTCTACAGAATCATCAAAGGATTTCGGAGAAAGCTGTCATTGTTTGAAGCACAACTGGAAGGAGAAACTTGTCTCATTTTCACAGTTTCAAAGAGTTTTGCGCTACAATCGCCGAAGATGTCAACCTCGATTTTCCGTGAAAAATTATTCGTGACTTGGTAAAAGCATATTTTGGAGAGATTTTCAGATCTTGACAGAACTGAGAGTGACATTCTTCTTTTCCAGAATCCTTTCGATTGTAACCTTAATGATGTGCCAGTTGAACAACAGCTGGTGCTAATTGAGTTGCAAGCAAATGACTTGTTGAAAGAGAAGCACAGAGAAGGAAACCTGTTGAATTTTACCGCTGCTAACCTGATGTTGAGTTTCCGAAACTGAAGAAATTTGCCACTGGTATGGTACCATTGTTTGGAACAACTTATGTCTGTGATCAAAAATTTCAAAAATGAAGTATGATGTCAACACATCGAACGAGATTGACTGAAGAAAAATTTGAAAGCAATTCTCTTGATTGGATGCAGCAATTCCAAACCAAACATTGATGATATCTTGAAAGCTAAATATCAGTTTCACAAAGGTTACTAACCTTTTTTGCTGCATAGTTTGTGAGATTCGGATATGTGCACACTAGGTCTGATGTAACTAGCATTTTGCTAACGTCAACATCTTTGATAACTTTTATTAGTAAATAAATTTGTTGGTTGTCTTTGTTTTTTGTGCATTGCACGCCACTCACCCATGAATACTTAGTTTTTCGTCTTTTTTACCGAGCTTTCGTTCTGGCTTGCAATTATTGTTAAAGTTAGTTGCATATCCTTTACAGGATGTTGCACTCAACACCAATATTTTTTGCTGTTGTTGATGTATCAGCAAGTTTACGTTCAGTAGTTTGCCGTTGCTTTCTGAACGACCGGCACCCATACCATTGTGTAAAACACCAGCGCAACGCGGTCTGCTGCCAAATCGCACGCAGTTGTGTTTCGAACGCGGGTATACGGAATTACGAACCGCGTCCGTAAAATCTTCGCCACGGAGATCGGCGGAAGTATTGTACAGAACGAGTATCCGGCCCGCGCTCGTCATTTTATCAGTTATCCGGCCACCCCTGTTCTAGTGGCATGTCTACATGTGTTTGTCATCTTCTAGCCTCAATGCTACATGTCTCCAATGGCAGGTCTCAATGTGTTCATATTATGCTAGCCTCAATGCTACATGTCTCTTGTGGCAAGTCTCAAAATGTTCATATTATGCTAGCTTCAATCTACATGTCTCCAGTGGCAGGTCTCAAATGTTCATAGTATGCTAGCCGCATTGCTACATGTCTCTAGTGCAGGTCTCAAAATGTTCTCATTATGCTAGCTTCAATTCTACATGTCTTAGTGGCAGGCCTCAAAATGTTCATATTATGCCTAGCCGCAATGCCACATGTCTCCTAGCAGCAGGTCTCAAAATGTTCATGTTATGATAGCCTCAATGCTACTTGTCTCTAGTGACAGGTGTCAAAATGTTTATGTTATGCTAGCTTAAATTCTACATGTCCTCTAGTGGCAGGTCTCAAAATGTTCATATTATGCTAGACTCATTTCTACATGTATCTAGTGGCAGGTCTCAAAATATTCATTTTATTCTAGCCTCAATGCTAATGTCTCTAGTGGCAGGTCTCAATGACTCAGATGAGGGACAAACGTTATGGTAACATATGTTCCAATTGTCCATTAAGACATTGATGATTCTTTTGATTTCACACTGACCTGGTTTTCTTGGCTGACCCAACCAAAAAGGTACCAGGAAATATTGTGGGAAGTTAAGGTGATAAATTAAGGTGGCCACATCCACCATTGATTGAAAATAGGTCTATAAACATATAGGATTGGAATAGTGCCAAATACCCAACACGTCTAAGGACGAGGAAAACAGTCTTTAATTTTGGTTAAGACAAAGCTTACTTGTGTAAAAAGATATAATTGATTGATTGAGTGTGTCTGCCATGGTAGACAAGCCATTAGTTCTAGAACAGGACTCACAACATTAGGCAACTTGTAATGAACAGTTGAGAAACAGTTTCGTGTAAGCATGGACCGGTGCCCTGATTTAATGGCGCATTCTGGTGTCTGGTCGAGATGCTAATAATTATATCACATGGGAGCTGATGGTTGGAATGTGTGATGTGTGAAGAAAAACTACACTCTTATGCTGTTAATGTTAAAACAGGTAGAGACCTAGGAAAGATCAAAGAATTCTAACCCAAACTTAAATTATTATTAACTGTTAAAACTGGCCTAGAAGGGACAGTTATTGTCAAAGCTGTTGACAAAGTATTATCTGATAACAATGAAATACCTAGAACCTGTTAACGTTAGTTGCATATCCTTTACAGGACGTTGCATTCAACACCAGCATTGTTTTGCTGTTGTGATCTATTGGCAAGTTTACGTTCAGTAGTTTGTCATTGCTTTTGAACGACCGGCACCCATACCATTTCATAAAAAACAACACAACGCGGTCTGCTGCCAAATCGCGCGCAAACTGTGTTCCGAACGCGGGTGTGCGGGATCATGAACCGCGTAACCTGTGGAGAAAACATTAAGAAACTAGAGTTAATCTTCGAAAGTCTGAACCTACTGTGCTGTACCGTGTTTTCAGATGTGAAGTTGCAGTACCGGCTTTACATATCCCTCTAGTATCTAGCTTCTAGAGGGGAAAGAGAAATCTGCAACATTGTACCAGTGTAGACTGTTCTTTGGAGCCGGTTCGGGACGAAAATCTCAACACCTATCTCATGCCGGTTTATTTGGAAGCCAATTATTGGAGCCTCAGGCGACCGGAACGCCAGTATTTCGGACAAAAGCGTCCTAATAATCTTCTTTTTATTCTTCTTCTTTCTCTTCTTCATTCATCCGAAATGTTTGTTTTGGGCCTAAATGCGTTGTACCTGTTTAGATCAGAGATACGATATTGGGGCCATTCGGCCAACACATCCGACTTTTTTGGGCTTTTATTGACAACACAGCAAGCGTGTTGACATCAACCACTATTGAGAATTATGTAACACATAACCTTCTGGAATATTCTAGAACACACACATACTCTGCCATGGCTTTCTTGAGACCTGCCTCAAACTCATCATCCAGGATGCTGATGTGAACAAACGAGGCTATTGCCGTGGAGACTTCGAATAAGACCAGAATGATTCCACCAATCAGTACAGGAAACAACATTCGCATCAAACCCTCCCTGGAACAAGTCAAACACAGATAACGTCACATAAACAGCGTCATCTGGAACAAATGGCAGCATCAGCAAACGGACATTTAAGTGCAACACTTTAAATGGTACTAAGTAACAGCTGATGAACAATTGCATGTATATGTTTTAATAAACTCATTCATTCAGTAGCTTGTCCTTTGCAGAACCTCGCACCCCAAAACAACCTTCCGGAAAACTTTTCGATCATAAGCAAGATGTCCCGCGTCCGATACACCCATCTGGAGATAAACTGCAACATCCTGCACTCCTCTTCTCTTTGGCATTCCTCTTCCCGAGCATATACCCCTCCACTATTGTTCTCTCCAAACGTTCGTGACGTTTCAAGTTACCAAAATATTTCAATTTTCTTTGTTTTATAGTCTTTAGTAGTCAACCTTCTACAATATTCAGATCTTGTTGTATGGATGCATTTGTTCTTTCCTATTTCCAAGCTACAGAGCGAAAATGCAGTTTGTTAAATCGATAACAACGACATACAGGTTGGCAAAATTTACTTTGTTCGTTATCATCGTCTAATCCATTGCAGATTTACTTAGTCGACGATGTCTCTCCTTATTCCACGTTCACAATAGTTACTTATCGATGTATGTATTGATATACCAAGAAACGCAGCGATGATAATGTTGCATTCAACATCTTAAGAAGCAGTATTATATTTTTTTGTATATAAGGCTACTTTTTCATATAGTAATTAACCCTGCAAGCCTTTAGAACTTATATCAGTTTGTCTCGTCTCGATCTTTGATCAAATCAATTCTTTCTGATGCCCTTACATCCATACATAGAATCATCTACAGATATACCTAACCACCTACATGTCTACCTACCTGGCAGGCTGCCTGCCTGCCTGTCCTGTCTGCCTATGTCTGGCTCTGTGTGTGTGCGTGTGTCTGTATGTCTGTCTGTTATTTCTCTATCTCCCTCTGAATGATAATCGTTGGTCTATATTTCCTGAGTGGTAAAGAAGTACTGAAGTCGTTACAGTTTAAGCCAAGTGTGAATTCATGTTAACTGTATCGATATCATAACCTGCCGCGGCATATCCTTCACGACAATCTATTTACCATATACTTAATGGTGCGAGGAAATGCTAGCAAAATACTAAATGTCATGGCAGAGCAGACCAGGCCCTAAGCCTTGGTCGGCAACTGGTCTAGGATGGAAGCTCCGATAGGCGGACTGTTAGAGTGTTGCTTTGCTGATCCGGCATCTTCTGCAGTTTGTTCCAAACGTATTGGTGTTACCTTTCCTCTGGAGTAAACAAGGCAGGCCTAGAGAGGGATCATTCTGCATATGCATTACATGGTCTCTAAACTGAGCCCGGGCTTTCTCTTATTTTTGTTGTTGTTGCATATCCCTTACAGGACGTTGCAGTCAACATCAGCATTTTTTAGCTGCTGTTGATGTACCAGGCAAGATTACGCTCAGTAGTATCCCATTGCTTTCTGAGCGGCCGGCTCGCATACCCCGTAAGTTACCAACGCAGCAAGAACCGCTAACCGATTCTCGTGCAGGTTACGTTACTCAGATACGGAGATAGACCGTTAGCCCTCTAGGCCAGGGAGACAGGCAAAAAAACTCCACACCTTACTGAGGATTCGAACCAGTGTCTCCCGAAGAAGAATCCGGCATTCTAGCCACTCGGCAGCCAGCAGCTCCTCCTTTGTGTTATAGAGAGGTATAACCTCCATTTTACCAAACTATCGTCTGTAAAGACGGCAAGGTGCCAGTTAGTCAGTCAATAGCTTGAACAATGCGGCAGACACTGGTTCCACATTGCCAACACTTATAATGTTTTATTAACAGTGTTAGGTTCCTGGTTACATACAGGGTGTATTGATATGCATATAAGAATGTTGAGAATACCCTGGACAAAAAGAAAAGAATAACAAAGACGTCTTGACATAAACACACTCGCCAAAAGAACTCCCCAGAAATAGATACTCAACATTCTTTGGAAAATAAAGTGTGGGGGTTTAAAGGCAGACGATCGATTTCATTGTTCCGGGTTTTATCCCATATGACTTGGCCTCTTTCCACAGAGCGGTCTGTCGAAGGATTACATAGAGCACCGACTCCATAGCTCCAGCGACAACCTGAGAAAGTTGCACTCGTGAACGGAATGACGAAATCCACAAACGAACCCATAACCTTCGGAGCCAGCGACAGACGGTTTAAAACATTCTTTATACATTTCAGGAGAAGGGTTTGAGCCGGAAAATATGACAGCAAGAAAGTTCACGGTGGAAAAAGACAGGGGGAACACCCAGAAAGAAGATTCTTCTTCTTCTTCTTCTTCGTTAATCCGGAGTTTTTTTTTGTTTTTTTTTCGGATGTGATTGCGTTGTGCCTGTTTACAGCAGAGCTGCGTTCTTGCGCCGTTAGGCCGACACATCCGACTTCTGCGGGCATTTGTTGACCGGGTTAACCTTCCCGGGGGAAGAAGATTCTAGAGTGCTTGACGTTGTGCTACATGGGATATATCTGATTTGGAAATAAAAGAGACAGGAGGACTGTGACACGTGACGACCACCACCACGCCACAAGGATTATAAACACACAAGTATATTTAATTACATCAAGCGTTCACAAAGAATATATTCACTCACCGATTGTATATGTTCCTCATCTTTAGACAAACGAACAAACAAGTCAAGTTCTGTGCTAAGTTTGATGACACCTAACGAATAGGAAAATGGCCGGAAGTACGTCACTGTTGTAGGTTTCAATGAGCTTCATGCGGGCATCCACCTTAGCCTTGATGTAGGCTGGCGCAGCAGAACAGCATGTAAGGACGAGAAGAAGCAGATAAGGGCCAAGAGGGCAACCACCATAAAGCAAGGTCTGCCGAAGACGTTCTGTTAACTCCATCAAGTTTTACTGCTAGTGCGACGTGTTTTGAAGCCCATGTTTCAACTGGTACATCGATTAGTAATATTATAAACTGTTACAATAAAGGATAACATAAATATTAGCCAAGTGGCTGGCTGACACAACGTTAGGTATATGGACTGGGACATATTTACCAATAAGTAAGGTTGGTGCATTTTGATAATGAGGTGATAAGTGTTTTTTCTCATCGTTTTTTTTCCTCCACAAAACAAAGTTATAAATATGATGCTGCAAAATGATTTCCCAACAATAAACGCAAAACCAAATAATGACTACGATATCCTAACACTTAAACATAAAGCGTATGTACCAGAGAATGTTTTGTTGAGAACATTCACATTTCACGTCTCACGCAATATCTGCAAAAATATAATATATTCGTTACTTCTTCCTCCCCTTCCATTTATTTTCCTATGGAGAGTAGGCCCTCTTTTAACTCAGGTCACATCTTCTTCGTGAATTTATTTCAATGTTTTGATCTATTACGATACACATTTGACTGTCTGGTCAATGTAGGATCTCTATTGCTGGAGACTTCACTCTTTAGTGCTTGTCAATGGAATCTTTTAATCCTATTAGAATGATCCTGCACACGAGAAATATTTTCCCCGAAACTGACAATAACATTATTCCAGCGATAATTGTGTCATTACTGCAGCACCCTCCCACCCCTTGATTTTGTTTGACAACTTTACTCGATGTCCTTGCTTATGGTTTGTTGGTAATTCTTAAACCTCACAGACTGTTAAATAAATTGTGCGGTAATTCCTGTGAGGTATTTAAATTGACCTCAATAGCTTTTACTCTGACACCATCTTGGCAAGCAGCTTTTTCATCTTTTACGGATTTAATAGCTTTTCTAATTTCTTCTTTACATGATTTCTCATAGTTGACATCCAGCTCCACATCTGCAGGCTGAATATCTGGATATGCATCTAGTAGCACATGCCAGATAGATAATGTTACTAGCAGAAAGCGAGCAAGAGTTACATGCCCTAGTGGCACAGGTAAACAGGCACAGTGTAGAATTTGGCTTAAACATTAATATACCAAAAGACGAAAACTATGTTTGTCAAGGTCCCACGTAGAATAAATAGGGATAAACAAGAAACCCAGAAACAAGGAGAGATAATAGTAAACACTCGAACATGTTCTCGAAGAGTCGAGAACGATTAGTCACACAACCAACATCCAGGTACAACCGCGGGAAGCGTGGAAAGGTGAAATCCCAGAGATGCCCGCAGTAGCAAGCACTCACGTGTCCACCCGACGTGAGTCGAATAGGGCAGACGGCCACTGGACACTGACTGGACTGGAGCGGGATGTAACTCTTAGAGGGAGACACATAGGATAGACTTAGAATCTTTAAGCTGTGTAGTAGTTTAATGAATAGATGATGTTTGTGTTTAAGAGATGATTTGAATGCGTTCATATGACATATATGTAATATGCTATTGTGCGAGGTGTTTATTTCATTTGATAATAGATATCGAAATAAACCATGACGACAATAAGTAAACCTTGAGTTCTGTCGAATCTATACTCGCAATCATCTGTCTGTCTGAACCCGAGTCTTTCTATCCCTATTTATAAGACGTTGACAGGAAAATGCTTGGGGGTTCGAATCCGTTTTGGCAAGCCCAAGACAGTCAAATAGAAATTAAATTACATTTAAAAACATTACATTGACGGTTCTTGGCGCAGCCAAGTAAAAACTATAGATTACACACGACATAGACAGGTCTAAACTACACAGCGTATACTGATCTACTAAACTGCATCTTTCTTTATCTACCTCTCCCTCACATTACATTTTAACAATGCTAACTATCAAAATTAACATGACATTGACATGACATGACAAACTACTAATGTTTTTCTCTCTGATAACAGGTTGTCCTATGATGTATTTGAGTTGATGTATATGTTCACCAAGATCCATCCATGATGTATTTGAGTTGATTTATATTTTTCACCAAGATCCACCCAGAACCATCTAGCAAGCTAAACAACGGTGGTACTGAACAATCATCATTAAATCAGCTAAGTCCAAACATTTTCTACAAATTGTTTCTCTAAACGATACTCATTTCATTTTTCGCATGCAAATTTTGTTTCCTATTTATATATGTGTTTATTATTGCTATAAATATCACATTAAGGGACATAATCAACAATTGTATTGTACACATTTTTCTAAGGGAATTAATTTTCTAAAAATAATTATTCTTCACAAACTAGAAAATGTCAACACTAGAAAAGTGCATTGAGCTAGGGCTAAAGCTAGGTTATACAGCAGAAAAACGGACAGAATGGAGTCAGAAAACACATGCAGAAAATCTAGCAAGAGAAGAGAAGGAATATGAAAGGCAAGAAAGAGCGGCAGAACGAGAACATAGGATAATAGAAATGGAAACGGCCGCAGCCAGCAAAAAGGCAGAGCTCGACGCAGCCAACAAAAAATTAGAAATTGAGGCAGCTATAAAACAGAAGGAAATTGATTCACAAACACAAATAAAAGTGAAACAACTAGAAATAGACTCTAATGTAGAGATTTCAGTAAACAAACTAAGGAGTAAGGAAGAAGAACAAAAGTATAACAAATTTAAGGGCATTGTCAAACCATTTTGCTCTGGCGATTCAATCAGCGCCTACACAGAAAATTCTGAATGCATCATGAAATTTCAAAGTCAAACTGGGCAATGATTTATATGAGAAATTTAGCTCTTGAGCCATTAAAAGTAATTGAGACTATTCCTCAAGATTTAAGGAAAGACTACGATTGTATCAGTCGTAGAATAATGCAACATTTCTCATTAGATACAGCAGGATACCAACAACAGTTTGCCAAACTTTGTCCAAAAGCCAACCAAACCTTTATAGACTATGTCTCTATGGTGCAGAACATATTTAATAAATGGATAAGTTCAGCGAAAGTTGATAACAGCTTTGATAAACTGAGAGATCTGAAGATTATTAATAAAATTATTACATCATTACCAACTACATTCTCTAAATTCTTACAACAAAGCGAATGTCAGACGATTCAAGAGATTGAAAACAAAGGATCTGCATTCTTTTCGGCAAATCGCGATATCTTTGTTTTAAATGACAACCAAAATGAAGTATCAGCTGCAATGAATGTAAGGAAATTTAAACAACCTCAAGATAAGTACAAACCAAAACAAAAGTACTCACCTTGCAAATATTGTAAATTGTCACACGAAGAATATGCTATGTGCGACAAATCGCCTAATTATAGTCACCATCTGAAAATGATGGTAGAAAAACAGAAGGCCAAACGAACACAATTTAGAAGAGCAGTCAAATGCTTTTTTTTGCAAAGGTTTTGGCCACTATTCAGGCCAGTGTGTTGGTCGTAAAATGATGAAACAAGCTAACGCTGCATTAGTTGACACCTCTAGCGAGGGTGAGATTGAAAGTGCAATTGAAAGTGATCATGAAGAAGTCAATTCTTTACAGGTGATTGATGTGTTTGATTATGATGGAAGCAATACGTGTAAGAAATTTCAATTAGTCACGACTCTTGAATGTGGCCACACCATACCCATATCAAATGAAATGGCCAATGCCGCTTTAGCATCTAAAGGCAAACTAAAGTTTCATAAAGGGTTTGTCAACAACCAACCCTGTAAAATAATGCGGGATAGCGGTTCGACCTTTATCGGGGTAAGAAAAACTTATGTGAAAGACTGTGACTATATAGATGACCACGTAACATGTAGAACATTTGCAGGGAACATTGAAAAATATCCTTTAGCAATGACTGAAATTCATACACCATTTATTTCAGGACGCGTATTATGCGCAGTTTTGCACGATCCATGTACAGACATAATTGTAGGGTACCTTCCCGGTGTCAAAGAATGTTCAGAAAACGACATTAGAAAGTGGGAAGCAAAATTGTGCAAACAGAAACAAATTGATAATCCCTCCGCACTTAAAGGAAATTTCGATCCTCAAATTGACACCAGACTAATGACACCACCAATGACCTACCTCCAAAAAACACAACCGAGGTTGAATTTACAGGTGCTGTTCAAACCATACATGAGGGTACATTGGCAGAGAAAACCAAACCAGGTGTGAAAGATAACCCTATAAAACCTCTTACATACGGTTCCACCACCCCGCAAAATATTGATCCTGCAAATGAACAGCATAGACGACATGACAGCGACGCAGTTACTAAAACGATAACACAGAAAAACAGTAATGACCAACTCAGGGAGTCATTACAAATTGTTTCCCCTCAAACAAAAACCATTGAGTGTATTATATTACAGCCCAATCAAGACGTATTATTATTATTATTGCCAGACAAGAGAGTCTTGCGCTCCACATCTTGGCAAGAGCCATATAAAATTATTAGAAAAATTTCTGAGATTGATTATGAGATCAGTGTGAATGGAAAGTTCAAGATTTTTCATACTAATATGTTAAAACCCTACTATTCCAGAACAGCCGACGACATGAACAACCAGACAGTAGCGACGGCACTTCTCAACCAAACTGACATGAACAACGACGAATGTGACCAGACAGTAGCGACAGCAGTTATTAACCAGACCGACATAGTCGACATAGAAATTCCAGTCCCGACTACCGATAACAACAATGCACTACAAGACGTAAAGATCTCTAACACAGTGACAGAACCACAACGATAGGACA
Source organism: Cepaea nemoralis (assembly GCA_014155875.1). Lineage (NCBI taxonomy): Eukaryota > Metazoa > Mollusca > Gastropoda > Stylommatophora > Helicidae > Cepaea > Cepaea nemoralis. Next base: position 318,145 of record JACEFZ010027460.1, read on the forward strand.
TACTATCTCTTCTTAACGAATACAAGACAACTTCTCTAAAACAGACAATGCAACTGACAATACTAAACACCCAAATTCACGAAAAGTTAAATAGGACTTACGCAAAGTACTGTTACTACTGCTATTATTAACAAAACTGACGACAGCACTGCTTATATATCAAAAGTTACCATTAACCATTATCTTTTTGATAAATGAACTGTCTGTGATAACCACAACTTTACTGATATATTAAGTAACGTTATTTCATATTGAAATCACAAACACCACCATGATCGTGATGTATCATTATTGGCACAAAACTGTTAATTTAGTTGTAATGTGCAATATCTCACATATACAATTCTACCATTTTGGCAAAGAAATTCAAGCAATACTGGTCGAGCATGTATTCAAAATTATTACCACCTGCTTGGTTGAATTTCCAAACTACATATTATATCATAGAAAAACATGTATTTCGATTGTAAGGAATGTTTGTGCAATATTCAAATCCATCTTGATAATTTCCATAACGTTCACTCCATATTCAATCATAACATTTTGCATTTGTAAGAGTATCAGTTTAGAAGATGCAATTTGTAAATTAAAGACCATTTTCTCAAATCCACCCATACTACGACTTCCAGATATACATTCTCAATATATTTGGAAAACAGATGCCAGTACCATCGCCATCAGCGGCTGCCTGATGCAGAATCATGAAGGAGTAGATCATCCTCCCGTTTATGTAAGTCGCAAGCTGAAACCGCTGAAAGAAGATATTCTACAGCAGAACTTGAGGGACTCAGTCTAATCTATTGTGTACTGAAATTGAAGAAATACCTTCTTGGCACCCACTTCATAATCCAGACAGATAACTCACCACTGCTGGTGATAAGAGACGGTAAACCAAAGAATATTAGGATCGTACGATGGACGCTTATTCTCCAAGACTATAGCTTTGAGATCCAACACATTAAAGGTTCCAACAATTGGATTCCGGATCTTTTAACAAGACTGCCAAATACACCAGCTGAGTAACACAGGTACCAGTACGCCATAAAAACTGTGATAACTTTTTAGAAAGGCGCCTACTTAACAGCAAACTTCCAAATTCAGACTTTAACCAGTCACTTGCAGTGTATATTACACTATAACAGTATTTCTGACGTGAATGACTTTTATACAACGATCACTCAGTACAGAGAGAACCTACAACCTATATTTTCAACCAGTATGACGAAGAAATTGAATCATCGACGACCACATTATATTATTCAGATCTATGGAAATGAACATTGGACATTCTAGAAGCCACACTTTAAATTTATAGTTCCTCACGAATAAGACATTTCAGGAAAACTTTACACTAACATCGACGAGACATTTCTACATTCTCCATCAAGAAAGAAAGGACATCGCAAGGATCATCGATTAGTTAGTTAGTTAGTTAAATATGTTAGAATACTTGTTTGCTATGTTTTCGAAAATTAATGTTTTCTTTTTCTGTAAATTTTTCATAACTATACTTCACAAGACACGTTGAAAGTATACCCAACGTAATTTATATTTAACAAGTCGAAGTTTGTGTCACACGGTTAATTTTTTCAATCAGTTTAACTTAAATTGTAACCCATTTGTGGTCGGTAAAGTAGTACCAAATATTCGTGTTAAAACTTCGTTTTTCGCCAAATTTTCTAAGGGCGGTAAACATTACCTTAACTTCACTTCTAATTTTTAAACATATAAAATCGTGAATGAAAGACGGGTAAATGAGAGCGTTAAAGTAATAAATGGAGGTATGATGTACATAGCGTACAAATTGTACGCACTACTCTTAAATTATAATTTGTCCGTGTCTGATGTAAAATATAACACTCGTCATAAAATTTGTATACGTGTTTAAAGAGAGTACAAGGGAAGTAAGAGAAGCAATCTAAGAATCACTGCTCGAAAATCCGAGTCATGAATTACACATAAGAGGTAAATCAGGACAATGAAAATTCTAGCTCGTGACGCTTAGAGCGATATTAACACTACATACACCAAGAACACACTAAACACATCAAGTCAAATACACATTTTCAACACACAACAAAAACAATTAACGTACATACACTTTTATATAACACCAACAAGGGAAAATTAGTAGACATTAACAAGATAACAGGGACAGAAGCAATTATTGGATGAAAACAAAGTACGTGTATTTTATACACGATCAACATACGGAAGTAAAACAATGTATACAAGTACACATTAGGGAACAGGGGATTGCAAATATTCTTAAAGAAGCCAAGGCAATTTGCCTTGATGAGTCTCTGTGTAAGGGGCCATTATCCTGGGCATCAAGTTTGGATGCTTGAGAAGGGCGCGTTTGTGAAATGCAAGTCGCCATGGTACTTCGGTCAGGGTAGCTTGAATTTAAGAATAGGAAGACTACATGTCAACCTGTGGTATAAAGATAATAGTATTGGGAACAAAGATGACATGAAGACTACATGCCAACATGTGGTATAAAGATAATAGTATTGGGAACAAAGATGACATGACGACTACACGCCAACATGTGGTATAAAGATAATAGTATTGGGAACAAAGATGACATAAAGACTACACGCCAACATGTGGTATAAAGATAATAGTATTGGGAACAAAGATGACATGAAGACTACATGCCAACATGTGGTATAAAGATAATAGTATTGGGAACAAAGATGACATGAAGACTACATGCCAACCTGTGGTATAAAGATAATAGTATTGGGAACAAAGATGACATGAACACTACATGCCAACATGTGGTATAAAGATAATAGTATTGGGAACAAAGATGACATGAAGACTACATGTCAACCTGTGGTATAAAGATAATAGTATTGGGAACAAAGATGACATGAAGACTACATGTCAACATGTGGTATAAAGATATTAGTATTGGGAACAAAGATGACATGAAGACTACATGTCAACCTGTGGTATAAAGATAATAGTATTGGGAACAAAGATGACATGAAGACTACATGCCAACATGTGGTATAAAGATAATAGTATTGGGAACAAAGATGACATGAAGACTACATGCCAACATGTGGTATAAAGATAATAGTATTGGGAACAAAGATGACATGAAGACTACATGCCAACATGTGGTATAAAGATAAAAGTATTGGGAACAAAGATGACATGAAGACTACATGCCAACATGTGGTATAAAGATAATAGTATTGGGAACAAAGATGACATGAAGACTACATGCCAACATGTGGTATAAAGATAATAGTATTGGGAACAAAGATGACATGAAGACTACATGCCAACATGTGGTATACAGATAATAGAATTGGGAACAAAGATGACATGAAGACTACATGCCAACATGTGGTATAAAGATAATAGAATTGGTAACAAAGATGACATGAAGACTACATGCCAACATGTGGTATAAAGATAATAGTATTGGGAACAAAGATGACATGAAGACTACATGCCAACATGTGGTATAAAGATAATAGTATTGGGAGCAAAGATGACATGAAGACTACATGCCAACATGTGGGAAAAAATAATAGAATTGGGAACAAAGGTAACATGAAGACTACATGCCAACCTGTGGTATAAAGATAATAGAATTGGGAACAAAGATGACATGAAGACTACATGCCAACCTGTGGTATAAAGATAATAGTATTGGGAACAAAGATGACATGAAGACTACATGCCAACATGTGGTATAAAGATAATAGTAATAGGAACAAAGATGACATGAAGACTACATGCCAACATGTGGTATAAAGATAATAGAATTGGGAACAAAGATGACATGAAGACTACATGCCAACCTGTGGTATAAAGATAATAGAATTGGGAACAAAGATGACATGAAGACTACATGCCAACCTGTGGGATAAAGATAATAGTATTAGGAACAAAGATGACATGAAGACTACATGCCATCATGTGGTATAAAGATAATAGAATTGGGAACAAAGATGACATGAAGACTACATGCCAACCTGTGGTATAAAGATAATAGAATTGGGAACAAAGATGACATGAAGACTACATGCCAATCTGTGATATAAAGATAATAGAATTGGGAACAAAGATGACATGAAGACTACATGCCAACCTGTGGTATAAAGATAATAGAATTGGGAACAAAGATGACATGAAGACTACATGACAACATGTGGTATAAAGATAACAGAATTGGGAACAAAGATGACATGAAGACTACATGCCAACCTGTGGTATAAAGATAATAGAATTGGGAACAAAGATGACATGAAGACTACATGCCAATCTGTGGTATAAAGATAATAGAATTGGGAACAAAGATGACATGAAGACTACATGCCAACCTGTGGTATAAAGATAATAGAATTGGGAACAACGATGACAGGAAGACTACATGCCAACCTGTGGTATAAAGATAATAGAATTGGGAACAAAGATGACATGAAGACTACATGCCAACATGTGGTATAAAGATACTAGAATTGGGAACAAAGATGACATGAAGACTACATGCCAACCTGTGGTATAAAGATAATAGAATTGGGAACAAAGATGATATGAAGACTACATGTCAACCTGTGGTATAAAGATAATAGAATTGGGAACAAAGATGACATGAAGACAGCATGTCAACCTGTGGTATAAAGATAATAGTATTGGGAACAAAGATGACATGAAGACTACATGCCAACCTGTGGTATAAAGATAATAGTATTGGGAACAAAGATGACATGAAGACTACATGTCAACCAGTGGTATAAAGATAATAGTATTGGGAACAAAGATGACATGAAGACTACATGTCAACCTGTGGTATAAAGATAATAAAATTGGGAACAAAGATGACATGAAGACTACATGTCAACCTGTGGTATAAAGATAATAGAATTGGGAACAAAGATGACATGAAGACAGCATGTCAACCTGTGGTATAAAGATAATAGTATTGGGAACAAAGATGACATGAAGACTGCATGTCAACCTGTGGTATAAAGATAATAGAATTGGGAACAAAGATGACATGAAGACTACATGCCAACGTGTGGTATAAAGATAATAGTATTGGGAACAAAGATGACATGAAGACTACATGTCAACCTGTGGTATAAAGATAATAGAATTGGGAACAAAGATGACATGAAGACTACATGCCAACCTGTGGTATAAAGATAATAGTATTGGGAACAAAGATTCCATGAAGACTACATGTCAACCAGTGGTATAAAGATAATAGTATTGGGAACAAAGATGACATGAAGACTACATGTCAACCTGTGGTATAAAGATAATAAAATTGGGAACAAAGATGACATGAAGACTACATCTCAACCTGTGGTATAAAGATAATAAAATTGGGAACAAAGATGACATGAAGACTACATGTCAACCTGTTGTATAAAGATAATATAATTGGGAACAAAGATAAAATGAAGACTACATGTCAACGTGTGGTATAAAGATAATATAATTGGGAACAAAGATGACATGTAGACTAAATGTCGACCTGTGGTATAAAGATAATGGAATTAGGAACAAAGATGACATGAAGACTACATGCCAACCTGTGGTATAAAGACAATAGAATTGGGAACAAAGATGACATGCAGACTAAATGCCGACCTGTGGTATAAAGATAATAGTATTGGGAACAAAGATGACATGAAGACTACATGCCAACCTGTGGTATAAAGATAATAGAATTAGGAACATAGAAATCACGTAGACTACAGGCAGTGCCCCAGATGACCTTTGATAATATCAACAAACCTGAGATCACGTGACAGTTCAAGGTCCCCTCTACACGTCTGCTGGAGTGTTGGGTATATGGTGCTAGCCACATATTGTCATAGATGAATGGGCACTAGGTGAAGGACGTGCTCAAGGTCACACTGTTGGCCTGTACATGCAGGTGTTGAGTATGTGTAAGTCTTGCGTACAAGTGAGATATTCTAAACACAGACACTGTATGTACAGTGCGTGTACACAGTATGTTCAGTGTGTCTGTGTTTAGTATATCTCACTTTTCCCCAAAGTTATACATGCCTATATGTTTTTATTTGTATTTCTTATTATTCAGAGAGAGACTACTACATGTATTTATTTATAAGAGTATATATTATGTAATGTAAGCCGGCTCTGTGGTGACGAGGTTACGGGTGCAAGTAGTAATCCCGCATACCGCGTCTGAAACACAGCTGCTGACTATTTGGAATCAATCCGCCTTGCGTGGTTTACATAAAATGGTATGCGTGCCAGTCGTTAAGAAAGCAATGGCAAACTACTTAACGTAAACTTGCCCAGGAATCACAAGCAGCCAAACAATAACGGAGCTGACTGCTATGTCTTGTAAAGTATTTGCAACTAAATGTATATATTGTGTATTACAGTTCAACTATTCTATTATTGCAGATTGCACATGTGTATGTGTACAGATGCTCACGTGGGATGCGAATTTAGAGAGGGGATTGTAATACCGACAAGTCTAGAGGCATCTCAAAATACCAGAAGCACTCAATACTTAAACGTATACGTGTGTACTTTATTTCCAGCTTTTATCAAATGTGCAAGAAATACCCACAACGTTTAGTTTGCGTAATTCTGACACTTGCGATATAAGCTGTGTTGACGTCATGTGGGATGATAGTCGTACACACGTCTGGTTATATACAAATATGACCAACACTGAACAGTGCTCTGTGAAATCCCTGTCTGATCCACCAACCACTATATACACAACACCTGTGATCATTATCAGTGTAATGGTAATCAGTATCGTCCTCAATAGTATCTCTGTCATCATCATCATCTATGTTTGTGTTACAAGAAAGCGTCAGCCGAAGAACTCTTCGGTGAACATCTCACAGGTTTATAATTGTCTAGATGTGAGCACAGCCAATGGATTGTACGAGGTCAGTTCCGAACTCCACAGACAACCAGATCTGGAGAGGGAGGAAGGACCGCTGTATCACGAGATAAACTAGAGGGATATGAACATCAATTAAAACACACAGTTAGATGGGAAACAGCCTGTAATCTCAACCCCTATAAGAGAGTTAACAATCATAAAAGCGTATATGTTTCCATAGAGAGGCTCTCGGCTAAAACTGATGCTCTGCGGTACCTGAAGTAGTTCGCTGTTTAATGACGAGTGTACGACGAGATGTGGCGTCTTATGATTGACTCTCTGTGTGAAAATACATTAATGGAAGAATTTTCTTATATATCTACACACACACATGTGTACGCAATACACACACGAACACACACAAACATGCACATACATACATACATACACACATACATGCACATTCACATACGCACGCATGCACGAACTCTTATATATATATATATATATGTATACACACACGCACAAACAGACACACACACACAGATATATATATATATATATATATATATAATCTCATCTCTCATCTCATCATGTTCCTCTTGTACCTTGCGGTGTTGAGATGAAGTATAAACAGCGGGAGAGTGCCCGCTTATGGGCTTCATGTATCGTTATTCCCATGGACTCTGTTATTCCCTGCGCCCATCGTTTATGTGGTCGGCCTCTTCCTCTGTTTCCCTCTTGTCTGTACATCATTGCTTGTTGTGGTATACAGTTAGTTGGAAACCTACTTGCATGGCCAAACCATTTCACTTGCTGCTTTCTAATAAAATCTACTGCAGCTATAACCCCCAATTTAGTCCTGATTTCTTCATTTCTGAACTTATCTCTTCTTGATACGTTGAGTATTCTTCTCAGGAATCTCATTTCTGTTTTAGTTATTTTTCTTTTCTCTTGTTCTGTCATTGCCCAGGTTTGGCATTGGTAACATAGAGTTGGTAAGAATATTGTGTTGTAAAGTGCTTTCTTAGTAGTTATTGATACATGTGTGTTCTTTAGTATTGGTACGATTTGTCCAATGAGTTGTTTTGCCTTACTGCATCTATTTTCTATATCGTCTTCTGATCTTCCATTTAATGATATTTTACTTCCTAGGTACTTGAAACTCTTTACTTGTTTCAAGGGACGTTACTTTAGGTGAATCGGTGTTTTTTTGTTTTCTTCTTTAGTTATAGTCAGTACCTCTGTTTTACTTGTGCTAATTTTCAAGTTATGTTCCCTACACATTTCGTTTAGACTATTCATGTGGTCTTGTAATTCAGCTTCTGATTTTGCTATTAGTGCTTGGTCGTCCGCAAACAGGAGTTCTCTAATGCTTAGATTTGCAGATGCTTGTTCTTCTGTGTTCTCGTCATGCGGTATTCTTGCTGTCTCTGTTTGGCTGGTTTCTTTACATATGTTGCCTAAATACGTTATAAACACGAGAGGGGACAGGACACAACCTTGTCGTAATCCGAATCTTATGGTGAAGGGTTCTGAGTGTCCTCCAGTTGCTCTCACTATGCATTCACTGTTGTTGTATAAGCTTCTACATAGGTTTGTTAGGTGTGTACTTGCTCCATATTGCTTAAGGATTTCCCACAGCTTGTTTCTATTTACTCTATCGAATGTCTTTTCTTGGTCGACAAAGGCTAAGTAGAGTGTTTCAGTCTACATAGCCTTTGTCGACCAAGAAAAGGCATTTGATAGAATAGATAGAAACAAGATGTGCGAAATCCTTAAACAATATGGTGTGAGTACACACCTAACAACCTATGTAGAAGCGTATATAACAACAGTGAATGCAACTGGTGTATGTTTATATGCTTGCAAAAACACTCTCACGTGGCCATTGCACAACAGAGATACATGCAGTGGTCAGTTGTCTGGATGGATCGCAACTGAGATCAAGGCACTGGTCGGACAACATACGCGTCCATAAGACATCATCATCTACACAAATGGGTCCTTGAATCGGGGCTCCAGATAATCATGGGCTAGCGTACCACAACGGATGGGGAGAACAACCAAAGAGAGGCCCGTTGCAGACAACCATATCTCGCCTGACTATGTGGATCACCGCTGCCTCCAGAGCGCTCGCTTGGGCAGCAGAAAACGAAGTCACACAAGCCATAATCATATCAGACTCCGTATAGAAAATCGCAGCCGGCAGTCCCCGCTCCGAGGCGACAGACAGATTTCGAAAGTCGAGTCTCAAATCACTCAGTTAGATGTTCTGACCCGAACATGTCGAAGTAACAGGTAACGAACACGCAGACCAGCTGTCAAATAGTACTCCAATGCACGGGGAAGCAGCATGGACAGGGCTGATAAATTCAAAGCAGTACGGACTCGGTTAGCATACTTGCGTGACACCGCATCTGGCCTGACTACACGAATTGGAAATTTAGCACGGGACTGTCGCCTTCGACGAGAAGAGAACATATAAAATAACCGACTCCGTTTGGCAAATGTGAGTAGAAACTATTTTCGGATGGCTGCTGTATTGGGGGGAAAAGGGGGGGGGTGGGGGGGGAAGAACACGCAAGAAAATTCCCCAATGTGCAGGGCACGGTTTTTACACTTATCATGTTATGACATATATATATATATATATATATATATACATGTGTGTGTGTGTGTGTGTGTGTGTATGTGTGTGTGTATGTAATATGTTATATATGTATACAGCACGAATTGGCCTTAACAGTCACATTCACCACCGCCATAGGTTGTAGTTATTAATCCTTTTTGAAGCACAATGTAACAATCGTCTGTCAAAACGGCAAGGTGGCAATGAATGAATGAATGAATGAATGAATGAATGAATGAATGAATGAATGAATGAATATACATATATATATAATTAAAGTGCGGTGAGACAAGGGTTCGACCCCCAATTTCATCGTCCGCCAATAGAGGACAAGATTGGCCACACATCCCCCGACGCACTGAAGCCTGCAACATGTGATTGCGCTATCACATTGCAGCCTCATAAACGATTTGAGTTTCAGAAGATGTCACACACACACACACACACACACACGCACACACACGCACACACACACACACACGCACGCACCCACGCACGCACGCACGCACGCACGCAAGCACACACACTTATACGAGTTAAGTATCAAGACATGGTACACAGGACGTCGCAGTCAACTCCAACAATGTACGGCTGTATGTTATTTATTAACAAGATCACGCTCAGTAGTTAATGATTGCTTTCTGAATAACCGGCACTCATGCCATTAAATGAAAATCAGGGCAAGGCGGTCTGCTTCTAAATCACCCACGGTTGTGTTTCGAACGAGGTATGTGGGATTTCGAACTGGTTCTAACTCCATCGCCACATCGTCGGTTAGCTGATATAGTAGATTATGTTTACCTGTTTACAAACATGGACCCAGACACATCATTAAGCTGACGGGAAGAACAAATACTGCACTCCTCTCTTCCCATTCTCCAAGATCATAAGGCAGCTGGGTCTGTCAATTAGGTACTGGACCTTCACATCTGTAGAGCGGCAGACTAGAACGTAACCTGCACATGATTTATTATAGTACATCCAGACCTGGTCATGTCCACACTAGATTGTGGTGATTTCGTGATGTGATTTACTTATTTCATTGTCAAGAAGAGAGAGAGAGAGAAAGAGAGAAAGAGAGAGAGAGAGAGAGAGAGAGAGAGAGAGAGAGAGAGAGAGAGAGAGAGAGAGAGAGAGAGAGGAGAGAGAGAGAGAGAGAGAGCATCAGAAATGATGAAATTAGGACTAAAATAGCTAGGCTACCAACCGACAGTATACCTCAAATAGGAATGATGTACAGACCAAATGGTGCCTGAAGAAGAGGCCGACCATATGAACTATCATCATCATCACCATCATGTGCCATGCCGATGTTCTGCCATCTCACTAGATCACCAGAGTCGTGGATCAGTTCCGTGTTTCTGTCTCGACCATGCCACAAGGCCAAGCCATCCAGGTACTTGTTTCTAGGGCTTCCCCTTGGTCTGTTCCCGTCGATCTTACCAGTTGTCACCAAGTTCTCCAAATCATTTCTTCTCATAACATGCCCAACAAATTGTGACTGTCTACGTCTAATGTCTCTAATCAGTTTACGATTTTCATTTGTTTCTTGAAGGACTTGTTCATTGGTCTTTCTGGCTGTCCATGGTATTCTTTGCATTTTCCTCAGAAACCACATTTCTACAGCCATCAGATGTTTTTCAGCCTGACTGCTCATTGTCCACGCTTCACATCCATATAAAAGTACAGGTTCTATGTAGCATCTCAACACTCTTTTTCTCGTTTCAGTTGACATCTTTGTATTGGTCAGTATGTTTTTCATCTTGCTAAAGGCTACTTTTGCCATGGCGATTCTTGTTCTAATCTCTTCAAGGCATCTCCCATCAGATGTTATTACTATTCCGAGATAATTGTACCTATTCACTTGTTGAAGAATATTCCCATTTACTTGTATATTACATTGTGGTATATCGTTCTTCCTAGTGACGACCATAATCTGTGTCTTTTTACAATTTAATTCTAACCCTAGTTGTTCACTGCGTGTAACAACCGCATCTACTAAATTTTGCAGGTCCTGTTCATTGTCTGCAATCAAGACTGTATCATCTGATTATCTAATGTTATTGATGCATCGCCCCCCAATGTTGATTCCTTCCATATGAACTATGGACAGAGGGAATAATAGGGTCATTGGAATCTTGATACACGAAGCCCATAAACGGTCACTTTCCCGCTGTTTATGCTTCACCTCGACACTGCAAAGTACAAGAGGAACAAGATGAGATGAGATGAGGAATGTTAATTCATTAATTCAAAATGTTTTATACGATACAAAATACGCATTTGCTTAGTGGAGATCGAGTGCAAGGAGGAAGAAGAGAGGCTGTGGGAAGTAAAATGGTGTCTTCTGCTGGAGCCTCCCTGTGTTACCAACACATGATAGATAACATTTGTAATCCGGAACAACTTACTTAAATCATGTACTTTTTATTGTTTATTCACTTCCCTTTTCATACCAATTTAGAAGTGAAACCGTTTATGATTTCATTCAAGCAAGTATGTAGTAAAAGCTTTTTGAAATAAGAATTGCTTTTGTTGTTGTTGTTGTTGTTGTTGTTGTTGTTGTTGTTATTGTTGTTGTTGTTGTTGTTGTTGTTGTTATTGTTTGTGGGGTGGTAAATATAATAAATTAGAATAAGGACAAGTTTCGCTAGGGGTATTCAGTATGAATGGGGCCTAAATCCCAAACACGCCTTCTATAGGATTTAATATACTGGCTCGTAAAACCCCCAAGCATTGAACAAGGCAGAAAAGGGTGCAAGTTCAACACTAACATAGAAGAAATGTTTCCCATAGAAGGCTGGGAGATCCGGGAAGTTCTACAACAGACACCCGAGTACTAATCACTCTACCCAGAAGGTGTGTCTGTGTGTAAGTGCCCCCCCCCACATTTAATCTCCCACATATATATAAACAATGACAAGTATCCACTGTCATGCACATCCACAGTATTATACAACATAGGGACAACAACCAATGTTAGACGCAACAACTGGATTACATGACAGAGGAAAACAGCCATTGTTAGACAAAAACAGTACAATAACTCACTGTATCACATAACAGTAACAATAACTGGACTATAAACATCAATTTTGGAACAACAGGTTAACAATGAAGTAACTGCAAGGCTTGGTTAAACCAAACAAACAAACAATTGTATTGTGGAAAACATTTGGGTTCTGGACAAACCCTGTTGGTTACAATATGGTCACATGCATGAAAAAATTATCATATTTCAGGCAATGCACACAAAGTATACAGCCATAACAGAAGTCCCCAAAAATCCCCAAAAAAGGTTCCCATCAAATACCTGTGTCAAACACAAAACAAAGTAAATAATCCATACAAAGAACTAGATAAAGAAAATCTATCTAATCTGTCTCTAGAAATATCCTAGGGGTCTGATGATGACTCCCTCTCCTTCAATATCCACTAGAAAAGTCTGGCCATAATCACACTCTCTATAATCCAAGGAAAACAGCTGCTTTGCATATATCCACCTATTCAGAAAATTGGGGATTGCACACACACACACACACACATACACAGAGCTTCCACTTCTGGATCATATATCCATCGCGAAAACATGTAGGAGTAATCCATATGAATCCATTGTGGATATACTGTAATCTCTCAAGTCACAGCTGCTAAGTAACTAGACGAGGAGCATTCCAGATGTGATATAACCGACAGATATGAGTCGGAAACGTTCTGGTGTGGCGTGACACACAGGAGTCCATGTGATTGATTCGATCAGGATCAGGCACAAACACTTTCCGTATATCTTTGGATGAGGAGTGACATCACATAATCCATTAGAATTTCCTGACAGAAACTAACTTGAATTGGGCATGAATATTGCAGCCCTTTTCTGGGTTAAGATGTAGGTTATATCTTTCTTCAGCTGAATATACGACTTGATTGACCGGGAGTTGGTATAGTACTTGATTGTCCATGTCTGGGATATGATGGATGAGAAGATTCAAAGGAAGCTGGGAGGCCACAAAATCAGTTGGTAAATCCATACTGGTAATGATGGTGAATTCCAGACTATCCATGAGCCTCTGGAATATGACCGTTGAACGTGGAATCAGGCGGTGACTTTTAGAAGAGGGTATACGCTGAAAACCATCTAGGCCAGGCATGCCTCATGTCTTTGCAGACATTGAAAAGATTAACACCATCTGTAAGTTCCCCGAGGTAGGGAATCCACTTCAGCATATTCAAATCCATTAATTATCCAGGCATTGACATTCAGGTTCAGGGTGTGTGGCAGTAACCAGCACTCTCTGTAGGATATTAGGGTAGGCTGATAACCCAGTTTCCTGCCTCTAAATCCAAATAAGTTGACTATAACTTCAGTTCCAATACTCCAGCCGGCATCTCTAGCGTCTAAGACGCAGAGAATAAGTGGCTATTATTTAACCCATTAACAATGGGTCACCCGCTAACGTTGAAGAAAACATGGCGATTCTCCTAATTTTCACACACACATCTTCAATCATGATATTAGTTGCATCAAAGCATTTATCCTAATACATAACATGATATGTTGTATATAATATAATGCTCACCTAAAACGCAGAGAATAAGTGGGCTTTAAATTAACCCATTAACAATGGGTCACCCGCTAACGTTGGAGAAACATGGCGATTGACCAGACCGCTTTGTCTACCAAGCCATTGTCTAGATTAAGCCTGTGTTTCCGGGGCGCGGCCAATCAATTGCCTTAATTCAAACGAAATTTCGTTTCGTTAATTCTCCCGTCCTAAGTTTTAATAGCGCGTGAAGCCGTCTGCTGGAAAAGACTGAGGGATGATAACATACATGTCACATTGTTAATGGTTCTGATTTTATTTTTGTTGGTGCCGATGTTGTTGTTAGTGATGATGTTGTTGTTGGTGCCGATGTTGTTGTTAGTGATGATGTTGTTGTTGGTTGTGTCGATGTTATTGTTGGTGCTTTTGATGTTGTTGTTGATGGCTCTGATGTTGTTATTTGTATTGCTGGTGTTGGATGGTGTTGTTGGTGTTGATATTGTTGTTGTTGTTGTTGTTGTTGTTGTTGTTGTTGTTGTTGTTGTTGTTGTCATCGTCGTCGTCGTCGTCGTCGTCGTTGTCGTTGTTGTTGTTGTTGTTGTTGTTGTAGTTAATGGTTCTGATTTTGTTGTTGTTGGTGCCGATGTTGTTGTTAGTGATGATGTTGTTGTTAGTGATGATGTTGTTGTTGGTTGTGTCGATGTTATTGTTGGTGCTTTTGATGTTGTTGTTGATGGCTCTGATGTTGTTATTTGTATTTCTGGTGATGGATGGTGTTGACGATGTTGTTGGTGTTGATATTGTTGTTGTTGTTGTTGCTGTTGTTGTTGTTGTTAATGGTTCTGATTTGTTGTTGTTGGTGCCGATGTTGTTGTTAGTGATGATTTTGTTGTTAGTGATGATGTTGTTGTTGGTTTTGTCGATGTTATTGTTGGTGCTTTTGATGTTGTTGTTGATGGCTCTGATGTTGTTATTTGTATTGCTGGTGATGGATGGTGTTGATGATGTTGTTGGTGTTGATATTGTTGTTGTTGTTGTTGTTGTTGTTGTTGTTGTTAATGGTTCTGATTTTGTTTTTGTTGTTGCCGATGTTGTTGTTAGTGATGATGTTGTTGTTGGTGCCGATGTTCTTGTTAGTGATGATGTTGTTGTTGGTTGTGTCAATGTTATTGTTGGTGCTTTTGATGTTGTTGTTGATGGCTCTGATGTTGTTATTTGTATTGCTGGTGTTGGATGGTGTTGATGATGTTGTTGGTGTTGATATTGTTGTTGTTGTTGTTAATGTTGTTGTTGTTGTTGTGGTGGTGGTGTTGGTGGTGATGGTGGTGGTGGTGTTGGTGGTGCAAACGTTGTTGTTATTGATGTTTTTGGTGGTGCCGATGTTGTTGTTGGTGATGATATTTTTGTTGTTAGTGCTGGTGTAGTTGGTTTTGTTGAGTTATTGTTGGTTATGATCAACATTCTTGTTAGTGCTAACGGTGTTGTGGTGATGGTGCTGGTGTTGTTATTGTTGTTGGTGATTGTTATATTGTTGTTGTTTGCGTTGGTGTTGGTTTTATTGATGACAGTGTTGATGGTGATGCAAATTTTAGTGTTTTTGTGGTTGTGGGGATGTTGTTACTGTTGGCTTCGTTGTTGGTGTTTTGCTGTTGTTGTTGTTGTTGTTATTGTTCGTGGTGGTTGTAGTGATGGTATTCTTGTTATTGTTTGTTGTGATCATAATGCTATTTTTGTTTTATTGTTGTTACTGCTTCTGTTAATATGTTGTTGTTATTGTTGTTGTTGTTGTTTTTGTTGATGTTGATTGTTGTAGTAGTGGTGGTATTGCTGCGGTACCAATAATCACCTATTGAGTTGGTCACAATATCTTAACTTGATGATTCGATGCCCAAACTCCATTCCCACATTCTCCCAACTTTCACTGAAACAAGGAATTGCAAAAATGAAATGAATGAGAGATAAAATGTGTAGACGATGGAAGAAAGAAGAAAAAAAATGCAAGATAAAGAAGAATATAATAGAATACATAAATAAATAGTAAACAAATGACACGTGGCTAACGAAGTATAGCTGAATAAGCAGTGCATGGAAATTGGGACAAACTATGGAAAATACTTATGTTTCATGTTCTTCTTCTTCTTTCGTTCGCCTGAAATATGTCTATAACTGCAATGTTGTCTCTTGTATGAATCTAACAGCCCTTTTTAGTTCATTCAGCGGTCCATAGAGTTTAGCTTCCACTGTTGTCTCTCTAGGCCAGAAGGTTCGCCTGGATATGTTGTAGTTTGGGCAATCCTGGAGTATGTGCTCTGCTGTCTGCGACGCCAAACCACATGTGCATATGGCTGAGTCACCAATCTTGAATTTTGTATGCATGTGGTTGCGTAATCTATTGTGTCCTGTTCTGAGGCGCAGAAGAATGACCTGTTCTGGTCTGTCCATAACGTGGTAGTCGTCTTGAGTAAGGTTTGGTGGCCTTCTGACTGATTTGATCATTCTTTTCTTTTGGTGGTATGTAATAGGCACATCTGGTTGTTCTTCTTGTGCTCCTTCCTTAGCCAATCGATCAGCTCTGTCGTTTCCGGGGATTCCACAGTGGGATGGTATCCACTGTATGGTGATCTTACGCTGACTGCTAAGTTCAGAAAGTAGTGTCCTCAGAACTGGCAATTTCCCAGACAGGAGCGCCTCTATTACGGATTTTGCATCTGTCAATATCACCACAGGTTGTGTACCATGGCTGGTATTTTGTAATTTCTCTGTGGCTATCTTGATTGCCTCAATTTCAGCATCATAATTATGGCAGTACTTTCCTGTTGGAATTCTGGCCGTGTCTCTAGTATTATTTGGGTATTCTATGTACACTCCCGCTCCTCCATTTCGAACAGCATTTTGTGCTGACCCATCTGTGTAGACTCGGATCCAGAGGTCCTGTGGGTATTCGTCATCAAGGAAGCTGAGAGTGGCTGTTCTGCGCTGTACACTGTTCTGTTCTTCCTTGTCAAATATTCCTCTCACTTTTGACTGGATTTGTAGCGATATTCTATGTTCATCTTTCCACGGGGTTCGCTCTGGAATAGTTGTCAGGGGGATATCAACTGTGGGAAGATCGATGGTTTCTCTGCAGAGTTGTTTGGCCTGGTGGATGAAACTACTTCTTTTCAACCGCCCCATAGCTAAGTTTTCAAATCTGTTCTTCATAGGGTGGCCTGGCAAGCTGAGAAACTTTTCTGCTTGTATTAATGTTTTTGTATCTCTGCGCTCTCTTAAAGCTTGTGTCCTCCCCATTTTCTCCATTGCTACTATAGGGGTTGATCTCATCCCTCCTGTTATGACTCTAAGAGCTTGATTTTGCACCTTGTCCAGCTCCTGCAATGTAGTTTTTGATGCCGAACACCACGCAGTTGACCCGTATTCCAAGTGTGGTCGTATGCTCTGTTGATAAACTTTGCTAAGTATTTTCCCACTGGCTCCCCAAGTGGTTCCACGTTAGCTTTCTCAGGATGGCAATTTTCCTTCTGGCTTTTGCTACTGCTTTTTTAATGTGTTTTCTCCATGTCAGCCTGTCGTCGAATGTTACACCAAGGTATGTTGGTTCCTTATCTTCTCTTAGGGGTGTTCCATTTATCTGAATGCTCCCTGCCTTTTGTTTCGGAGAAAGGGTAAATAGAGTAGTGCTGCACTTGTCAGTGTTTATGCTGATACACCATCTATCCGCCCATGCAACAAATGTATCTACAGCTCTTTGTAGCAATATGGTGGCCACTGATGCATGTTCATTTGCGCTCCACAAAACCAGGTCATCAGCGTACATTGCCGCTTTAATTCCATTGGGTAGATTAGCAACAAGATCATTGATGAAGATTAGAAAAAGTGTTGGGGACAGGACTCCGCCCTGGGGAACACCGTGACGCAATAGTACTTTCTTGCTCTTGAGACCAGTCTATCTGTACTCGGGCTCTTCTGTTGTGCAAGTATGCTTTTTACCCATTTGTACATTCTTCCATTGACTTTACAGTTTCTCAGTTTCTTCATCAGACCTTCTTTCCAGACTTTGTCAAAGGCTTTCTTCAGATCTATCCAAGCCGCAAGTACCAGCTTCTTCTCTTGGAATGCATCCTCAACTTCTTGAGAGAGGTAGGTTGTCTGATCTTCCGTAGAGTAGCACTGCCTAAAGGCAGCCTGTTGTGGCACAAGGATGTTTTCACTTTCAATGTACCACTGTAGTCTGTGATTGATGACGCGTTCCATTGTTTTGCAGAGACAACTGGTGAGGCTAATGGGTCTGTAGCTGGAGGCAATGGAACTGTCTTTCCCAGATTTTAGGAGGGGTATCATGATTGCTTCTCTCCAGACTTGTGGAACACTGCCTAAGGTCCATGTATTATTAAAGATCTGTAGCAGCTTTGCTTTGGCCTCTGTTCCTAGGTTCCTGATCATTTCATTGGAGATACCATCAGCTCCTGGTGATTTTCTCATTTTCAGTTTTGAAATGGCTAGCTCCAGTTCACTGAATGTGATAGGTGTCTCCATAACCTCATGTACAATTTCCTTCTGTCCTGTATTTTGCCATTTCTCTCGAATCTCCTGTTGTTTCTCCTGACTAATTTCAATATTGTTATCTTGTGCGAATGAGTCCGCAAAATGGTCAGCTGCTTGCTTTCCTGTTAATATGTTTCCGTCTTTATGTAGCGCAATTTTTGAGTTTCTCCATGTGCCCTCATCGTTAAGCTGTTTTATTAGCCTCCATAACTTCCTTGTGTCTTTTCAAAGTTCAGTGACTCTGTTTTCTCCTGCCAGCTTTTCCGTCTAGCCTGCAGTTGGGCCCTTTGAAATTTGGCTTTTGCGTGCTGGAATTTATTGTGGTGCCCTTGGCTGGGATTGGCCTCTGCTTGTTTTCTACATATATCCACATCATTATGCAATTGTTCCAGTTCACTATTCCAGTAGGGTTTATAATGTTTACGGGCTCCTCTTGGTATTGTTTCGCGTGCTGCCTGTAGTATGCATTTCCCAAACTCTTCAACTACTTTATTTATGTCCTTCTCAGTGTTCAGGTTTCTAACCAGTATGCTAGTGCGATGCTTGTACATTGCCCAGTCTGCTTTCTTGTAGTTCCACCTCGAGATGGTGCTGCTTTCACTTACAAGCTCATTTTCTACAGTTAGAAAGACTGGCCGATGGTCACTGCCACCAAGTTGTTTCCCAACAATTCGTGTAATGTTCCACTCCAGGTCTGGTGAATGAAACGCCAGGTCAGGTGTAGTTGTAGTAGTGCCATGATCTCGAGTAGAAGGTATGTGGGTCAGACGGCTTGTTAATCAGGATGAATCTATTCTCATCCTGCCAATCTTCCAATCTCTCTCCTCTCTGGTCCATGTGATCATAGCCCCAGCTCTGCGAATGGCTGTTGAAGTCGCCACACACAATCATTTTTCCTTTTAATGGTAGTGTGTCCAGTGCCTGTGGGCGGTCATTTGGACAGTAGTAATTGATCAGGTGAAAGTCTGTATTGTCTGTCTTAAGTTTAAGCGCCTGATACTCATTCCCGTCCATGTGAACTTCAATTTGGGAAGCAGGAATGATGTTTTTGACAAGAGTCAGTATCCCACCCTTTCGCCTGTCCTTTCGGTCAGATCGGTAACACTGGTAGCCTCTGATTTTGAAAGCTATATTTTCGTTCAGGTGAGTTTCTTGCAAGCAACATACACTTACATTTTCATTGGCCAAGATGTTTTCTAGTTCTATTCGTTTTTTGGAGATACCCTCTGCATTCCAGTGCATTATTGTAAGTCTTTGTTTGGTACGGCCAGACGGTCTATTGTCAGGCCCTCTGGCTCCGCTGGACATCTCAGATGGACCTCCATTATTTGTGGTTAGACCCTTACGAGGCATAAGGCCCGGCACTGCACCTGTCTGTGGGACCAGAGCAGGGCGAGCACCATAACATGTAGCAGTTGTCGACATAATTCACGGCGTTATTGCGTGGCAGCCTGATTTCTGTGGTGCGCCTTCTGGCTGGCTGCCTCCGTCTTCAGCACCTATCCTTTGCAAGAGTAGACTATGGTCTTACTCGACACACGAACACATAATGATGTTCTTCCGATTTGTTATTTATAAATACAACCAAAATAATGACGTCACCGCCAGTGTACAACAACTTTAGTCACTGTGTTTGAGAGTACCCCAGAAGAAAAGTTAATTATACTTAATGATTTATTTACAAGAACCGTTGGTATGAACAATCCAAAATATTCAACAAAGAGGCACATGACTGAAATAGTTGCCCTTACGATTCTGTTCTTCTGTACTTTGAATCAAAGCTCTTGTATCCCGAAAACATAATATTGTGGACATATACTATTTAGTACTTTTGAATTTCTTCATGCGACTCTGGCAGACACTCCTTGACCTTAACATAACAACAGTATGTTTACTATTGAAAATTGAAGTATTTCACATTTTATCAGCATTTTATTTCCGAACCAAACAGCCAGGCCAGTATCTTGTTGACCAAATCAAATGATAATGTCCAAAATGAGGAGATACGCATAAGAAAACCATCTCTAGAAATAAAATCACACACAGACCTTAACGTGTCACCGGACTGTCAGCCATATTTGACCGGAAGCTACTCATGTTTCATGTAAAATGTTAATTGCATATCCTTTACAGGACGCAGCAGTCAACCCCAGCAATTTTCGGCTGTTCATGATTCCTGGGCAAGTTCTACGTTCAGCAGTATGCCATTGCTTTCTGAACGAGCTGCACCAATACCATTTTAATAAAAACCAACGTAAAGCGGTCTGCTGCAAAGTCTCCATAGCTGTATTTCTAACGCGGTATGCGGGATTACGAACTGCGTCCGTAACCGCTTCGCCACGGAGCAGGAATCACCACGGAGATGGAAAACATTCCATGTATCAACAAATAAATACAATAACAGACAGGAAAACACCAAACATCACTTAATGTATAAAATTTAAGGGCTGGAAATCAAATGAGGTTAGGTCATGGGATGTGTTACATACTAAGAGCGGAAGTATTCGATGGTTTCAACTGTTGCAGTTTGGGTCCACGTCGTTTGGATTTGATTACGGGTCGAAGATGATTCCTGAGAAGATCAAACAGGGGTTGGAAGGATTCTAACATTTGCAGATGATATTCTTGCATACAGGCAGGGGAGAAATAGGGATCAAACAGCCCAGGAGCTACAGGTGACAGTAGACAAAGTGATTGGCTGGTGCACTGAAATGAGTGCTGCCATCAACCCGGAAAAGGCGGCTGTGTTGTGGTGCTCTCTGGACAACAGGATTGTGAGAGATGATGCCCCAAGCCTCACGATAGATGGTACAAGCGTCAACAGAGAGAACAAACTGAAGTATCTGAGAATCACATTTGACAGAAGTCTGTCCTTCAAGGACCATGTGGAGACGGTTGTGACAAGATCTCAAAAGGGACTCAATGCACTTAAAATTATGGCTGCAATGGACACAGAGCAGAGAATGCTCTTCACACTATACCAGCACTTGATCCTCTCAGTGATTGATTATGGACTAGGACTGCTCACTGTCTCAAAGAGTCAGCTGGTGAAATTAGAGCGCATACAGAATGAAGCCTACTGTTGCTGGTAGGCACAAGGTGATGCAAGCGAAGGCATACCTCAGAGTAGCTGCAGACACAGATCACCCGTTGCATGAGGCGCTGGACGTAGTTAAGGGTCAGGGATTGATAAGAGGGAAATCATGGATGGCTCAGGCGGAGGATACGATCAGACAGGTGTGCCCCTTGGAGAACATTAGGCGAGGAGAGGAGTGGGTCAGAATGCCAGCCGTGCAGTTAGACTTGTGCAGAGTTATAATCACATTGAGCCGGGAGTGCAGGGAGTGGCCAGCAGGGGTCACGGAAGTGGAAATTCAGCAATTAATTCAGGAAAATTCTCGCCCGGGTGATGTGATTATCTACACGGATGGGTCGGTGTTGAGAGGTAGGAGAAGTGCTTGGGGGTTCTTTACAAAAACTAATGGTCGGCGTTTGGTGCAGGAGAGCCTGGCGTATGATGACACTACATCTAGCTTAAGAATGGAGGTGGAGGCGGTCAGTGCAGCTTTCCGCTGGATAGAAAACACGATACATACACATATTGTGATTGTAACTGACTCAGAAAGCATGCTGAGAAGGGTGAGAACAGGCAAGCTTCGTGCAGAGTGGCTTGCTTCGCTTCGGAGGTCACGGGTAGCAAGCATCACCTGGATCTTTTCTCCTGGGCATGCCGGTGTGCTGGGGAATGAACAGGCGGACAGATTGGCTGGCTCGGCAGAACTTGGTGGAGTATTGATGCATGACAAGGCAGATGTGGTTGCGGCCTTGTGGGAGCACGTGTACACCTCGGAGGAGCAAATGGATCACCATAGTCTGGTTAGAATGAGGCAGCGAGGAGTGACGAGGGGATCTGGCCGACGCTCGACGCTCAGAGGAAAGGCGAAACGGACATATAATCAGATTGCTACTGGAACTATTAGTGTTGGAACTCTTCGCTGGTTGCTGAGGATGGGGACGGAGCGCTTATGGGAATGTCCCGAATGTTGTGATGTCGATTCCTAGATCAATCAATCAATCAATCCTGAGAAGATCTGTATACGTATCACTGGTGACAGTTTTCTCTCTTGGCATGTAGTGCTCTAAAATAACGCTTCGTTCATCATGGAAGCAGTCAGCATAACCTTCCATGCAGATGGCTCTGTGCGAAACTTCTTTTGTTTCGTTTAGAAGGGATGCCACCTTTCCTCATTTCCGACTCGTAGTAGTGAACCCAGGCGAATTTATATCCTTATAAATGAAATCCTCGTAACACAGTAAGTTTTATGGCATTGTTGTTTCAGTTTCTGTTGGGAGAAATATAAGTATGTAAGTAACACCATTCAGAACAGGCCCGCAAGAGATTCAACGGAAAGGGATTTCTTACAACAAAGAAGACATATAAACAACAGTAGGTCAGGTTTGTTGTGTTTGTAGAGTGCAGTCCTGGAGAAATACATTCAACAATGTGACAGTACAAATATGGATATGCGGATAGATTTCAGTGTCTTGATTCCCTTGCGTATTCTATAATGTTTTACTTCATACGGTATTTTCTCAAGGAGAAATAGTGCGAATACAATTAATGGAATTTTGGTAAAGCTGTGGACATATAAACAATATACAATTAGTAGAACTGCTGAATATAAAACTTGCCTATTACATCAACAGCAGCTGAAAACATGCTGGTGTTGACTGCAACGTCCTGTAAGGGATATGCACCATTAAAAAAAAAAACAGCTGTAACGCTGTGCACATGGAAACAATATACAATTAGTGGAACTGTGGTAAAGCTGTGGACACGTAAAAAATATAAAATAACGCAAAGTAATGCAGCTTTACAGAATGCAATTACAGAAAACATAGGACGTTGCAGAGACTAGCCTTTATCAGCAAACAAATACGTGCCCAAAACACAACATATAAACACGGGGGTGGTGGGGGGGGGGGGGGGGAGATACTACAGTGACTACATTAAGGCATAAGAACGGGATGAGAAGATTGGACAGATAACAAGAAAATTAAAATGTTCTACTTTTCTCAGAATCCCAGGCTGTGATACTATTATGAATCTTGAAGGTGATACTTTTAAACAGACATCCGTGAGAGTCTGTGGTGTGATGGGGACAGGTGTAAGGGATGGTAACGGCTCCGCTTGGGCCCCTTGCGCAAGGTGGAGTACCCATGCAGGGTCACATGAAGGCATGGATGCATGTGGTGGGTGGAGTTGAAGAGCAGTCGACAGGCAGTTGTTGATTATGATCTCAAGTGTCACGACGGTAGGCAGAGACCCTCTTTATACAGATAATGGCTTCCGTCATCGACCAGTATGCTCACTCTAAGAAGGCAAATATTGGAAAACTACTTTCTTCTATTCCAGCTGGTCGCGGGGTCCGCTAAAGTCAGGTGGAGAGTCTGACGATAGTGCACGCTTTACACAGGTCCAGACACTTGTGTTTGACAGTTGTGCGCGCCCTTATGGTCCGGCCTCGGACGAGGCCCTCACCTGTGGGACTTGGCTGAACGCCTCTAAGCCGGGTCCCTTGGGTTCCAGGGTCTGACCATCACTCACCATCTGCTCGTGGTGGCTAGGTTTCGGAGGTTTGACGCTGTGTCGCCAGCGTCTGCAGCCTACCTTATGCCAGACGTATTGGTTACCCATACCTCTGGAAAACACAATATTAGGCCGAGAGAGGGATCATGTTGTTTGGGCACCACATGTTTCTCTGAAGCTCTGCCCAAGCATTGTGATGGAATATTGGCCACATTCCAACTCACATACTTTGGTCTGTCAAGACTGCAAGGTGCCACTCACTCACTTCCTTTAGGTATGCCAAGAAAATCAGGTTACATCAATGTATAGTCTTCAATTAGCAGTCGTTGATATTATTACACCTGCAGTTCTTCGTATAGTTCATGCCGAATGGTTTTGATTATCATGTCTGTACACACACCTCGGTCTCGTGTGTTGCAAATCTTCTTATAGTCCATGTCGCATGGCGTTGGTGATCATGTCTGTTCATATACCTGTCTCGTGCATTGCCAATATTCTTATAATCCAGGTCGTATATCGTTGATGATCATGTCTGTCCACAACTTCTGTCTCATGTGCTGTCAGTCATTTGTGACACTGATGTTCCTTTATGCCAAAATATGAAACTGTCCCGAATCGTTTCTATTGTTCTTCACCTGCTCCTCTTCTCCTCCAAATGTCCCCATTGTGACGATATACGCCAGTTTTCCCCTTCTCATAATACGCCCAAGGAAGAAACATAGGTCATTCACGAGGCAATAAACTTTGATGAACCTTGATCTTTCCTGAACCAAGAAATCATTACCTTACGTGTCCAATACATGCTGTCACCATTAATTCAATATATTGTACCTTACGTACCTCACACGTGTTAAAACATGCACTTATGTAGCTCAGGTATAGACACAGCAGGAATATATCATCAATGCAGCACTGAATCGGCCAGCGGAGACTGGACAAAACCTGATGCTTACCTGACTACGCCAACTGGGAGTGAGGCCTGGTCAAGCACGTCAATGATGTCTTCGAGGTCAAGACATGAGATATCATGGCAACCCTTCATGAAAGCAGTGAGGAGAAATACTGTAAAATGGATGGAGCATCTGAATACTGAAAACTGAAGGAAATGCCTAATGTACAGTTAGTTGTTCGACACAAAATGACACAAGAGAACATACCATAATATATACCTGTAGTTATCAGCTTATGTCAGGTCTTAGTTACATATGATTGAGCTACCGTATGACAATAGACGATACTATCTGCTTCTGTTAGCGCCGAATGTTGGGCGGCGCTTACCAAACCCGACACCCCACATTGTGCCAACGACTTCGGGCGGATGAGCGCAACTGGGAGTTTAGAAACCTTATCCTAGTGCGAGGAAATGCAACCTAAAGACTAAATGTCATGGTAGGGCAGATCAGGTCTTAAGCTTTGGTTGGCAAACTGGTGTAGGATCGAAGCTCCACAGGCGGACAGTTAGAACATTGCTTTGCTGATCCGGAAGCTTCAGCAGCTTGTCTTGTTCCAGACGTATTGATGTTACCATTCCTCTGGAGTAAACTAGACAGACCGAGAGATGGATCATGCTGCATGGACAATACAAGGTCACTGTATTCAGCTCAGGATTCGTGTTATGGAGCAGTATAACATCATGTTACAAACTATGGTCTGTCAAGACAGCAAGGTGCCAGTCAGTGATCAGCACATAATGACGCTAATTTAGTCATGTTGTCAGCGATTATGATATTAGTTGTTCTCAGCTTGTCTTCAAACTTCATTTCTCCGTCCACATTCCACGTGTCGTGTCGGCGTCCATTCATGTCACAGAGTGTGTTCAGATGTCGCGAGACGGCCAGAATAACATCGTACTCTACACATGTGTCCCTTCAACAGAATCACCAACAGAAATGGAGCTTCTGTGTGTCCTGGTGACGATTGGTGCATGTCTAGTCGTGTCTGCCCCAGAAGATGTTGCTGTGGCAGTTCAGAGACGGCTGGTCAAGCTAAATCTCACCAGAAGCGAACTAACACAGTAAGTAAAATGGTAGAAAGCTCCTGTTCATGGCATGAGTGACGTTGTTCAGCATATCATAATACAATATATCAGCGATTCCTGGATGGGAGATGTGGTCAGTATGCAGCAACATTCACAACGTTCACAACAATAGTCTCTGGAGTTTACCTTTTTTCAATCTAGTTAAGTAAAAGAGTCTCTAAGAGCTATATTGTGCCCATGCTGATGTAGGGAAACGAATCATGGACAATTACAGACAAGTGAGGAATTATATGGTGACTACGAAGATGTGGTTGGCCGTCTCACGCCAGTCTTGGATCAGGTCTGTGTTCATGTGCTAAACCCAATTCGCGGTAGGCGAGAACTGGAATCCTGTATGTCATGAAAACCGTACACTCTTGGAACTGGATAAATGACACATTGATCAAACGACATTATAGTGAGTTCTGGAGTTGAGAATCTGCACGTTCAGATTAAATATCCCACACGGCGTGTATTCCATTCCAGCAATGCTGTAAGTATCGTTTGGTAATCTGTGCGTTCACGTGTGGTGGAATTTCCAGTCATAAATTGATATGAATAAAAAATGAACTTAATATTACTATAGCAAAAAATCTACAATTAATCCTAAAATGGACGTCACCAGTGTGATCTTTGAGCGTGCCATAAAGAGTTTACAAGTAAAAGACAAATTAGTCGCTTGTCCTTTATAGAACGTCGCAATCAACCATGGGATTCTTTAGTTGTTTGTGATTTACAAGGCAAGTTTAAATTTAGTAGTTTGCATTTGCTTTCTGGACGAAAAACATTAATACCATTATATGCAAACCAACGCAAGGCGATGAACCTCCAAATCTCCTACACTTATGTTTCGAGCTCAGTATGCGAGATTGCTAATGAACAGTACAGGGATAATAAATAAAACAATTAGAAACATAATCAATCAATAAATCAGGTGCTGTCTCTGCATTCAGTTTTGACTTAGTCGTTAGTTAGTCGTGGTTCTAACTTTACGGCAAGAGATCACACCATAATGCTTCGTTTATGTGACAGTGGATATCACACACAATGCTCCTCATTGTCTCATGTGAAAAGGCAAAACTAACATAAGGTAAAACTAGCTAGTTTAACAATCGGCCGTCGTCATTTTTTCTGAGCATGCAGTTTGTCGTAGAATTTCCTGGGGTGAGGGAAGCATACTATTACATCTTAATAACGGGATAGATGCACTCTGGGAATACAATAAATCTCAGTCTACAGACCCCACCAGCCCTTGGATTCCTGTCTCTCTCACTATCAACCGCTGGACAATACCTTTTTCACCTCTCATCCAGAACAGATGACACGACTCTGGTGTCTACACATAATGACTAGACGATATAATGTACCAGAGGATTATCAACAAGGGGAATGTTCATGAGAGAATCCTGGCCACCGCCAGGCGATAGAAGAAATGGCTATCTGGATTAGTCTCAGGCCGTCTCACTCATCACTGTACACTGGGTACGATACCACAAGGTTAAAGAGGTCACTCATCTGCACACGTCGCGTGGAATGTCTCTGCCGAGAGGTAGTCTCAACTGGAATGACTAGCCCGTCAATGTGGTGACTCCAAGTTGCGGTGGTACGTGATGACTCTGGACTAACATCCCTGTAGAAGTTCTGAAGGCCTGTCCTTCAAGCTTCACTGGTAAGGCCTGTGCTAGACAACGGTCCTAAGAAGCCACCATAACAGTTAACACACATTTAACAATGTCAAAGTTCTGGAAACAGATGGTGGTCTATACTGGGATCAGGATGGGTATAACTGGGCCTATAAGCACAGAAAGTTGGCACAGTTCAAGTTGACTCTGTCACTCAAAGTCAGTACTGGTAGCGCGTGACCAGGTAAGGAATGTAACAAGTGTCCCTATTCCAACATGGTAGACTGTTCTCGGAACACCAGGCCATCATGAAATAAAGGGTAATGTAGTTCTTCTCTACCCGTTTGGCTAGTGGGTCACAATGTCAAAACTTCACAGACAAGAGGACACGATACTCGCCCGTGTGTAGCCATCATAATACTTGGTGGACTGACTGAAGATCATTTAGCGGTTTAGACGGGACTGGACTGTGGCGCAGTGACTTCCCGGCACGTGGTGTGGTGTAGAAGCCTCACTTCACGTCACATAGGTAAGCCAGCCATTTAGCAGCCTTCACCAAGTCATCTTCCTCTGGTCCCGTCACGTAAGTCTCTCAGAAAGTAGAACCTGCCAAAGATAACACCATGTGTGAATATCGTGACACAGACTTACCCCCAGAGGTACACGTTACCTATGTGTACTCAGTATAGGCCGGTGTCGCCATGACCCGGCCGGCAGCCTCACAGACCAGGATCCACTGCCAAAACTGAACTAGGTCTGGGTCCTAACAAGTGCTGGCTGAACCGTCCTCCGTCTCGAACCCGCCCAAGGTAGGGCTGTGTATCTGGTCATGGTGTCGGCGAAATCCTTCTGTCCTAAAAAGACTTCTAAGGACACAATATACCAGGTTAGTAGGTTAAAGGTACCTAGAGACAGAATGGCTCTGAAGGAGAGCCGGTGACCACCGAATTCCCCTCCCTCGGAGGTAGCCCCCTCTCCCTGGTCCTATTTTATGATTACCTACTATACAACAGGTTTCCCGGAGCTCGAGCGTTGATCCAGGAATTTAATAGATTATACAGGGAAATTCCCCTGTAGCGGAAGTCCACATCCCGTTCCCTCCTCCCCTAGTTAAGGTCAGAGCATTTGGAACGGTGTTCAGCTGGCTGTGACCAGCTCTGTCGCATTCCCCAGTTTCTCCAGTGTCAACCTCTCGGGAACCAACTGCCTATCAAGATGGTGTTCCGTTACTGCAACCAATAACATAAAGAGTAAGCAGAAAGTCCAGCCAAGCCAGTGGTCGCCACACCAAAGAATTCGAACTTAGACACCCGCAATGTCCTTCGAATGACCTTCGACATGTCCGGCGACCATCGCATGGGTTTTGTCTGGTTCGGCCGAGTTCCCTGATACCTCACTCGACCTGTGTTCTACAACGCCTTCGCCCACGTCCGTTTGTGTCGACTACGTTAGAGTTCTAAGGCCGCCCAGGAGTGAACTCGGACTACTAACTCTATTGGGCCTGTCCGAAATGTCTATAACTATTTGTAGCGGCAATAACACGCATTCCCGTACTTGTACAATGGTAACGCAAAACCAGGCCTACAATCCATCGTGTTCAACTCGCCTGCAGTGTTAAGTTAAAACACAAGCCCACAGGTTCACCCTGACTGACCTTTGTGCGCCGGGCGGGACATGTGGTCGAACAGCTTCGATTCAACGCGGTAGCGACACACATTATTTATCTAAATATGTTTCACGTACCTTACGACAAACTGTGCATTCAGAATTGAGGAGCTCCCGTCCCAACACTGGACGTTCTGTCGGTTTTCTTTGATAAACAGCAAGACACTGGCTTCCTCTCTCCCATTTACGAATTAACACAGTTGTTCACACACAACGTCTTGCGCCCACGGCCGGATCTCAACTGTGCCTCTCTTTGTTCTGAGAAGGTTTCTTGCGCATGCGTTAGCGGATATGGTTGGGTTGAGCTTTCGTCACCCGAACAGTCGAGAAGTCAAGGGCCACCAATCGCCTTTGCGTGGGGTACATTAATACCTCGGTTGTATCCCTTCGACTAGATCGGCAGTTCTACTAGTACTGAAAAGGGGGAATTGGATTTTTGGGAGTTTGCTAGGTGAATTCTCAGCCGTTCCGTGACATAGGCCCCCTCTTAAGAGAGTTGACCTCGTCGACTGTCTCCTGCTGGATGTTCACTCCTAGCAAACTCATCCTCTGCCTCTGGGACTGGATGCCTAGACAGAAAATCAGCCCCAACATTCTCCTTCCCAGGAATGTATTACACCGTAAAAGTGTAGGGCTGAAGCCTCAACGACCAACTCATCAAGCACGCGTTGAGCTTATGGGAGGTCGCCAAGACCATCTTTGATTGATGGTCTGCCGGTGTCCTCAAAGGTACAACCTCCCCATCACTTTGGGCAGTAACTTGGACAGCCCGTCTCATATCAGTGATCGACAACCGCGCTTGCCCGTCGAGTCTTTACGTTCGGCCGGACGACCATCCGACTCGCGTACGCAACGGGGTGCAATACCGACGGATCTTCACTTCCCGGCAGTACCAGTGTCGTCACTACCGCTATGTCTCTCTACAAACAAGTCTCGGGATTTGCGGTATCGTCCTCGATGGACGGTATAGTCTTCCCAGAACCCTCTGGACTCGGGTTTCCCTGGCCATCTCTTTCGATAGCGGGGCCAGTCAGTCGATCGTCGGTTGGAGTCCAGGGTATCTCGCGCCGCATCCGACGTTACCCACCCCTTCCGAACTTGGGTACTAGTGACTGACATCGCCGACAGGTGCAGAGATTTGTCACCGGACCTCTCCTCGTTTCTTCGCAGGAGATTTGCATGGAAAATTCTCAAAATTCCCCCGATCCGGATCTCGTAGTTGGTCTTGGACACTACCCTGACCACGGGATAAGGTCCTTGCCATCCTACCTCGAGCATATTGGTCCTGCTTGGACCCCACAATAATACTCTATCTCCCACCTTAAGACCTAATCTAGTCTTAGTCCGATCTGTGGGTGTAGCCTTCTGGCACTCTGGGCATGACTTTACTAACCGGCGTACATCGCCAGTCATTCGTGGCCAGTAATAATGACCGGAAATTCGCTGCAGCGTCGCTCTGACACCCATATGTCCATTCCCGGATAGGTTAATACCCGATATGGCGTGTCCCCTCTGAAGAATTGGGAGACGGTAGTCCGTCGGGACCACCAACTGCCCGTGCAGTTCATCTCCCCTTCCGGCTCTCCGGTAGAGCAGCCGATTCTTCAGATAGTACTGTTCCCGTTGCGGTGGGTCAGCACTTTTCTGCAGCTTCTTGTAGCACGGACGTAGTGTCGCGTCTTCGCTCTGGGCCGTACGCAAACCCCCTTACTGGGTTTTCGAGCTGGTTGTGTTTGCCTCGTCTTTCCCCGTGTTGGCGCAGGTATGTATGTCGCCTAGGTGGATTGGCTTCTTCGGCACCCCTAGAAATACATATTTACTCCCCAGAATCACGGGATATAGGGGATCGAGTAATACCGCGGCTGGGATGCTGCCCGTGACGTATCTCGACCTAATCTTTACGTTAGCGATTGGTAACGTCATGGCTACCGCACTCTTCATAGCCGGCTGTATCTCGATGCTTTCCCCAGTGAGTTGTTCTGGTCTCACTAGACTGGCGGCAATGACGGCTTCCCCGTCTAGGCCAGTGTCATAGAGACACTCAACCTGCTGGCCATTGACTTCGATCAGTTCGACCACAGGGGGCCTCTCTTGATCCAGAGTCTCTTCGCCGACCTCGACCTTTTCGGTGGCAACAGCCTTTGGAGCCACTAGGCAGGCCGCGAAGTGTGAGCTCTTAGCCTTCGATCTGCAGTCCCTTGTATTGTGTGAGGGTGACTGGCAAATCGAACACCACTTCTCACTCCATTTCCGTTTCGGTGGAGAGTTATGTGGGCTCTTGCTCCCAACTTTCGACTTCTCTGGACTCTGGTCAGAGGATTTTTCATAAGGTTCTACCTTCTTGGCATGAGAGTTCTTCAGTTTCTTTTTGTCAGTCCTGTCCTGACTTTTACCCATGGAGGGATGGGTTTCCCCACCTTCACCATGCACCTCGACGAATCGTTCGGCCATTTTGGCTACTACCTCTAATCTTTCCGCCCCTTGTTCTCCCAAGAACTCTTTGAGCGGTTTCGACATATGCTTCCGCATCTGGTCGACGATCATCAGTTCTTCTAGACTGTCGTAATCGTGTGCGAACTGAGCTAAGTCCATCCATTTATGGAGGTAGGATCTAAGACGCTCGCCGTACGCAGCAAATAACTCACCCGGCTCTCGTTTTGCTTCTCGAAACTTCTTGCGGTAAGTATGCGACGTCATCTCGAACCGTTTCAACAGCGCTGCCTTCAGTTCGGCATAATTATTCTCGTGTCCCGCCGGTAAACGCGAGTAGACCTCGTAAGCGGTTCCGCGCAATCCCTGGGACAGTTTCAGACACCACTTGTCTCGATCGAGACCCATGGCGACAGACATAGCCTCGAACTTTTGTAAGAACTGGTCGATCTTTTCCTTATCTTCCTCAAAAATCGGTAGAGGAAACTTCATGGCATGATAACCATGTCGACCTAAGGTAGGTGAACCAGGGAGTGAAGACCCTCCTACTGCTCCCTCAGTCTCTCTACTTGATTGTGCCCTGAGCTCGAGTTCCCGCATACGGTACTCATGCTCTCGCTTTTGAGCCTCTTGTTCGGCGTCGAACTTCTTAGCGGCTTGTTCGATTTCGAACTTCTTCAACTCAAATGCCATCCTTCGATCCTCCGCTTCTTGCTGTCTTCTCTCTCTCTCTTCCTGACGGAAGTCTCTCTCAACCCCTTGGATATACTCTGTTAGTGCAGTGCCGGTGAAGCCCATTCCTTCGCCGGTTGCCCGCACTTCCTCCATATTTAATTTGGTGGATGCCATCCTTAGATAGTATATGTTAGTAGTGTGAGTGATAGGTAAATAACGCAATATATAGATATGCCCTACACCAATCTAATATATATGACGTCCCAACACACCACACGTCAATCTGTCTTGGTCAAGAGAAGAAACAGGACCAAAGACCTATGTAGACCTGAATAGAGATACTAGGAATGAAAGGTCCTAACCATAATCACCAGAGCTGTCTCATCAATATCCCGGACGAGCCCCCAAATAATGTCGTGGTATTTCCTGGGGTGAGGGAAGCATACTATTACATCTTAATAACGGGATAGATGCACTCTGGGAATACAATAAATCTCAGTCTACAGACCCCACCAGCCCTTGGATTCCTGTCTCTCTCACTATCAACCGCTGGACAATACCTTTTTCACCTCTCATCCAGAACAGATGACACGACTCTGGTGTCTACACATAATGACTAGACGATATAATGTACCAGAGGATTATCAACAAGGGGAATGTTCATGAGAGAATCCTGGCCACCGCCAGGCGATAGAAGAAATGGCTATCTGGATTAGTCTCAGGCCGTCTCACTCATCACTGTACACTGGGTACGATACCACAAGGTTACAGAGGTCACTCATCTGCACACGTCGCGTGGAATGTCTCTGCCGAGAGGTAGTCTCAACTGGAATGACTAGCCCGTCAATGTGGTGACTCCAAGTTGCGGTGGTACGTGATGACTCTGGACTAACATCCCTGTAGAAGTTCTGAAGGCCTGTCCTTCAAGCTTCACTGGTAAGGCCTGTGCTAGACAACGGTCCTAAGAAGCCACCATAACAGTTAACACACATTTAACAAGGTCAAAGTTCTGGAAACAGATGGTGGTCTATACTGGGATCAGGATGGGTATAACTGGGCCTATAAGCACAGAAAGTTGGCACAGTTCAAGTTGACTCTTCACTCAAAGTCAGTACTGGTAGCGCGTGACCCGGTAAGGAATGTAACAAGTGTCCCTATTCCAACATGGTAGACTGTTCTCGGAACACCAGGCCATCATGAAATAAAGGGTAATGTAGTTCTTCTCTACCCGTTTGGCTAGTGGGTCACAATGTCAAAACTTCACAGACAAGAGGACACGATACTCGCCCGTGTGTAGCCATCATAATACTTGGTGGACTGACTGAAGATCATTTAGCGGTTTAGACGGGACTGGACTGTGGCGCAGTGACTTCCCGGCACGTGGTGTGGTGTAGAAGCCTCACTTCACGTCACATAGGTAAGCCAGCCATTTAGCAGCCTTCACCAAGTCATCTTCCTCTGGTCCCGTCACGTAAGTCTCTCAGAAAGTAGAACCTGCCAAAGATAACACCAGAGGTACACGTTACCTATGTGTACTCAGCATAGGCCGGTGTCGCCATGACCCGGCCGGCAGCCTCACAGACCAGGATCCACTGCCAAAACTGAACTAGGTCTGGGTCCTAACAAGTGCTGGCTGAACCGTCCTCCGTCTCGAACCCGCCCAAGGTAGTGCTGTGTATCTGGTCATGGTGTCGGCGAAATCCTTCTGTCCTAAAAAGACTTCTAAGGACACAATATACCAGGTTAGTAGGTTAAAGGTACCTAGAGACAGAATGGCTCTGAAGGAGAGCCGGTGACCACCGAATTCCCCTCCCTCGGAGGTAGCCCCCTCTCCCTGGTCCTATTTTATGATTACCTACTATACAACAGGTTTCCCGGAGCTCGAGCTGTGATCCAGGAATTTAATAGATTATACAGGGAAATTCCCCTGTAGCGGAAGTCCACATCCCGTTCCCTCCTCCCCTAGTTAAGGTTAGAGCATTTGGAACGGTGTTCAGCTGGCTGTGACCAGCTCTGTCGCATTCCCCAGTTTCTCCAGTGTCAACCTCTCGGGAACCAACTGCCTATCAAGATGGTGTTCCGTTACTGCAACCAATAACATAAAGAGTAAGCAGAAAGTCCAGACAAGCCAGTGGTCGCCACACCAAAGAATTCGAACTTAGACACCCGCAATGTCCTTCGAATGACCTTCGACATGTCCGGCGACCATCGCATGGGTTTTCGTCTGGTTCGGCCGAGTTCCCTGATACCTCACTCGACCTATGTTCTACAACGCCTTCGCCCACGTCCGTTTGTGTCGACTACGTTAGAGTTCTAAGGCCGCCCAGGAGTGAACTCGGACTACTAACACTATTGGGCCTGTCCGAAATGTCTACAACTACTTGTAGCGGCAATAACACGCATTCCCGTACTTGTACAATGGTAACGCAAAACCAGGCCTACAATCCATCGTGTTCAACTCGCCTGCAGTGTTAAGTTAAAACACAAGCCCACAGGTTCACCCCTGACTGACCTTTGTGCGCCGGGCGGGACATGTGGTCGAACAGCTTCGATTCAACGCGGTAGCGACACACATTATTTATCTAAATATGTTTCACGTACCTTACGACAAACTGTGCATTCAGAATTGAGGAGCTCCCGTCCCAACACTGGACGTTCTGTCGGTTTTCTTTGATAAACAGCAAGACACTGGCTTCCTCTCTCCCATTTACGAATTAACACAGTTGTTCACACACAACGTCTTGCGCCCACGGCCGGATCGCAACTGTGCCTCTCTTTGTTCTGAGAAGGTTCTTGCGCATGCGTTAGCGGATATGGTTGGGTTGAGCTTTCGTCACCCGAACAGTCGAGAAGTCAAGGGCCACCAATCGCCTTTGCGTGGGGTACATTAATACCTCGGTTGTATCCCTTCGACTAGATCGGCAGTTCTACTAGTACTGAAAAGGGGGAATTGGATTTTTGGGAGTTTGCTAGGTGAATTCTCAGCCGTTCCGTGACACAGTTCACGATACAAACCACCGCGTACAGATATAAAAGTATTCCACATGAAATCCACAGCTCACAGCATTCCTTAACCTTGACCAGCAACGATCCCAGACGTGGAACCTGCGATCCCATGCGTGGAGTCCAGCCGTGGTCATGGCAATACCAGGGCAGTTTGCTATCAACTTCGCAAGCGCGCCAGCCACTATTCCAGAAGCCTTGTTAAGACAGAACTAGCTGTTCAGAAGCAAGACGCAAGATAGAGTGAATTCTTCCTCTATATTGAACGTCGAACATCGATTGTGGGTCATTTTATCCATATTATTTGTTCCACCTGTTTAGGAGATATAAATACTTTGGACAAATTACATGTTACAGTGTATAGAAAGAATAGAAAAAGGAGGCCGTATTCCCAAAAGAAGAGACAGCGGTCGACGAAATTGAAGAAGCACATGGAGCATTGAAGACATCATAGACATGGACATGCCAGAGGTGAGAGAACCGGCAAACGATCGAGAGTCTCTCTCTTAGGATGTGATGGTAGAGTCGCCTCGTTCTGTCAAGTATCTGCTACGTGACGACCTATCGTGTAAAGATAAGAGCATTGGATACCATGTAGACTGCATGTCAATCTGTAGTCAAAAGGTAATACCTTTGGGAGCAAAGATGCCATGTGGACTGTATGTCGACCTGTGGTATAAAGATAATATCTTTGGGAACAAAGATGTCACGTAGACTCCATGACGACCTGTGGTATAAAGATAATATCTTTGGGAGCAAAGATGTCACGTAGACTCCATGACGACCTGTGGTATAAAGATAATAGCATTGGGAGCAAAGATGTCACGTAGACTCCATGACGACCTGTGGTATAAAAATAATAGCATTGGGAACAAAGATGCCAGGTAAAATACAAGCATAGGAATCTACTTAGCACCATGTGACCTTTGATGACCTTTAATGGGCCGAAACATTCCTGGAAGTGGACGACTTCTGAAGATCAGAAGCCTCTTGTCGCGCTTCCTCCATGGCGTAGTGTTTATCACTTGAAACAAAGAGGTTACATAGATTGCAGGCAGATCGATCTACTTTGCCCCAGATGACCTTGGATAATATCAACACACATGTGATCACGTGACAGTTCAAGGTCCCCTCTACACGTCTGCTGGAGTGTTGGGTAAACGGTGCAAGCCCCATATTGTCATAGATGAATGGGCACTCGGTGAGGGACGGGCTCAAGGTCACACTGTTGGCCTGTACTGGCAAGTAGTACACTTCCAGGTATACAATTTAGTCTGGGTCAAATTATGAGCAAAGGTAAATTATAAACACTCCCCAGTGATGGAGATTTGAATACAAGACCACCGAGTCCTGGCCACTGTGCTACAGTTGCTCCAATATGGTAATGTGTACATTCAGTTAAAGAAATAATAGAAGTAACGGTCACAGCAATACGTAACAATGGTAAATAAAAACAGTTCGGTAAGTGTAAGCCCTGCGTAAAAGTTAGATATACTAAACAAAGTCACTTTACGTACACGGTGTGTACACTGTAGGTACACTGTAGGTACACTGTAGGTAAATTATATGTACACCGTATCTGTGTTTAGTATATCTCATATTTTCGCACAAACCTAACTGTTTTTATTTCCTATAATTCAGAGAGACACAACCACACGTATTTATATATAAAGAATATATTGTATATTACAGTCCAGCTATTCTATTATTGCAGATTGCACATATGTATGTGTACAGATGCTCACGTGATATGCGAATTTAACGCAGAAGGGAATGTAGTCTCGACACGTCTAGAGGCATCTCAAAATACCAGTAGTACGCAGTATAAGTGTACTTTATTTCCAGCTTTTATAAAATGTGCAAGAAATACTCAGAATGGACAAACAAGAGTAGATGTTCAGCGTAAGAGTTATTCGTTTAGTTTACATAACACTGACACTTGCGATATAAGCTGTGTTGACGTCATGTGGGATGACAGCCATACAAACGTCAGGTTATATACAAATAAGGTCAACTCTGAATTGTGCTCTGTGAAATCACTGTCTGACCCACCAGCCAGGACACAACAACCTGTGATCTGTATCAGTATAGTGGTAACAGGTATCGTCCTCTTTATTATCTCTGTCATCATCATAGTCTACGTTTGTGTTACAAGAAAGCGTCAGCCGAAGAACTCTTCAGTGAAAATCTCCGAGGTTTACAATAGTCTAGATGTGAACACAGCCAATGGGCTATATGACGTCAGTTCCGACCCTCCTTGGCAACCAGACCTGGAGAGGGAGCAAGGACCGCTGTATCACGAGATAAACTAGGCATATGAACATCAATTAAAACACATTGTTATAAGGGAACAACGTGAAATCTCAATCCCTATAAGAGAGTTAAAGTTCTTAAAAGTTCATATTGTACAACAGCGATGCTCTCAGTTAAAACTTGTTGATTCTCTACGCTACCTGAAGTGGCTCACACTGTATACTGAGGAGTGTACGACTTTATGTGGTGTCTTATGATTGATTCTCTGTGTGAAAATACATTAATGGAAGATCGTCTATATGGATGTACACACATGCACATGTGTACGCACATACACACACGAACACACACAAACATGCACATATATACGCACATGCAATGCACACTCTCATAGTCACGCACGCACGAACTCACATGTATATATCCACACACACACACACACACACACACACACACACACACACACAGAGCAGGAAGATATTACCAGTAGAATATATGAATCTCCTGTCATGGAAGACGATGGTGTTTGTTTATATGCTTGCAAAAACACTCTCATGTGACCATTACACAATAGAGATACATACAGTGGTCAGTTGTCTGGATCCGTCGCCACTGAGATCAAGGCACTGGTCTGACAACATACGCGTCCAGAAGACATCATCATCTACACAGATGGGGCCTTGAAGAGGGGCTCCAGATCATCGTGGGCTGGCGCATCACAACAGATGGGGAGAACAACAAATGAGCGGCCCGTTGGAGACAACCACATCTCGATTGACTATGGGGATCACCGCTGCCTCCAGAGCGCTCGCTTGAGCAGCAGAAAACGAAGTCTCACAAGCCATAATCATATCAGACTCCGTATAGAAAATCGCAGCCGGCAGTCCCCGCTCCCGAGGAGATAGACAGATTTCGAAAGTCGAAACTCAATTCACTCAGTTCGATATTCTCACCCGAACATGCCGGAGCAACAGGTAACGAATAAGCAGATCAGCTGTCAAACAGTACTCCAATACACGGGGAAGCAGCATGGATAAATTCTAAGCAGTACGGACTCGGTTGGCATCCTTACGTGACACCGCATCTGGCCTGACAACACGAATTGGAAATTTAGCACGTGACTGTCGCCTTGGACGAGAAGAGAGCATATAAAGTAACCGACGCCGTTTGGCAATAGTGAGCAAGGAGATTCCCCAAATGTGCAGGGCAGTGGTTATTACACTTATCATGGCATGATATATATATATATATATATATCAGTTATCAGTTGGGGTATCTTCGTTGCACTATCCACTTGGTGAAGAATTTTCCCTTCTATCTCTATTTCACATTTCGGTGTCACATGTTTCTTTGATATCACAATTGTCCATAGGTGCTCAGATCCTCCGCCCAGCATATGCATCAGCGTCCAGTGGCTGATAGTGCCAGTACTGTGTTGGTTGACGAGGCACTTTGTTTTCCCGATGTACCTTTCGCGTCTGGCTGTGCCGATTCTTACTCCCAAGTCTTTCATCCTGGACAGCGATGTGGAATCACTGACGTCAAAATCCTCTGTTCTCGCCAAATCTTTAAGGACGTTAATAACAGTAGTTTTTCAAGAATGGGTCGGCGTTGACTAAATGATGCACAGTTCCAGTACAGTACTTGAACGTGTCCGATGCCCAATCTGTCACATTTTAAACGCCTTCTGCGTGTTCCCGCCCTCTTACCACGCCGTGTTCTTGTCGGTCGTCTGGTCGTCATGTTAGGTTTAACTATCGCCACCGGGCGCCGATGATACGCCGAAGGGAGTCCGGGCGCGCGTGCACGAACTCCGTTGCACGGTCCGAACTCCATTTCATCACGAAAAACACACTTAATCCGTACACATTTCAGAAAAAAACACGTTCCATTTTACGGGACGAAGAAATGTCCCGCCATCTTGCTCAAGGGAACTCACTCTCCTCTCATATATATATATATATATATATATATATATATATATATATATATATATGTGTGTGTGTGTGTGTGTACGTACTTGCGTGCGTGTGTGTGTGTGTGTGTGTGTGTGTGTGTGTGTAATATATGAGTGTGTAATATGTTATATATGTATACAGCGCGAATTGGCCTTAACAGTCACATTCGCCACCGCCCTAAGTAGTAGTTATTAAGCCCTTTTGAAGCACAGTGTAACAATCGTCTGTCAAGACGTCAAGGTGGCAATGAATGAATGAGTTAGTCTTTTTTCTTGAGCCTAAGTTGGCGCAGAGGGCAGAAGTCATGGCTCTCCATGCCCGGCGGTTCGCTGCTACCTGTTGTAAATCCTGGATGTTCACTTGGCCGTTGAATGAGGCTTCTCTGATGATGGCTTTACGCAGGTTCTCTCTTGGTCTTCCCCGTTTTATTTTCCCCATTGATGACCATATGAGGGCTTGGTTGGGGAGTCTTGTCTTGTCCATTCTGAGTACATGGCTGATGTAGTTCCAATGGCGTTTTCTTATAAAATTGGATACAATATCTTGCTTAGTCTCTTGTCTTATTTGCGTATTGGTTCTGAAATCTGTCCAGTGAGGTTTAGAATTCTTCTAAGACATCTGTTCTCAAAATTGTCTAATTTTTTATCTAAAGCTACCGTTGAATGAATATATATGTATATATATAAAATTAAAGCGCGGTGAGACAAGGGTTCGACCCCCAATTTCATCGTCCACCAATAGAGGACAAGCTTGGCCACACATCCCCCGACGCACTGCAGCCTTTAACATGTGATGACGCTATCACATCGCAGTCTCATAGACGATTTGAGTTTCAGAAAACGTCTCTCTCTCTCTCTCTCACACACAGACGTACACACACACACACCACACACACCACACACACACGCACACCACACACACTTATAAGAGTTAAATATCAAGACATGGTACACAGGACGTCGCCGTCAACTCCAGCATTGTACGGCTGTTTGTTATTTATTGACAAGATCACGTTCACCAGGTAATCATTGCTTTCTTAACAACCGGCACTCGTACCATTAAATGAAAATCAGGGCAACAACTGCTTTTAACTCACCCTCGGCTGTGTTTCCAACGAGGTATGTGGGGTTTCGAACTGGTTCTATCTCCATTGCCACAGCCCCGGTTAGCTGATATAGTAGATTATGTTTACCATTTTACAAACATGGGCCCAGACACACCAGTGAGCTGAGGGGAAGAACAAATACGGCACCCCTCTCTTCCCATTCTCCAAGATTATAAGGCAGCGGGGTCAGTCAATTAGTTACTGGACCTTCACATCTGTACAGCGGCAGACTAGAACGTAACCTGCACTTGATTTATTATAGTACATCCAGACCTGGTCAGAACCACACTAGATTGTGGTGGTTTCGTGATGCGATGATGTGATTTAATTATTTCATTGGAGAGAGAGAGAGAGAGAGAGAGAGAGAGAGAGAGAGAGAGAGAGAGAGAGAGAGAGAAATCAAATCAAATCAAATCAACTTTATTAGGGTCACAAATTGGGTGCGCAGGCCCGTCTTACATTCGGCCCTTCCAATCACTCGTCTTTCGTTCATCAAGAGCATTATACATTTACATAGGAAGAAAAATAAACATTGTGAAATGAATGTTGTAAACATAAACAAGGCTAAACATGGAGAAAAATATGTACATAAAAAGTATGTGACGTAAAAGTAGTGATGCCAGCGCGTCCCTCCCACACACACACACACACACACACACACACACACACACACACACACACACACACACACACACACACACACACACACACTCTCTCTCTCTCTCTCTCTCTCTCTCTCTTTCATTCACTCTCACTCTCACTCATTCACTCACACACACACACTCTCACTCATTCACTCTCCCGCTCACTCATTCACTCTCCCGTTCACTCATTCACTCTCCCGCTCACTCATTCACTCTCCCGCTCACTCATTCACTCTCCCGCTCACTCATTCTGTCTCTCCCGCTCACTCATTCACTCTCCAGCTCACTCATTCACTCTCCCGCTCACTCATTCACTCTCCCGTTCAATCATTCACTCTCCCGCTCACTCATTCACTATCACTCATTCACTCTTACGCTCACTCATTCACTGTCCCGCTCACTCATTCAGAGAGAGAGAGAGAGAGAGAGAGAGAGAGAGAGAGAGAGAAATGAATTGAATTGAATTGATCTTTATTTTCAAGGGGTAACAAATTGGGGCCGGTCTCTCTGGAAGAGGGGTTACAACACTTTCTCCGTAATCCCGTTTATCACGCAGAGTCTTGTAGCGGGCGAGAACTGGGAACGGTTCGACCCCCGCTGGTGACTTGCGGGATAACTGAGCCGGCCGCTCAGAAAGCAATGGCAAACTACTGAGCGTAATCTTGCCAAGAAATCAACAGACAGCTGAAAGATGCTCCTGTTGACATCGATGTCCTGTAAAGGATATGCGAATTTAAAAAAAAAAAAAAAAAAAAAAAAAAAATTGGGCGCGTAGGCAAGTCTTACATTCGGCCCTTCCAATCACTCATCTTTCGTTCATCAACAGTGCATGATGCATTCACATAGGATAAAAAAAAACATTGTCAAATGAATGTTGTAAGCATAAACAATGCAGAGAGAGAGAGAGAGAGAAAGAGAGAGAGAGAGAGAGAGAGAGAGAGTGAGAGAGAGAGAGAGAAAGAGAGAGAGAGAGAGAGAGAGAGAGAGAGAGAGAGAGAGAGAGAGAGAGAGAGAGAGAGAGAGAGAGAGAGAGCATCAGAAATGATGAACTTAGGACTAAAGTAGCTAGGCTACCAACCGACAGTATACCTCAAATAGGAATGATGTACAGACCATATGGTGTCTGAAGAAGAGGCCGACCCTATGAACTATGGACAGAGGGAATAATAGGGTGATGGGAATCTTGATACATGAAGCCCATAAACGGTCATTCTCCCGCTGTTTATGCTTCAAACGACACTGCAAGGTACAAGAGGAACATGATGAGATGAGATGAGGAATGCTAATTCATTAAATCAACATGTTTTATACGACATAAACGCACATTTCCTTAGTGGATCTCGAGTGCAAGAAGGTAGGGGTGAGGTTGTAGGAAGTAAAATGGTGTCTTCTACTGGAGCTTCCCTGTGTTACCAACACATGATAGATACCATTTGTAATCGGGAACAACTTACTTACATCATGTACATTTTCTTATCCACTTCCTCTTTTACAACCACTTCAAAGTGAACCCTTTATGATTTGATTCAAGCAAGTATGTAGTAAAAGCTTTTTGAAATAAGAATTGATGTTGTTGGTGTTAATGGTTCTGATTTTGTTTTTGTTTCGCATGTCATACGATTTATGGGATACTGCCTGAAATAAATAGACCAGAAAATTTAGGCAATCTGTCAGCGTTCTATGTGACCAGTCTTACAGTTCTGTTGTTTGATTCACATTGAGTTATTTGGATAATTAAACCTAGATGAACAGAGCCAAACTTGCCAATGGAGAACAATAAAGATATAGAAGAATAGTGTAGTTAACTCCATGGCAACCATGGGTGCACGTTCCGGTAGATACTGGACCCAGAGGATAAGATGAATGCCCGTTCAGGCAGAGACTAAGCCCGGAAGATAAATAGTGAAGCCTGTGACTGTGTAGGAAAATATTCCAAAGGAAAGCATACTCAGAGTTACAAGAAATATGATATGTACATCACTCGGAAGGAGAAAGTTCCCCTCGTTGGAAACATGTTTTACTAACCTCATAAGTCTACATTGTTTTGGATGAATAATTATAC
Source organism: Cepaea nemoralis (assembly GCA_014155875.1). Lineage (NCBI taxonomy): Eukaryota > Metazoa > Mollusca > Gastropoda > Stylommatophora > Helicidae > Cepaea > Cepaea nemoralis. The sequence continues at coordinate 361,731 of JACEFZ010027460.1, forward strand.
AACATTTTAATCTGTACATCAGGTTCGTAACAGACACACACAGCGGTCATTTTTAATTCTGAGGAAACGACACATTTGATAGGCAGGCATTAATACGTGGATGTAACCTACAGTCGCCAATACATAACGTCACTTTACGGCGACCATTGATAAAGTAACGCTGTAACGAACACTATTTATAGGGTGTCAGACATTTTTCATTGCAGTAAGCAGGTTGCAGCAGTGATCGGTGGTTTCCTGTATCCAAGAACTGACGTTCGCAGACGAGTGAGTCAGACAACAGCCAAGACCCGAAGAGGTGTATCATCCTGTCTGAAGAACGACATCAAGGTGACAGAGGACAGTAACTGAAAGAGCAAGTACTAGCATCTGCAGATCACTACGAAGAAGGACAGGAGCAGATACATAAGGTGCAAATCCTTTTAGATTGTCGGTGTAACTTGATCTGTATTACGCATTTTTGTTATATTATTGTATAGATATTGATAATAATATTGTTGTAGTTTATAACACAGCGATTTAATTTAGTGTACATTAATTATGTCCACATTAGGTGACTTTATTGCTTTAGGAGAAAAGTGCGGTTTAACTGGACCCGAACTAATAGCTTGGGCTGAGGCCAAGTTGTCCGATTTTCAAATAGAAAAGAGGGAGGAGAGAGCAGCAGCTAGGGAGGCCTGAGAAGCACAAGAAACAGCAGCTAAAAAGGCCAGAATTGCACAGGAAGCAGCAGCCAAGGAAGCTAAAGAAGCCAGAGAATTGGAAAAAGAAAGGATGTTGACTCTAGAAAAACAGAGGGAGAGAGAAATAGAATTGGAAAAACAGAAAATGGAGAAAGAAATGGAATTACAGAAACAAAAGATGGAGAGAGAAATAGAACTGGAGAAACAAAAATTAGCTCTGCCAGAGAAAACACTTGAGTTTGAACGGGACAAGTTAGCGGCCGAACAAATATTAAAAGACAAAGAGGTTGAAGGAAATATTAAGGTAAAGATGTTGGAGATGGAGAAAGAAGCAGAAATATCCAAGAATTAGTTGGCATGCAAAGCGCTGGATCCCGCCAAAAGATATCAAGGGATTATTAGAAATGTTTCACAAGGAGATTCGATTTCTGCATGGCTGACTAATTGTGAAGTCCTCTTGTCTCATTACGAGGTACCGTCTGACCAGTGGGGAGTATTACTTCATAGGCACTTGTCAGGGGAGCCTTTAAAGGTAATCGAGCTCATACCTGAACAACGATGCACAGATTACCAATATATGAAACAAAGACTATTAGCACACTTCTCATTGGACACTGCGGGTCTGCGTACAGCATACAAGACACTTGGACCTAAATCAAATCAAACGTTTCTAGATTTCGTTTCTGAAACGACATTACTGTTTGACAGGTGGCTGAAATCGGCTGAGGTAGGTAGGGATTTTGACAAATTTAGAGACCTGATGCTTAGGGATAAACTTATCTCCGCAGTACCACAAACAATGTCAACATTCCTTATAGAACAGAAGTGTGATTCAGTAGCAGAACTGGAAGCCAGGGGGGAGTCATTTTTCAACGCCCATAAGGACATTTTCGCAGAGACTCTCAGCCAGAATTGATCATAGGAGCATCCGCCAGAGTGTCTGGTCACAGATATGACAATTCGCATAACAAATTTAAACGTCAGGACAAATACAGACAGAACAAACAATGGTCTAACAAAAGAAAGGGATTGACAGTCCAGTGTAGGATTTGTCGACGCATGCACGGAACATCAGATATGTGTGATTTCAACCCGGATTATGAATCATATATAAAAGAGCTAGCTACAAAACGTAACCATAAATATCAATCAATCAATCATGTGCCATGCCGGAAAGCGTGGGCGGTCATGATTCGCCATTTCACTCGATCACCAGAGTCGTGGATCAGCTCAGTATTCCTATCTCGTCCATGCCATGTGGCCAAGCCATCCAGGTATTTTCCTCTTGGTCTTCCTCTTGGTCTGTTCCCTTCGATCTTGCCAGCTGTCACTAAGTTCTCCAGTCCATTTCTTCTCATAACATGTCCAAAAAATTTTGACTGTCTACGTCTAATTTCTCTAATCAATCTACGATTTTCATTTGTCTCTTGTAGTACTTGGTCATTGGTTTTTCTATCTGTCCATGGTATTCTTTGCATTTTCCTCAGAAACCACATTTCTGCAGCCATCAGATGTTTTTCAGCTTGACTGCACATTGTCCAAGTTTCACATCCATACAAAAGAACAGGCTCTATGTATCCCCTCAACACTCTTTTTCTCGTTTCAATTGACATCATTTTATTGGTCAGAATGTTTTTCATCTTGCTAAAGGCTACTTTCGCACTGGCGATTCTTGTTCTAATCTCTTCAAGGCATCTGCCATCAGATGTTATGACTGTTCCGAGATAATTGAACCGATTCACTTGTTGAAGAATATTCCCATTTACTTGTATATTACATTGTGGTACTTCGTTCTTCCTAGTGACGACCATAACCTGTGTCTTCCTACAATTTAATTCCAACCCCAGCTGCTCACTGTGTACAACCACAGCGTCTACTAATTGTTGCAGATCCTGTGCATTGTCTGCAATCAATACTGTATCATCTGCATATCTAATGTTATTTATGTTTCGTCCTCCAATGCTGATTCCATAAATATACAGACTACAAAAACAACTTAAAATGCTTTGCGTGCAATAGTTTTGGTCATTTGGTCAAGACATGTCAGATTACGACAGATGACTAAAAATGCATGTTTAGCCTATGTTATTTCAAGTAGAGACGACGAGGAACAGCAATACGAGAGCGCATCTGGCAAGTATGCACGACCGGAGAACAATCCAAACAGAGCATATGTACAAGAAGCAAACTCCGCTTATATAAACGGTGGAAAACTCAACTGTTGAATGTGCAATTGTCAATGGATTAGCAGTCAGAATGGTGAGGGACACCGGGACCTAGATTATTGGACTGGACAGAAAACTAGTCAAAGAGGAGGATTACACCAATGAGAAAGTCATATGTAGAACATTTGGTGGGTCGCTAGAACAATTTGATGTGGCATGGAACAGACATCAATTGCCCATACTATCAAGGACGTGTAACAGCGGCAGTACTACCACAACCAACGACGGAACTAATTGTGGGAAACATTCCTGGAGTAAAAGAGTGTACCGCCCAAGAAGTAGAACAAAGGGGAAAAGACAACATGAAAATACATGAAGGAAATTACACAGAATTAATTTTCCCGACAGAAGACAAAAAGATACCTGTCGCAAGCGATGATTCAGAACCCAACATGTATGAAATAAAAGAAAACTACACGGGAAACCAAAAGCAAACCAGTCAAGCAATGGACACTGAATTGACATATAGTAGTAAAGACAGTACACAAAAGACATCCCATAACAATTTACAAGAGTTAACACAATCAGAAATTACTTGGGATTCATTACCAATAAGATCGAATTTAACTCAAGCAGAACTTAAGAAAGTTGAATTTGGTATTGAAAATTTTAGACGTATTAGTCCTTCATTTAGTGACAGCACAGCAATGATTAACAATTTTTGCGCCATACTTAGATAAGAGTAACGTAGATCACATACACGGATGTGCAGCTAAAAGATATGAGTCGAGCTCAGATGATGAGGAGTCATACAGAAGGAACAACAGGCAACAACGTCGGTTGGAAAAGATAGCCAAACCACGACAAACAGATATGGCTGACTATACAAAAGCAAACTGAAGAACCTCCACCAAATACGTCACAAACCCATTATACCAACACAAACACTTTACTAACAGAATTGAAACAACAAAGTGTTCCCGAAACTCAAATTGACAAAAAATACGAGATGTGAAAATAAGGAATTGGAATCGGTATTGGAAATATCTAGGTTTGTCCGATGAAGAACGGAAGGAAAGAACACGTCAAATAGATGACTATAAATCAGTAACAACATATGTCACACAGGAAGATGAGAATCACTGCCCAGTTCTACACATTAAAGAAACATAGATTAAATAGATTAAAACAAGTCAAGACAGATACATCCATTAGATTCACATGCAGTACACACAGCGACAAATGAGCATTGTATTTCTGAACACTGAATTCTATCTTTATAAATCTGTCGAAATTCTTATGTCTATAAATTTCACTTATATTCTAATTAAACGACACAATACATATACAGCTAGTTACATGTACGATTTATGAAGTACAATTCGTTACAATCACGTAATACGTCAAACACATATAACATATCAGTCAACCACATACATCACAGTACGTCAATAATATATACATACAATAAAAAAATTCACAACTCATAAAGGGTATTTAATCACATCTAATACGCTGAACAAACGGTCAGGACATTTCAGAACATCTAAAAACAGCTGATAGTAATTGTTAATAACTATGTTATAACTATGTCATTATTGATTTGTCCATATACATACATATTTAAGTTATTATTGTTACAGATAGTTAGAATACGGCAGTATCTGTAACTACGTATATTGTCATCAAAATAAGATCTGAGGCATGTCGAGCAGACGAAATGTAATCCAACGTTGCAAGTTATCTTACGAGCGAAATCGTCATAGTCCAGATAAGTTAGATTAAATATTAAGATATATTAATGATATTTTATTGCTGTTGAAAATGAAATTCATGAAAATTGAAAAAAAAAAAAGTAAATTCAGAAAAAACGAAAAAAGATGAATTCCTGGAAAAAAATAAATTCAGGACAATGAAAAAATAAAGTCATGAAAATGAAAAGAAGAGACATGACAAAACAATTGAAAAAAAAAAAAAAAAAAGAAGAAAAAAAACAAGATTTGTCATTATTTCGTTAAATGCGTGATTCAGTTATCACATGCTGTATTATTGTTATTTTGTCATGACAATACATATATATTATGTACACTTTCACACAAATTCCACAGGTTTAGTAAACCAAATAGGTAGGGCACATGATGCAAAGGTTACTACTGATTTAATTTATGAAGAAATTTGATTAATTTTGATTATTCGATGATTTCATTACAATTGTATTATTGCATGGGTTATTATGCATAACTTTAAAATGTAATTATTTCATGAACAGGATGCATGGGAATGAAAGGAATATTAGTTATCTAGATAATTAACTTAATATTGCTATTATTATGTGATAGACTAGGATTAAATATTGCAGGTGAATATTAGACAGCTATACTCATAAGACACAGATGTCAACGAAGAATATATAAGAAACAACATTAGAAAGTGCTGACAAAAATATACACATATGAAAACCCCACATGAAGCGTTACACGAAACAGTCGAAGTCGAAGCACAGAAGTTAGTCAACTGTAGTCAGGTCATACGCACATTGGAGTATGAGAAGGTCGACTATGATTATGCACAGGGAAGGCAAGAGCGATTCACTTAACAATGATGTCAGTGGAGGCTGGATGTAATGAACACACACATTTAAGGAGCCACTAAGGATGTCCGGGGAGACATTGGGACTTAGTGATGCTGGACTTCAATTCTCTGAGATAAAAAGGAGTTTGGGAGCCACACATTGTCTACGGGGATAGATGTGAGATGTGTCCGATTTATAAAAAAATTTTTTTTTGGTGATGATGTTCATAACAATTCAACTATTCACAATCGAATAGGTTATAAGGATAAGGGATACGCTTTATTGCAGAGACACGGACAGTTATGTGCGACCTTTAGTGAACAATGTAGACGGATATGTGCGACCTTTAGTAGACAATGTAGACGGAGATGTGCGACCATGGACCAATATGACAGGTATGTTCGACTACTGCGACTCATGTCACAGACTGGAAGACTGAGTTTATAGGTAAAATGTCTACAACATTTTAAATTGACGGGGGGGGGGGGGGGCATATGTGCCAGGTGTCGCAGAACAAAGAATGCAATAATCGGGAAATAGGAAAAGACAGCATACTGTGAACGCACCAGACTTGACTTGGTGATAGGAAAAACGTCACAGAGAAACAGACGGGGACCAGCGATGAAGGAAAGAAGACACTGTTATGATCAGGACAAGATCTAGTGAGCGACAGAGAGGGACGGAGAAGATCAAGAAAAGGACGGCATAAAATTAAGATGAGAGACTAAATATTAGATGATAACATCTGGAAGACATAATGTGATGTGAGTAAATTAAGTAACAATAATTCTGTGAACTCTGAACACTGTAGATACATGAGATAGGGCAAGTGACATGTTTGTCCTAATTGTAGTCGTATTTAAGTAGGGTTAGCGTGAGCAGGTATGACGGAATGCGAGGGGGTTGCATCATGTTGATGACCTGCATGTCATACGATTCATGGGATACTGCCTGAAATAAATAGACCAGAAAATTGAGGCAATCTGTCAGCGTTCTATGTGACCAGTCTTACAGTTCTGTTGTTTGATTCACATTGAAGTTATTTGGATAATTAAACCTAGATGAACAGAGCCAAACTTGCCAATGGAGAACAATAAAGATATAGAAGAATAGTATAGTTACTCCGTGGCAGTTTTGATGTTGTTGTTGATGGCTCTGATGTTGTTATTTGTACTGATGTTGCTGGATGGTGTTGATGTTTTTGTTCGTTTTGATATTGCTGTTGTTGTTAATGATGTTGTTATTGTCAGTGTTGTTGTTGTTGTTGTTGTTGTTGTTGTTGCTGTTGATATTGCTGTTGTTGTTAATGTTGTTAATGTTGTTGTTGTTGTTGTTGTTGGTGGTGGTGGTGGTGGTGGTGGTGGTGGTGGTGGTGGTGGTTGTAATGATGATAATGTTGTTATTGTTTGTTGTGATCATGGTGCTATTTTTGTTGTTGGTACTGCTTCTGTTAATATTTTGTTGTTGTTGTTGTTTTTGTTGGTGTTTGTTGTTGCAATAGTGGTGGTATTGCTGCGGTTCACCTATTGATTTGTTCACAATAGCTTAACTTGATGAATCGATGCCGAAACTCCATTCCCACCTTCTCCCAACTTTCACTGGATAAGGTGTGCAATCCGTGGTTCTGGTCTCCCACCATCGTCTTGGAGCATGTCTTACCGTATCTCAGAATGCAGAGTTTCTGTCTTTCTCCAGGTATGGTCATAGCGGAAATTATGGTTATTGCTCTCTTCGGTTGTCAGATGAGAATATTCTTTCATGAGTTTCTTGATTAATGTGGTTTCAATCTGGAAATGATGAGATGTCTTAATTATATCACTGGGGAAATGTTGAGATGTCTTCATAATGTTGTATCACAAGGGAAATGATGAGATGTTTATATATATATATATATATATATATATATATATATATATATATATATATATCACATCTTCCACGATTGTATACGTGCAAAAGTTCGGAGATAATATTCTCAATCAAAGTGATTACATACTGATACCAAAGAGATCCAGAAACAGTTTGGTACGAGCAAAATCTAGACTACGTGCAGATGGACATAGTGACCATATGCCAGTTATAGGAAAGATGAGTTTATGACTTTGAACCATAAATAAAGCTCTAAAGAACAACAAGTTAGATCTAGCATTACTTAAGACAGACAAAGAAATTAGACAAATGTACAATGTTACTGTAGAGAACACGACTAGTGATGAACAATAAAACAAAAAGTCGCTTAAAGTCGTCAAGGTCGACTACATTGCACCGGGTTCTTATCCCATATGGATCAGTCCCTTTACGCAGCGAGGAAAGCGACGCACTAAAGCACGAAGCTCCAGCGACGACCCTTCAGGTGTCTCCAAAATAAATGCACTAGTGAACCGAAGGATGCGGCCCGTAATCAAACCCATAACCTTCGTAGCCCGAGTCAGACAGCTTGACCACTTCGCCACGAAGACTCCCGTTTGATGAACAATGAGACATGGTGCTGGAATCAATCCAACAGACATCAAAATAAATCATTCCATCTAAATAGGGAATTGTAAAAATGAAATGGATGACAGATGAAATGTGAAGATGATGGACGAAAGAAGAAAGAAAAATCAAGATAAAGAAGATTATATTAGAATTACATAAATATATAGTAAACAAATGCAAAGTGGCTAACACATTATAGCTGAATAATCAGGTGCATGGAAATTGAGACAAACTTTGGAAAAGAATCACATTTCATGTAAAATGTTAGTTGCATATCCTTTACAGGACGTAGCAGCCAACCCCAGCATTTTTCGGCTGTTCCATTGCTTTCTGAACGACCATACCCAAATACCATTTCAATAAAAACCAACGTAAGGCGGGCTGCTGCCAAGTCTCCACAGCTGTGTATCGAACGGTATGCAGGAATACGAACTGCGTCCGTAACCTCCTCGGCATGGAGTAGGAATCGCCACGGAGCTGGAGTACCGGAATCGCCACGGAGCTGGAGTACCGAAATCGTCACGGAGCTGGAGTACATTCCATGTATCAACAAATAAATACAATAACAGGCAGGATAACACGAAATACCACTGGATGTATAAAATCTACGGGCTAGAGATCAAATGAGGCTAGGTCAAGGGATGTCTTACATACTAAGAGTGGAGTATTCGATGGTTTCAACCGTTGTACGTGTAGTTTGGGTCCAAGTTGGATTTGATTGCGGGTCGAAGATGATTACTGAGAAAATCTATATACTTATCACTGATGACAGTTTTCCCTCTTGGCATGTAGTGCTCTAAAATAACGTCGCGTTCATCTCAAAAGGAGAGTCAACATAACCTTCAATGCAGATGGCTGGGTGCGAAACTTCTTTGTTTCGGTGAGGAAGGATGGACGACATTCCTTGCTCGCTTCCTTCATTTCCGACTCGTGGTAGTGAACCCAGCGAATGTACTTCCTTATAAAATGAAATTCTCGTGACACTATATGTATGCTCGCATTGTTGTTTCAGTTTCTGTAGGGAGAAACATAAGTGTGTAGTTTACACCATTCAGAATAGGTCTGCCAATAAGTCAAAAGAAAGGAGTTTCTTACAACAAAGTAAATACATAAACAGTAAGTCAGGTAGTGTTGTGTTTGCTAGAGTGCAGTCCTGGAGAAATACATTCAACAATGTGGCAATACTAATCTGAATGTGCGGATAGATATTAGTGCCTTGATTGTCTTGTCTATTCTATGATGTTTTACTTCATCCGTGTACTTTCTCTAGGAGAAATAGTACTTAGAAGATTAATGGAACTTAGGTAAAGCTGTGGACATGTACGCAATATACAATTAGTGGACATGTGGTAAAGCTGTGAACATGTAAACAATATGAAATAACACAAAGTAATGCAGCTTTACAGATTGCAATAACAGAAAACATAGGACGTTGCAGAGACTAGCTTTCATCAGCAAACAAATACGTGCCCAAAACACAACATATAAACACGGGGGAGATAATACAGGGGCTAAATTAAGGCATAAGAACGGGATGAGAAGAATGGACAGATTGAAAACAAATTAACATGTGTCGCTTGTCTCAGACTCTCAGGCTGTGATACTAACACGAATCTTGAAGGTGATACTTTTATACAGACATCCGTGAGAGTCTGTGGTGTGATGCAAACAGGTGTAGGGGATGGTAACGGTTCCCCTTGGACCCCTTGGTCTAGGTGGAGTACCCATGTAGGGTCACGTGAAGCCAAGGATGCAGGTGGTGGGTGGAGTTGAAAAGCAGCCGACAGATAGTTGTTGGTTAACGTTATGATATCAAGTTTCACGATCGTAGGCAGAGACTCTCTGTATAGAGACAATGGCTACAGTCATCGACCAGTATGGTCACTGCTAAGAAGGAAAGCATTGGCAAAGTACCTTCTTTATATATGCCCAGATAATCATGTTTCATCAATTTATAGTATTCAATTAGCAGTCGTTGATATTATTACACTTGCAATTCTTCTTATAGTTTGTGCCAAATGTTTTTGATGATCATGTCTGCTCACATACCTCTGTGTCATGTGTTGCAATATTCTTATAGTCCATGTCGTTTGGCGTTGATGATCATGTAAGTCCACAACCTCTGTCTCGTGTGATGCTAGTCATTTGTGACACTGATGTTCCTCTACGCCATAATATTAAACTGTCCCGAATCTTTTCTCTTGTTTATTCACCTGTCCCTCTTCTCCTCCAAATGTCCCCATTGTGACGATATACGCCAGTTTTCCCCTTCTCATAACATGTCCAAGGAAGAAACAGAAGTCATTCATTGAGGCAATAAACCTTGATGAACCGTGATCCTTCCTGAACCAATAGGTCATTATCTTACATGTCCGATACATTCAGCCACCATTAGTTCAATATATCGTTACCTAACGTATCTTACACGTGTTAAAACATGCACTTGTGTAGCCCAGATATAGACATAGCAGGAAGATATCATCAATGCAGTACTGACTCGGGCTGGCGTATACTGGCCAGAAGTTGATGATAACCTGACCAAACGACCTGGGAGTGAGGTCTGGTCAAGCAGGTCGATGGTGACTTCGAGGTCATGACGTGCAATAATATGACAACCCTTCATGGAAACAGGGAGGAGAAATACTGTCAAATGGATGGGGCATCTGAAAACTGAACACTGAAGCGAATGCCCGATGTGCAGTAAAATAGACACAACATGACATCAGAAAACATACCATAATATATACATGCAGTTACCAGCACACACAGACGCTAATTTAGTCATGGTGTCAGTGATTACAATATCAGATGTTATCATCTTGCCTCCAGGACTTTCATCTTCCCGTTCACATTCCACGTGTCTTATTGGCGTCCAGTCCTGTCACAGAGTGTGTCCAGATGTCAGTGAGACAGCAAGAATGCATCGTACCCTACGTGTCTCCTCAACAGAATCACCAATATAAATGCAACGACTGTGTGTCCTGGTGACTATCGGTGCCTGTCTTGTCGCAGTCTAGCCCGACAAGATGTTGCTGTGACATTTCAGAGACGGCTGACCCAGCTAAATCTCACCAGCATCGAAACTAACACAGTAAGTAAAATTGTAAAGAGCTCCTGTTCATGCCTCGAGTGACGTTGCTTGACACAGCATAATACGATATATTAGTCGACCATGGACGTGTGATGTGGTCAATATGAAGCAGCATTTCACAAGATGAACAATAGTCTCTGCAATTTATCTTTGTCAATCGAGTTGAGGAAAAGAATGCCAAATAGCTATATTGTGTCAATCCCGATGCACGGGAGAGAATCATGAACAATTAGCAGACTAGTGAGGAATTATATAAAGGCCACGAAGATGTGGTTGCCCGTCTCACGCCATGACTAGTCGTGGATCAGGTCTGTGTTCTTGTGCCGACCCAACCTGCGTGACGCGATAAAATCAGTCCTGTATATCATGAATACAAAACACCCCTGGAACCGGCAAAATGACACCATATTTACAGAACCACCATAGAGTGGGTCCAATAGTTGAGTCTCTGCACGTTGAGATCAAGTAAATCATACGACGTGTATTCCATTCCAGGAATGTTTTAAGTATCGTTTGGTAATCTGTGTGTTCACGTGTGGTGAAATTTCCAGTCATAAATCGATACTGAGAAATGAAGTTAAAATTACTATTGCAAACAATCTACCATTAATCCTAAAATGGACGTCAAAAGTGTGGTCTTTGAGCTTACCACAAATAGTTTTAAAGTAAGTTGAGTTTAATTGAATTAAGTTAAGAACAGACATCACTGCACTCACGACATTCCCATACGTGCACCGTACCCTCGTTCAACAGCCAGCGAGGAGTCATACTACTAATCGTTCCCACCACTATCTGATTTAAAGTTGACTTGGTCTTACCTCTCAGTTTTGAAATTCTTCAAGAACTCCTGCCGATCGTCCGCAATCGCATTCTTTCCACATATGGGTTATAAATCTGTTTCTTTGCCTTCTCCAAATGGTCCCACAAGCGCGCGACCATCTGCCCCTTGTCGATGGGCAATCTACCACTTAAAGGTGCATTCCCTGCCAGCCTATCAGTCTGTTCATTGCCCCGCACCAACGCATGGCCAGGGCAAAATATCCATACAATTCTCACAATCTGTGACCTCTTAAGCGACGATGGCCATTCCATATGAAACATTCCTTTCTCCACTTTACTAAGCATACTCTTTGAATCCGTAATGAATACAACGTGTGTTGCAGTAACTAACGGAATGCTGCTGTTGCTGCTTCCACCTCCATTCTCATGCTGGAGGTCGTAGTCTCATATGCCAGACTCTCCCTTTTCAAGACTCGCCCATTAGCCTTTGCAATAAAACAAAAACAACTACGTCTGTTTCTCACCACTGACCCATCGGTGTAGACGACTATGTCACCTTGATGTGTGTTACTCTGGATAAGTTGTTGCACTTCAAATTCAATGCGGCCCGCTGCCCATTCTCTGCACTCACGACCCAGTGTTACTATTACATTGTGCCAGTCCGTCATGTCTTCCTTAACTTCAACCCACTCTCTTCCACGATTGATGGTCTCTAGATCACACACCTTACTTATATATATAGTTATGCCTGTGCCACCCAAACAGAATGCTGCCATGCGTGTAATCCTGGGGTCACAAAGGACACACCAATTCTATGCATGCGGCATATCACCAAGGAATCATGTCACTAAGCTTCTACTCAGAATTATAATGAGAAGAACAAGGAAGAAAATAAAAATGGAAATTGGTGAAGAACAGTATGGATTTGTGGAAGGAAAAGGTACAAACAATGCAATATACACATTGCGAACACTACTAGAAAGATCAGTAGAGACAAGGGAAGACATATATTTGTGCTTCATAGATTGTAATAAGGCATTTGATAAAGTAAACATGATGAACTGATTACAATGTTGGAAGATATTAATATTGATGGTGAAACAGAGGTGAAAACAGGAGCAAAAACCACTTAATTCTGATACGGTGATGTGAGGAGAAGAGCGCAACGCTGACTGCGTAGGGCCAAAGAAGAAAATGAATAATGAGAGAGAACCTCTCACCGTCTTCGGTTAACAAGAATAGTAAAAGAATTAAGTTTAAGAAGATCCAGGAATGGGCCGACAGGGAATATGGACAAATTGTCTTCAATTCCAGACAAAGAATTACTCCGAGGGCTGTTCTAACACCAGTGATGATATAATTAGAGTCTATCAACTAAACGACAAAGTAAGAATAACGCAAGTATCATTTGTTTATTAAACTTCTAAAAGCAACAATAATATGAAGACATGTAACATCAATTAAGAAGTTAGAATCCAGCAAAACCAAACAGCAAAAATTCTAATCAAACAAATAAAACTCCTAAGTATAGCACAAACTTCTAAATACAGCAAATCTTCTTATTCAGCAAAAACTTCAAGTCTAACAAAAACTAATCTACCAAAACTAATCCACCAAAAAAAAATAAGTAAAGCAAAAGCTTCAAGTCTACTAAAACTAATATACCAAAAACTCAGGAAATCTAAGATCTAAAATTAGAATTCTGGCTTTTTCACTGCAAAACCTTTCAAGGTGAAAAGTAATACGCTTACTATAGGCATTGGCGCCTCATAACAGGAAGACCGGTTCTACCTGTGCACCCGTTTTTAATGCTGGGGCCTGAAGAATTTCCAGGGTTCCAGAACAATATGACTGTCCGCGCCCTCTGGCGGAAGTTCCATCATCATCGCGAGCCGAGTACATTATTCCCCCTCTTTAACTGTTGTCGTCCGACAACTGGACCTTACACCTCAGTGCCCTGGGTAAAGGAGGGATAATTTCTTACCCTTACCTTATAATTCTCCACTATTAATGGGACTCAACAAAATTGTCCTATCCTAATCAGACATTACCTATAAAGTAAAACACCCCAAAATTGTACATCAGATACCAACAAGAATGGTCACATGCAAATACAAGCTACATGTATACTGATAGCCAGTCATTATTCATGACTAAACTAATATCCGCAGTGTCATAAAAATTAATGAAATCAACAGGGAGACAGTCTCCCGCCACCTTGGTGTCCACAATTATATACGAACAATTACAAAATCAATGAATAATTCCCTCTCTTTAACAGTTGTCGTTGTGACAACTGGGCCTTATGCCCCTGGTACATCTTAGCGTAGAAATAGATAACTTCAGACTTCTATGCTCTGACAATTCTATGCCAGGGAACACATCCCTCAGCAACAAAAACCTATCACTCTTGAGGACATTGCCCTCAACACCTGAACTGCTGGTTACATCCCAAACAGTACCATTATTTAAAGAATAGACTCGTTCTATCCAGACTTATAATGTGAAACAGTACCCATGTACATCACCAGTCATCAATAAGTTCCAAAATAACATTAATCTCAACACATAAGTATAAGCCATCCTTACACTCGTACAAAGTTGTTAATACTTAAAGATCAAATTAACATAAGTGACGAGGAATAGCCCCTCTGCTGCAAGAACAATCGTAAAATTGAATAACACCCTCACCTGTTACATAAATTAATTAAACAAACATGAAACCTACATAAACAATAAACCAGCAACCTTTATACTGGTTACCGCTTGCCTCAACGCTGAACATTTAAAACAAAATGTATTTACACATAACATCATCTGTCTCTTCTAAGACGGATTCTCTCTGATCGCCTCACATTCAAGTCTCCTGGCTCAAACATGTACCAGTCACTTATTGGTGGTCTATCCCGTGGTTCCTCAACCTCTACCACAACAGGCAATTCTGATAGCCTTATTGTCGTCTCTGGTACCTCAGTTACATCATATTTCTCATACAGTTTTAATTCGTGTCATGCTGCTCTAATGTCAGGTCCATTCTCTCCAACTCTTCTAATAACATATGGACCACCTGATGCTTTTGGAACCTGTACCACTGTATATTTGCCTACAGACCACTGTTCTTTAATCTTGCACCTTTCTGTATAGTGGACGCTCTTCCTATCTACTTCTCCTATTGTTAGCAATTGAGGAGATGATGTCTTGTCACATCTCTCTTTCCTTACAGCAGCTACTTTTTTAACTGTTCGCCTGCACTAACATGCGCGTTACGCAGACAGGAAAGATGTCCAGTCACCCAGTTCTCAACATTTGGTTCCCCATAATTACAATCACTATCATCACTAGCGTCTAGAATGACATTTACTGGCAATTTGGGTTCTATTCCATACACCAAGTAGTACGGGGAATACCCTGTGGACGAGTGGAGTGTAGAGTTATAAACTAACAAAATCTCAGCTAGATGTTCAGACCGTTTTCTTTTCTGGTTTGCCTCTCGCGGTCTCAGAAGATCATGTACGGTTCTATTCCTCTCGCACTGACCGTTAACCTTTGTATTCTAACTCGTGGTTCGGCTCTTTTGAATCCCGTATACCCTATAGAATTCTGCAATCACAGCCGATTCATAGTTCCTGCTCTTATCTGAAAGGAGCCTATGGGGTACACCTAAATACAAAAACCATTTCTCAACCAGTACTCTCGCAACTGTCGAGGCCTTCTGATCCCTTGTGGGAACAGCAATTGTAAATGTAGTGAAAACATCTGTAATAACCAACACATTTTCATACCCCCGACTATTCTTCTCCAACACAGTAAAATCAATGGTCACCACCTCAAAAGGCCTAAATGCTAATAAATTACCTGAAGGACCCTGCAGTTTAATATGGGGTGGTTTAGCAATATTACACCTCTGGCATCTTTTGCAAAACAGTTCAACATCTTTCGAGATGCCAACCCAATAACAGCGACATCTCATGATTTGTATCATCATATCTCTGCCCTGATGGCCGGTGCTGTGCACCGATTCTAATACTCTGTTTTAATGCATCGTTTACCACCAATTGAGAAATCCACCCTCTATCTGGCTTCTTTAATTTCCTGTAAACAACCCATTAATCACACCCAATCTCTTTCGCTGCTTCAAGGAGCTTTTGGTTTCAGGGGGTAAACCCCTCATCTCTATTTTACTCAGTCTCACTATCTCACTCACTTAGTTTAACACTTTACATATGCCCATCTTCTGCTTGTAGTTTTCTCAACTCGTCAGCTAATTTGATGGTAATGATAGCAGTGGCACATTACCCACAGGGTTATTCTGTCTATCTACATCAACAATTTCTCATATCTTAGCTGTTCTTACTTTTGGACTGAGTGGTGTAGCAGCTATCTAACTGACAGGAATGTCACCTTCTTCATCTGATCTTCCTGGGACTTCAAAAGGGTAGCGGGACAAATAATCAGCATTTCCATTAGCACGGCCTGGTTTGTGCTTAATGGTGTAGTCAAACATCGACATCTGTGCTATCCATCTCTGCTCAATGGCACCCAATTTAGCCTTTTGCCATAAGGCTAAATTCCGATATGTAAAAACTTCTACTTTAATACACAAAAGATAACTTCTGAACTTCTCAGTCATAGCCCACTTCAACGCAAGTAACTCAAGCTTAGAACTGCTTTTAGCATTTCGTTCTGAGGGGCGAAGCGTACGGCTAGCGTAAGCTAGAACTCTTTTCGTACCAGCTTGAATTTGCGAGACGACAGCCCCAAAGCCCTTGTATAAGGCATCTACTTCCAATATGAACTGCAACGAGAAGTCTGGGAAGCCCAGCAGTGGTGTTGATGTCAGTGCCTCTTTTAAGCGTCCAAATGCCTCCTCGCACTCGGAGTCCACAATCGTTCTATGGGTCCTTTCTTATTCTTAGTATCACCGGTTTGCTGCTGGTTGAGTTGGCCAACCAGCTCATGTAGTTGTCTTGCAATATTAGCAAGCTTTGGGGCAAACCTTCTATAATAACTGGCTAACCCGAGAAATGATCTAAGTTCTGTCTGAGTTCTGGGCGCAGGTGTTTCTTTTATGGCTGCCACTTTATCATACATGGTGCCAATGCCTTCTTCTGAAATGGTGTGCCCTAAAAATTCCACCTTTTTCTGTCAAAATTTCTTTCTCAAGCCTACTCAGATGCTCTGGAAAATCCCCAGAAAACACCAATATGTCATCAAGGCATACCAACAAAATCTGGAATAAATAGCCATTCAGAGGGCATTGCATTAACCTCTGGAAGCTGCTCGCTGAGTTTGCGTCCCATCGGCATCCACGTATACTCATACAAACCAAACGATGGGGTAAACGCAGTTTTCTCTTGATCCTCTGGTTTCATGGCCACCTGATAATTGTCAGAATCTGGAATGTCTCCAACCGACATGCAGGAACATCGTTACGCCCGCCAGGCGAATAGTCCCCAACCGGGATGCAGTAACATCGTTACGCCCGCCAGGCGAGTATTAGTTACCTGCCCGCAGGTTGCTGGCTGACGCGATAGCCAGCGGTCAGGCAAGGACAACGCAAGACGCACGCAGGCCTCGTGAAGCCAATCCACAGAGGGCAAGCGCTTTGCGAGAAACAGACAGACAGCTTGGGGTACTCGGACCAGACAGGACGTATAGAGAGAGAAAGGCGTTGTGTAGTTCTGTGCCCGAAAGTCGAGTGCTTGTACATCTTGTGAGATAGACTGTAAGCTGTGGGTTGTCTGTAAGTGTATTGATGTATCATATATGTATTGTAATGATTATCACATGCCAAACTAGATCGTATTGCATGTGATCGGTAAATAAATCCATTGAACTTCGTGTCGTTGTGTCTCAAGTCCAATCATGTTGTACTTGTACTTGTCTCACATGTGTTAGGGATAACGAGCCAAGTTTAAGACTCTGACATGTGTGAACGTGGGCGCTCGTCCTCATTGAACGTGGAAGGCTCGTCTTCATTGAACGTGGTGGCATCGTCCGACTTTAATTTATTTAAGATTGAACCTAGATTTGTGAACGTGACTTTTGTCCAGCGTTAATGTACATTTAAATGTGAACGTGAAGGCTCATCCTCATATAGTATTATATTAGATTGTTTAAATATGGAGGCTAGATGTGAACGTAAAGTACATACATTTGTTTGATCTTGTAAACGTGTAAAACATCAGTGATTGTGTAACTTGTCGCCATTTTGACCTTGTCGACATTGTGAAATCGTCGCCATTGTAACCTTGTCGCCATCTTGTAAACTTGATGTCTATGTCCTTACTGAATGTCATCTTGATGTAAGTGATGTGTCATCAGTGTTATAGAGTGTTGAGATATATTTAGATTGTCTTTGTGAAGGTGGTTTGTGGAAAGCAAAAAGTTTCGGAAAGAAAGTGACTTGTGTTTTGAAAAAAAAATTGTTGATTGACGACATTACGACCTACAATTACACTCAACGCCATACAAACCTAATCAAAACTTAGTGACAAGCATACACACCACATCAGATAGACGCTAATTTATTTCCTCCAAAAACAAAGCAGGTTTTCTGTGCCATCTGAAACCCTTGCCCGTAGAGGTCATTTGTGTTTTGAACTAGCGACCCTACAGTTCCTAGCCCTAGTGTGAACCGTTCTCCACCGCATCCAGTACACTTGAGTATATTTTTCTTTCTATATACTTTCGGATGCAAATTTGGGCACAAATTGTAAGTTGAACACAATTGTAAATTTTCACTATACTAACAACTTATAACTAATTGTGTGTCTGACAACTCATTTGCATTTATTATTACCATCATGTCTTCATTAAACGACTTCATCGAGATGGGTTTAAAGCTGAAGTTAACTGGTGATGAGTTAACAAAGTGGAGTGAAAGGAAATACTCTGAATACCACGAACGCGAAGAGAGAACAGCTGAAAGAGCTGCCAAGCAGGCAGAGGCAGAAACAGCATTAAAGCAGGCAGAGTTAGAGAATGAATTGAGGAAGGCAGAAATCTCAGCTCAGAGTAAAAGAGAAGAGCTTGAGTTACAACTAAAAATTAAACAACTTGAAACTGATACTGCCATAGACAAAGAGTCTAAGAAAGCTCAGAGACTGGAGAAAGAAAACCAGTATAAAAAGTATCAAGGTATTGTAAGAAATTATACCTCAGGTGACTGCATTGCAGCCTTCACCCAAAATTTTGAAACCTTAATGGACCATTACCAGGTCCCAATGTCTGAATGGAATATTATTTATATGAGGAGTTTGTCAGGGGAACCTCTGAAAGTCATAGAGACTATCCCCAAAGACCTCAGGAAAGATTACCATTATCTAAAATCAAAGATTATGGCACATTTTATGCTAGATGAGGCAGGCTACAGAGAACAATTCAGCAAGTTGAGTCCAAAATCGACTCAAACGTTCTCTGACTACCTCTGCTTAGTCCGAGACATATTTGCAAAATGGACTTCAGCAGCCAAAATAAATAAAGATTATCAGAAATTAGAAGATCTAATCATCAGGGATAAAGTCATCTCATCCCTTCCATCAGCATTTTCAAAATTTTTGCAAGAGAATGAATGTACGAGTGTAGATCAGATTGAGAGACGTGGTTCGGCTTATTATACAGCCAATAAACATTGTTTTGCTAGTGAAGCTATTGATACAAACTTTGTAGCATCGGCTAACTATGAAAAACCTCGATCAGAACCCTATCATAGGCAAAAACCATATAAGCCTACTTCTGAGAAATACAATCATTGTAGATATTGTACCTTTTCACACCACCAAGGTGAGATGTGTGACAAAAACCCTGCATATCTTACATATCTACAGAACATCATAAATAGCCAAGATAAGGAGCGTAAAGCTTTCAAAAATGCACGTAAATGTTTCCTCTGTAAGGCGTACGGGCATTGGCGTCATGCTTGTAAAGGAAGGCAAATGACCAAGAAAGCAAATGCCGCCTTATTTGATAGTTCATCATCAGATGAAGAACAATCAGAGAAACACCCTGTGAACTCAGCACAGGCTTTTGACATGTTTAACGCAAATAAATGTACTGTTTGTAATACCTTTTATGAAGATGGCGTTTTGACATGCGGCCACTCCATTCCTATTGCCAATGAAGAAGCTAATTTGGTAATAGATTCCAAAGGCAGAATAAACATCCATCAGGGATATGTGAATGGCAAGCCTGCTACAGTCCTTCGGGACACCGGCAGTTCACTTATTGGACTAAAGAGAAAGTTCATAATGCCTACAGACTATACAGGCAGGCACGTAACATGCAGAACATTCTCTGGAAATATTGAAAAGTACCCATTAGCATGGGCATATATTCAGACACCTTTCCTCACTGGGAAAGTAAAATGCGCAGCATTAACTAACCCTGTGTGTGATATTATCATTGGAAATTTACCAGAGGTGAATGATATGCCTCATGATATAACATCTGTTTGCATTGATGAGAACTTAACATCATCACCATCACATAGCATCATTGATAATGTTGTATCACCAAATGAATGTATGGTAGCTAATGTAGCACTAAGATCTCATGACATCATTGATCAAACTGTTTCATCACCATCTGATATCATTGAATGTGTGAACGCAGTAACTAGATCTACTGCTAGAGTGCAAGATGAAATTAATCAAACTGAGGCTATAGAAATGATTAGCCCAGTAGTACTACCTCCTAAAACTATGAAGGAGACTTTTGTAACAGCCCAAAAGCTGATCCTTCATTGTCTAAATATTTTAATCTGATCGGCCAAAAGCCAAAGGTAACCAAAAATGCAAGATGGCATTTTGCTTTGAAAAATTGCATCCTCACCAGGTACTATACCAGAGGTGACAGCACAACAGAGCAAACTGTTTTGCCAGTTGAATACCGTAAGCAAGCCTTACATCTTGCCCATGATATACCTCTTGCAGGGCATATGGCATACTCTAAGACCAGATCAAGATTACTAACACAGTTTTATTGGCCCAAATTCTGCAATGACATTAAGCAATATTGCAGAAGTTGTGACATCTGCCAAAAACTAGTAAAGAAAGGTAAACACCCACAGGCAAAATTACAAATCACTGACTTAGCCAGTCGACCTTTTGAGAAAATATCTGTCGACATAGTGGGCCCTCTTAATCAGATAACAACCAGAGGGAATAAATATATTATTACCTTCATTGATCTATGTAGTCGCTGGCCTGAAGCGATTCCGCTAAAGAACATAACTGCCAATGATATAATGGAAGTTTTCTTCCATATATTTTCACGGATAGGATTTCCAGACACTATCCTATCAGATAGGGGAAGTCAGTTCATTGCCGCATCTACTCAAGCTTTCACCAAAATGTTAGGAGTGAAGCAATGTTTCAATTCTCCATATCACCCTCACTCAACGGGGATCATAGAAAAGTTTAACGGTGATTTAAAGCATATGCTTGCTAAAGTCACGCAAGAACATCCCAACAACTGGGACTTGTATTTGCCTGCTATACTTTTTGCTTATCGCGAAGTGCCACATTCTAGTACTGGGTTCTCTCCTTTTGAACTTATCTATGGTGCCAAACCACGTGGCCCATTGACTATCTATCATCAAATGTTAACTGAAGCCACTCCTTTACTTAAACCCATATCATCATACGTATACGTTACATCATTGCGTGAAAGAATCATCAAATCTTGTATAATTGCAAAAGAAGCACTAAAAGTATCTGGTGCTACATATAGACAATATGCAGACAAAGGTAACAGGACAATAACGTTGACACCTGGACAGGACGTACTTCTTCTCTTACCTAGTGACAGACACTTATTGACTGAGTCTTGGCAAGGACCATTTAAAGTTATAAGACAGATTTCAGCTGTAGACTATGAGATTAAAATAAAAGACAAACACAAAATATTCCACATCAATATGCTAAGACCATATTACAACAGAGATAACGAACAAGACGATACAATAGCTTGTACAGTAATAATAGACCATGAAGATGACGAAGATAGTGACGAAATTCCAACACCTGCAGTAGACACGACGAACTGCTTGAAAGAAATCAAAATAAACCCAAACTTAACTCAAGCAGAAACAGACAGCTGCAAACATCTCATACAACAGTACAACACCATCTTCTCCAACAACCCAGGACAAACAGAATTAGTACAGCATCACATCACACTCACTTCAAACACACCCATAAGATGCAGACCTTACACCATTCCAGTGCATTACAAAGAAAACTTACATCAGGAAATCATTAGCTTAGAGAAAAACAACATCATTAGACGATCCCAATCACATTTCTCATCTCCAATGGTCATGGTACGCAAAAAGGACAATACGATAAGACTCTGTATCGACTATAGGAAATTAAATAAAATAACGCTTCTAGATCTAGAACCAATGTCCAACTCTGAAGATCTACTGACAGAACTGACAGACTCTAGATTCTTTACGAAGGTAGACATGACGAAAGGTTACTGGCAGATAACGGTAGACGAACAGAGCAGACACCTGACAGCATTTGCCACACCTTGGGGACTGTACGAATGGTGCAAACTTCCATTTGGGCTGGTCAATGCCCCAGCGACATTCGTACGTATGACACGACTTTTACTAGTGGACATACCAAACATTATCTGTTACATGGACGACATTTGTGTTCACACAAAGACAATGACAGACCATATAAAGACATTACAGCAGACATTTGAACGGATCAGACAGCACGGACTGACGGTAAAGCCGACAAAAGTAGACATAGCCTATCAGGAAATATCCTTCTTGGGGTACAAAATATCTAATGGCTTTGTCACGACAGACGATAACATCGTGTCCAAAATACTGAAACTCTCACTTCCGACTACGAAAAAGCAAGTCAGAAGTGTGTTAGGATTACTAAATTATTATAGACAGTTCATACCTGATTTTGCTGAACTGACTGAAAAATTTACTAACCTACTAACGAAAGATCAACCTGAAAATATTGTAAACAATGAATGCCTAAAATTTGCATTCCAGAAAGTGTTATCTTATTTCTCTGAGAATAGTTTAAAGAATCCCATTCTCAAATTGCCAAATTTTCTTATTTCTTTCAGATTACGCACAGACGCGAGCTCCGTAGCGATTGGAGCAGTTCTGTTACAGGAACATGATAACATCCTACATCCTGTATACTACTTCTCTAGAAAATTAAAACCTAGAGAACGCGCTTGGTCGACACCGCAGTTGGAAGCCCTTGCTCTAGTGGAGGGTATAACTAAATTTTCCAGATTCCTCCTGGGACGTCATTTCATTGTTGAGTCCGACAATAGTCCGTTGAAATTTATTACTTCAGGAATGCCTACCAACCAAATGATAGCGCGCTGGTCTCTTAAACTCCAAGATTACAGCTTTGAAGTTCGACATATCGCAGGCAGAACCAACACGATTGCCGATCTGTTGTCCCGTTGTCCGACCGACCCAGTAAGCACTAATGTCTGAGTGCAGTGTGTTAAATACACTCAGACCAACACAGCCATCAGTGAAGATTTTTTTTCCACGAAAGCTGTGTATGTCTACTATGTGATGTGATAGGGTTTATTCCCATTATATATAGTTTTCTTATTTTATTATTACTGTAGTAAGTGTCTTGAATAATTGTGTAGTGTGTGGTAGAAAGCGAACAATATTAATTGTACATATACTACGAAACAAGAACAGTGCCACATTCGCTCTGAACTTACCGCAAGCGAACTATCCAATTTATCAGTGGTATCTGCGAGTGGAACATTTCCAGTGATATTTTTAATCCGTGTGTGAAAGAGTGAACTGAACTTTGACATTTACACCACTGCAGTCAATGGAAATCCAGAAGTTTTCCAGCGAAACATCCAACACATGAACTATCAGAACAGTTATATTCCGAATTGCTACATCAGACCGGAACAAGTGTGTTATAGAATTTTTCAACATCAGCTATTCGTGTGTACTTCCGGATAATTTATAAATTTAGTCCAAAATTAGCAGACGACAAACAAAACCTTAAAAATGTATGACGCTTCTAAAATGTTTAAGAATCATCAATTTCGAATACACGAATTGTGTATCAATATTGTTTCAACTAGTGTAATCTTAGAATCATATCTTGATTGACTTATTCATACTATCGACATTTTTTCGCTAGTATGGAAAAGCATCAAGCGATGACGCTGAGAAATAGAAAAGTAATTGTAAATTATTAAATTTAAGATTGTTTAAAATTATGTCCCTTTCATTTAATTGTTATTACATGATTACACCAAGGGCGATAAATTGAAATGTATTCGAATATGTGTTGTATATAAATAGCCATGGTGTTGCCAGATTGTTAACACTACAAGAAGTCATCAACTGGGCATGGTATAGGATTACCGACGTTGTAGACCGACGGAAGAGCTCATGGCCAAATGAGGTCGGAACTCGAACGTTGAATACGGCTTATAAAAAGTCGTATTACGGTCTTACCAGATGTTTTTTGGTTACAAAGAGCATATTATTACTTTTTTTTCGAGGTTGCGAGGTAGTTGCTTGGAAAGCTGGTGCTACCGATCTGACTGGGTCAATATTGCAACTCAGGTAATCATCCATCGAGAGGATGAAACTTGGCAAGTGGTAAAAATTGAACACCACATGTCTTAAAATACAACTTGCATTTCTTATGTATTTCTATGCCAATATATGTATTATTATGTATTTCTATACCAATGTATATAACAACAGAGGGATCGATTCTGACATGGTTAAAATATTAACCCGGTATGTATATAGAGTATACATGAAAGATGACATCTTTCATGGAGAAGCCCCGGGGGAGCGTGTCAGAATCTGGAATGTCTCCAACCGAGATGCAGGAACATCGTTACGCCCGCCAGGCGAATAGTCCCCAGCCGGGATGCAGTAACATCGTTACGCCCGCCAGGCGAGTATTAGTTACCTGCCCGCAGGTTGCTGGCTGACGCGATAGCCAGCGGTCAGGCAAGGACAAAGCAAGACGCACGCAGGCCTCGTGAAACCAATCCACAGAGGGCAAGCGCTTTGCGAGAAACAGACAGACAGCTTGGGGTACTCGGACCAGACAGGACGTATAGAGAGAGAAAGGCTTTGTGTAGTTCTGTGCCCGAAAGTCGAGTGCTTGTACATCTTGTGAGATAGACTGTAAGCTGTGGGTTGTCTGTAAGTGTATTGATGTATCATATATGTATTGTAATGATTATCACATGCCAAACTAGATCGTATTGCATGTGATCGGTAAATAAATCCATTGAACTTCGTGTCGTTGTGTCTCAAGTCCAATCATGTTGTACTTGTACTTGTCTCACATGTGTTAGGGATAACGAGCCAAGTTTAAGACTCTGACAATAATACCCACTGGCTAGATCTAAAGTTGAAAACAATTTGGCGCCACCCAGTGCATCTAGATATTCATCTACTCTAGGGAGAGGGTATGCATTTTTCTTTGCCCTAACATTTACAGCCCGATAATCAACACATAACCTAAGCCTACCATATTTTGTCCTCACGAGGACCACCAGGGAAGCCCAAGGACTGGTGGAACTTTCCGTAATAATCTGACTATCTAATAAAACTTGGAGATGATCTTGTACTTCTCTATAAAATGCTGGGGGAATTCTCTTATAAGGCTGCTTAATTGGGGGGGGGGGGGATCATCTGGATACTGTGGGTTACTTTATCTGTATAGCCTATGTTAGTATCTCACTTGGCAAAACGACTATCATACCTAACTAATAACTCATCTAACGTCTTCCTATCTCTATCACTACCCTCAAAACTGCTCACATCTACAGGGCACCTAACATTTTCTTTCTCCCCGACATATGGCCGCATTGAAACCTCAACTTCCTGAGCACTTACAATTTTGAAATGGTTGGTAAAATCCATAGTAGCATTTGAAATATCCCCAACTTGAGTACCCTTCGACAAAAATATGTCTTCGTTCCCCAGATTGACTGCTTGGACTTGGCATACGCCTCGTCTCAGGTAGTCAATGTGTGGGACAAAAGCAAACCCTTGTGCTCCAAGTCTCGAGTCAGGCTGAAAATGCACAAATCTAACACATTTTAAACTAATTTCAGTGATGGAGCGGGCAGGTACACAAACTCTATTAGCAACAGAAACTTTAGCACTGTCCAGTGCGACTCCATTAATCTCCTCCGCTGGGCTGCTCCATTTAAGAAATCTACACACATCTGGTACTGATTGTAAAATAATTGTGCCAATTATACCCGGCACTCTTCTCTCCCAATTGTTCATGTCTTTGGTGACAAAAACTTGAGTCCCATTCAAATCAATGTCACACACATATAATGTGAAACAATACCCATGTACATCACCAGTCATCAATAAGTCCAAAATAACATTATCTCAACACATAAGTATAAGCCATCCTTACACTCGTACAAGTTGTTAATACTTAATGATCAAATTGACATGAGTGAGGAGGAATAGCCCCTCTGCTGCAAGAACAATCGTAAAATTGAATAACACCCTCACCTCTTACATAAATTAATTAAACAAATATAAAACCTACATAAACAATAAACCAGCAACCTCTATACTGGTTACCGCTTGCCTCAACGCTGAACAGTTAAAACAAAATGTAATTACAAATAACATCATCTGTCTCTTCTAAGACGGATTCTCTCTGATCGCCTCACATTCAAGTCTCCTGGCTCAAACAATCGACCGACCGTCATTTTTCTGGGCATGAGTTCACGATACAAACCGCCGCGACAGATGTGAAAGCATTCCACATGAAATCCACAGCTCACAGCTTTTCCTCACTTGTGACGAGCTACGATCCCAGGCGTGGAACCAGAGTCCAACCGTGGTCATGACATTACCAATGCAGTTCCCTATCAACTTCGCGAGCGCGCACACCACTATTCCAGACTAATCTTGTTAAGACAGAACGAGCTACGAGAAAGAAGAAGCAAGATAGAGTGTAAGACGGGCCTGCGTGCCCAATTTGTTACCCTTTGAAAATAAAGTCCGTTCGTTCGGTCGTTCGTTCCGTTGGTATTCTTCCACTGGGGGGTACGGGGTGTCAGGCATTGGTAGCACCTTTGGTAAGGATGACTCTCATGTCCTTTCAGGACCCATCCCCCACTGGTCCAAGCCTGACACCCAGCTCGTGCCTGTGGCTCCTAGTAGCTGTCAGCATGCGACAGCGGCCACCCCCCGGGCAACAGCTGTGAGAGGCTGGCTAAACCAGGCATGGGTATCCGATTTGGTGTCAAACCAAGAGGTAAACTAGGGTATGCCTACCCAGCATGTGAAGACAGGATTCGGCAGACTGCGCGGAAGAAATCATTCCTGATTCAACGGGCAAGACGGCGTTTACCTGCAAAGCGTTGTGGAACGTAATGAGCACGGCAAGGCACGTAGAGCGCCCTGATCATCCACTGCACCTGTATTCGTCTCCAGTCGTCTCGACTTGTCTTGCCACTGGACTCAGATGGACTCAGGCGAGAGAGTGAGGTCGACGAATTGCGCAACTCTTCCTCACTTTAATCCAAGTCATCGCGCAAGTATTCTTCATCCAACGTCACTATATCACCTTCAAGCCCTGTGGCGATGGGCGAGCGGCGAAGCGGCAGGCGTGGGTACGCTGGCAGCCGTAGTCGCAGACCTGCACACAGGCGGCTCAGGCCATATGGTCGTCTTCTACTGACCGGAGCAGCAGTGGGATTCGGCAGCCCCCTGAGCGACTGAGCAGCCCTCTATAGGAACACACTGCTCACCTCCATAGCATGAGGAAGGGGCTAGAAAAGGTGCCCTAAACATTGTCTGCTTCATCACTACCTAACCAGCTAGCCGCGGTTGGTGGGTACCCTAACTGCGGTCGACATACAAAGAAAGATAAAACAAGCAAAGCTAAAAGAGTAAACCATATTCCCTTAACAATTGGAACTTGGAATGTACGCACCCTACTTGACAGAGACGGCGCGTCGGGTCCAGAGAGACGAACAGCACTGATTGGGAGAGAGCTGGGCAGGTACAACATTGACATTGCAGCCTTGAGCGAGACACGACTTGCAGAAGAAGGCCAAATCTGTGAAATAGGTGCCGGCTACACATTTTTCTGGAGTGGAAGGAAAAGCGAGGAAAGACGCCAATCCGGTGTGGGATTTGCCATTAAGTCGGCCCTGGTCGGCAAATTAGCTGGATTTCCAAAGGCTATAAACGACAGGCTCATGACCATGAAGTTGCCTCTGCTGAATGGAAGGAAGCACGCAACCATTGTGAGTGTCTACGCACCAACTATGACCAATGAAGATGATGTCAAGAACAAGTTCTATGAGGACCTGCACAATGTATTAACATCTGTTCCCAAAGGAGACAAACTTATACTCCTTGGGGATTTCAATGCCAGAGTAGGCACGGACACCACCTCTTGGAGTGGCATTATTGGAAAGCATGGAGTCGGAAATTGTAACAGCAATGGACTCCGCCTCCTTCAGACATGTGCCGAACATGATCTCCTGATTACGAACACAATTTTCCGTCTCCCCATGAGAAATAGGACATCGTGGATGCACCCTCGCTCGAAACACTGGCACCTCATTGACTATGTCATTGTCAGGAGGAGTGACAGACAAGACGTTCGAGTGACAAAATCCATGTGTGGTGCCGAATGTTGGACAGACCATCGTCTCATTGTCTCGAAAATGAACATCCACATCAGGCCACCACGGCGTCCTCAAGGGGCGAAAATGCAAACAAAGCTAAATGTCACCCGCCTAAACAGCAAGAAAATGCAGCAGTCGTTTGGAAATATGCTGGAAGACCGCCTCAAGCCCAATGCTGAAGCTAAACAGGATACAGAAACATAATGGAGAGCCCTAAAGGACACAATTTACGACACTGCTATGGAAATCCTGGGTCCAGCCCCCCGAAAGCATAAAGACTGGTTTGATGAAAATTCCGAAGACATCAACCAATTGCTGGCCGAGAAACATCTTCTCCTCAAGGCACATTTGAATGACCCAAAGTCAACATAAAAAAAGATGCTTTCAAGAACATTCAGAGAGTAGTGCAGCAGAAACTTCGGCACATGCGGGACTCCTGGCTGAGCAGCAAAGCTGATGAAATTCAGGGCTTTGCTGACAGACATGATATGAAAAACTTCTACGACTCACTGAAAGCGGTCTATGGTCCTTCATCACCAGGCATAGTTCCCCTCCTCAGTGCAGATGTTGGAACATTGGTCACCGAGAAGAAAGAAATCCTTCAACGCTGGGCAGAGCATTTCAGCAAAATCTTAAATGCAACTTCCTTCTTCGATGATGAAACCATCAACTGCCTTCCTCAAGTTCCCACCAATGAGACACTTGATGACCTGCCAACCATAGTGGAAGTAAACAAAGCCATCCAGCAACTCTCCAGCGGCAAGGCACCTGGTCCTGACTCCATCCCAGCAGAGATATACAAGGCAGGTGGGCCGGTCCTAACAGAGCAGCTTCACCAAGTCTTCACAAGCATATGGATGAACGAGACCATGCCACAAGATTTTTAGGACGCGTCAATAGTCCACCTTTACAAACGTAAAGGAAACCGCCAATCCTGTGACAACCACCGAGACATCTCCTTGCTTTCAATTGCATGGAAGATACTCGCCAGAATTCTTCTCAATCGCCTCACAGCCCATCTCGATCAAGGTCTTCTTCCTGAGAGTCAATGTGGCTTCAGAAAAGAACGTGGAACTGTTGACATGATTTTCGCTGCAAGGCAGCTGCAAGAGAAATGTCAGGAACAGAACTGCAAAATGTTCTCCACTTTCATTGACCTTACCAAGGCTTTTGATACAGTCAGCAGAGAAGGACTGTGGAAGATTATGGCAAAATATGGCTGTCCACGAAAGTTTGTCCAAATAGTGCGGCTATTTCATGACGGCATGCAAGCAAGAGTACAGGAAAATGGTGAACTGTCTGAACCCTTTCCTGTCACCAATGGAGTGAAGCAAGGATGTGTCCTGGCACCAACACTGTTCAGCCTCATGTTTTCAGCCATGTTGATGAATGCCTTCGAGAACGACGACATTGGAATAGACATCAACTACCGTATGGATGGAAAGTTATTCAATCTCAGAAGGCTGAAAGCTAAAACCAAAATTAACAGCGACACCGTCAGAGAGCTCCTGTTTGCTGATGATTGCGCTCTATACGCCAACTCAGAGGCGGACATGCAACATAATGTTTCAGCTTTCTCACATGCCTGTGCCAACTTTGGGCTCAATATCAACTTGGAGAAGACTGTAGTTATGTACCAGCCAGCTCCAGGGAATAATCACACTGTGCCGAATATCAAAGTGAATGATCATAGACTAAGTGTTGTGGACAAATTCACCTATCTTGGCAGCACCGTGTCACAAGCTGCCACAATCGATGACGAAGTGAATGCAAGAATCTCCAAGGCCAGTGCAGCCTTTGGCAGACTGTACAAGAATGTATGGGACAGAACTGGAATAAGCCTGCAAACAAAGCTGAAAGTCTACAAAGCAGTTGTATTATCCACACTGCTATATGCTTGTGAAACCTGGACTGTTTATCAGCGACACGCTAGGAAATTAAACCACTTCCACACAGTCTGCCTAAGGAAGCTACTGAAGATTAAATGGCAAGACAAGATTCCAGACACTGAAGTCCTAGAAAGAGCATCCATGCCCAGTATCCACACTCTACTGATGAAGAATCAGATTCGCTGGGCTGGTCACTTGACTCGCATGCCAGATCACAGGCTCCCTAAACGAATTTTTTACAGCGAACTGCGTTGTGGTAAACGCTCCCAAGGTGGCCAGAGGAAACGTTTTAAAGACACTCTGAAAATTTCACTGAATGCTTTTGGAATTCATCATGACACCTGGGAGGCTGCAGCCAGAGACCGAAATTCGTGGCGTGCATCATTGCGCAAAGGTGCAGTCATATGTGAGGCAACCAGGACTGCAAGAGCTGTGAAGAAAAGGCAGGACAGAAAAACCACTGCAGGAAATCCTCCTCCAGAGACGTCAAGCATTCTTTGCCCACATTGTCAAAGAACATTTCGAGCCAAAATAGGCCTTTTCAGCCATCTTAGAACCCACAGCTCCACACCTTCAACCCCACTGGATGAAATGAATGGTCATCATCATTCTTGATGGACAAACAACAAAACATTCTTCCACTATCTTGAACAAAGAATGTCTGTCAATTGTGCGTCGTTTTATCCATATTGTCCTACCTGTTTTGGAAATGTAAATAATTTCGGAAAATCAAATGATATAGTTAATGGAAGGAACTGCGAAAGAAGGCGTGATTCCCAAAAGAAGTGGCATAGGCCGACCAAATTGAAGAAACACACGGGGCATTGAAGACAACTTGGACATGGACATGCCAGAAGTGGGGGAACTGGTAAACGAAGTAAAGTCTCTCATGTTGTGATGAAAACCATGTTCTGTCAGGCATCAGCTACATGACGGTTTGTGGTATAAAGATAATAACATTGGTAACAATGATGCCATGTAGACTACAAGCAGAGCGACATACTTGGCACCGGAAAGCCGTTGATGAGTTTTAAAGGAGGAAGGGGACTACATCTGACGATCAGAAGTCTCCTGTTGTGATTGCTCTGTGGTGGGGTTTTTCACTCACAAAACAAAGATGTCACGTGGACTACAGGCTGATCGATCTACGGTGCCCCAGATGACCTGTGATAATATCAAGAAACATGTGATCTCGTGACAGTTCAAGGTCGCCTCTACACGTCTGCTGGAGTGTTGGGTACATGGTGCTAGCCCCATATTGTCATAGATGAATGAGCACTAGGTGAGGGACGGGCTCAAGGTCACACTGTTGGCCTTTTTTTTTCATATCCTTTACAGGACATCGCTGTCAACACCAGCATCTTTCATCTGTATGTTGATTTCTTGGCAAGATTACGCTCAGTAGTTTGCCATTGCTTTCTGAGCGGCCGGCTCACATATCCCGTAAATTATCGATGCGATTCGAACCACCGCTGATTCTTACTGTCATCACGTCAACCCACGTGAGTATACGAGATTACAGAGAAAAGTCATAACCTCTAAGCCACGAAGCCGGCACTGTTGGCCTGGACTGGCAAATACACTTCCAGGTACACATTTTAATTTGGATCGAATTATGAGCAAAGTTAAATTTTAAACACTCCCAATGATGGGGATTTGACAACATGGCCCCAGGGTCGGCAGCAAAGCTTCCTGGCCACTGTGCCACGGTTGCTCCAATATGTTAATGAGATGTGTACATTCATTCAAAGAGATAAGAGAAGTAACGGCCAAAGCAATATGTAACAATAGGACATAACAACGTTGACATAAAAGTTAGGTACTTGTAAGTCTTGCGTAAAATGAGATACTAAACAAAGTCTTTGTTGGTACACAATGTCTGTGTTTAGTATATCTCACTTTTTCACATACCTTTTCTCACTTTTTCTCACGTTACACATACCTGTTTTTATTTCTTATTATTCAGAAAGACACTACCACGCGCATTTATTTATAACAGTATGTATCGTGTATAACAGTTGAGCTATTCTATCATTGCAGATTACACATGTGTATGTGTACAGATGCTCACGTGGGATGCAGACTTAACATAGATGGGAATGTAGTCTCGACACGTGTAGAGGCATCTCAAAATACCATCAGTAGGCAGTATATGTGTACTTTATTTGCAACATTTATAGAATGTGCAAGAAATACTCAGAATGGACAAACAAGAGTAGATGCTCAGCGTAAAAGTAATTCGTTTAGTTTGCATAATACTGAAACATGTGATATAAGCTGTGTTGACGTCATGTGGGATGATAGTGTTACAAACGTCAGGTATTATACACATAAGATCAACACTGAACATTGCTCTGTGAAATCACTGCCTGACCCACCAACTACGATACACACAACACCTGTGATCATTATCAGTATACTGGTAATCAGTATCATCTTCAATATTATCTCTGCCATCATCATAGTCTATGTTTGTGTTACAAGAAAGCGTCAACCGAAGAACTCTTCAGTGAAAATCTCCGAGGTTTACAACAGTCTAGATGTGAGCACGGCCAATGGATTGTATGACGTCATTTCCGAACCCCCTAGACAACCAGACATGGAGAGGGAGCAAGGACCGCTGTATCACGAGATAAACTGTGGGATATGAACATCAGTTAAAACACAGTTGGAAGGGAACAGCGCCATAAGAGAAAGAGAATTAAAATATATAAACGTTCATATTTTACAAAAGAGAAGCTCTCAGTTAAAACTGTTTGATGCTCTACGCCACCTGAAGTGGTACACAGTGTACTGGGGAGTGTAAAACTTGATGTGGTGACTTATGATTGATTCTCTTTGTGAAAATACATTAATGGAAGAATTGTTTATATGTGTAACCACACACACACACACACACACACACACACACACACACACACACACACACACACACACACACACACACACACATCGACACACACACGCACGCACGCACACACACACACACACTCGCAGACATACTTATAGGATTTAAATATCAAGACATGGTACACAGGACGTCGCATTTAACTCCAGCATTGTACGGCTGTTTGTTATTTATATACAAGTTCACGTTCAATAGTTAACAATTGCTTTCTGAATGACCGGCACTCATACTATTAAATGAATATCAGCGCGATGCGCTCTTCTTCATAATCACCCGCAGATGTGTTTCGAAAGAGGTATGTGGGGATTATGAACTCCGTTCGTAACTCCATCGCCACTATGTCGGTTAGCTGACATTGTAGATTATGTTTACATTTGTACAAACATGGGCCCAGACACGTCAGTGAGCTGAGGGGAAGAACAAATACTGCACCCCTCTCTTCCCATTCTCCAAGATCATAATGCAGCGGGGTCAGTCAATTAGGTACTGGACCTTCACATCTAGAGAGCGGCAGACTAGAACGTAACCTGCACGTGATGTATTATAGCACATCCGGACCTGGTCAGAACCACACTAGATTGTGTTTACTTATTTCATTGTCAAGAGAGAGAGAGAGAGAGAGAGAGAGAGAGAGAGAGAGAGAGAGAGAGAGAGAGAGAGAGAGAGAGAGAGAGAGAGAGAAAGAGAGAGAGAGAAAGAGAGAGAGAGAGAGAGTGCATCAGAAATGATGAAATTAGGAATAAAGTAGCTAGGCTACCTACAGACTGTATACCTCAAATAGCAATGATGTACAGACCAAATGGTGTCTGAAGAAGAGGCCGACTATGTGAACCATGGACAGAGGGAATAATAGGATGATGGGAATCTTGACACATGACACCCATTAACGGTCACTCTCCCGCTGTTTATGCTTCAAACGACACTGCAAGGTACAAGAGGAACATGATGAGATGAGATGAGGAATGCTAATTCATTAAATCAACATGTTTTATACGACATAAACGCACATTTGCTTAGTGGATCTCGAGTGCAAGGAGGTAGAGGTGAGGCTGTAGGAAGTAAAATGGTGTCTTCTACTGGAGCTTCCCTGTGCTATGACACACACATGATAGATAAAATGTGTAATCGGGAACAACTCACTTAAATCATGTACTTTTTCTTATCCACTTCCCTTTTCATAACCACTTCAAAGTGAACCCTTTATGTATTAAAAGCTTTTCTTCTTTTTCTTCTTCTTCTTCTTCTTCTTCTTCTTCTTCTTCTTCTTCTTCTTCTTCTTCTTCTTCTTCTTCTTCTTCTTCTTCTTCTTCTTCTTCTTCTTCTTCTTCTTCTTCTTCAGCTTTCCGAGCCATTGAGGTTCTTTGCTGCAGATACAGTCCATCTTCATTCGTCTCTCTGGTGGACCTTCTCTTGCCAGTCGCTGATTCCAAGTGCTTGTAGGTCTGTATATGTATTATCTCTCCACCGCCTTCTTGGTCTACCTCGAGGTCTACGGTAATTTATTTCTTGAGTGTAAGTGAATTAAAGGCTTTTTGAAATAAGAATTGATGTTGTTGTTGTTGTTGTTGTTAATGGTTCTGATTTTGTTTTTAATGATGTTGTTATTATTGGTTGTGTTGATATTGTTGATGACTTTCATGTTGTTATTTGTATTGCTGTTGTTGGATGGTGTTGATGTTGTTGTTGGTGTTGATATTGTTGTTGTTGGTAATGATGTTGTTATTGTTAGTGCTGTTGATGTTACTGTTGTTATTGGTGTTGATATTGCTGTAATGCCAATATTGTTGTTATGTGTTGTGATGATGGTGCTAGTGTTGTTTTTGATGTGGCTGTTGTTGTTGGTCAGTGTTCTATTGTTGTTGTTGGAGTTTTTCTTGGTTTTATTGATGATAGTGATGGTGGTGATGCAAACCATGACTATGCTTGTACTTGTGAGGATGTTGTTATTGTTCGCTTTTTTGTTGGTGTTTTGTTGTTGTTGATGTTCTTGTTGTTATTATTAGTGGTGGTTGTAGTGATGGTACTGTTGTTAATGTTGGTTGTGATAATGGTGCTATGTTTGTTGTTGTGTTTCTGCTTCTGTTAATATTGTGTTGTTGTTGTTGTGTTTGTTGGTGTTTGTTATTGTATTGGTGGTGTTACTGCGGTTCCAAAAATCGCATATTGAGTTGTTCAACTTGATGAATCGATGCCCACACTCCATTTCCACCTTCGCCCAACTTTCACTGGATCAGGTGTGCAATCTGTAGTTCTGGTCTCCCATCATCGTCTTGGAGCATGTGTTGTGTTTATTACATAATCCCTGAATGTACAGTTTATATCTGTCACAATCGTCCTGGGGAATGTGTTATATCTATTAAATTATTTCCGCATGTAAAGTTTCTGTCCTCCTCCAGATATGGTCATAGTGGAATTTATGGTTCTTCCTCTCTTTGGTTGTCACATGAGCATCTGCATTCATGAGCTGTCTTGATTAAAGTGGTATCACTGTGGAAATGATGAGATGTCTTAATTGTAATACTGGGGAAATGTTGAGATGTTTTATATATATATATATATATATATATATATATATATATATATATATATATATATATATATATATATATATATATATATATATGCTTGTCTTGTTCCAGATGTAGGGGTGTTACCTTTCCTCTGGAGTAAACTAGGCAGGCCGAGAGAGGGATCATGCTGCATGGGCAACACATGATCTCTATATTTTAACCCAGGCTTTGTGCTATGGAGAGTCACAAGGTGTACATGGGGTACCATCAGTCTTTATTGACGACGCCGAACTAGAGATGGTAGACCATTTTACATATCTAGGATCAGTGGTAAATAGCAAATTATCCCTAGATCAGGAAATCAACATCTGGATTGGTAAGGCAGCAACAACAATGAACAGGTTAAGAAAAAGAGTGTGGGAGAACAGGAAGCTTACTGCCAAAACAAAAGTCCTTGTCTATCAAGCCTGTGTCCTTAGTACTCTTCTTTATGGCTGTCAAACCTGGACAACTTACTCGAGAAACGTTTAAACAGCTTTCATATGCGGTGTCTGCGAAAAATTCTTGGTATTAAGTGGCAAGACAAAATCACAAATACTGAAGTATTAGAAAGATCAGGCTGTGTGACGGTTTATTCTATGCTCAGTCTTCGTAGACATAGATCGATAGGACATCTTAGGAGGATGGATGATGGTAGAATACCAAAGGATATCTTTTTTGGTGAATTACAGATGGGTAATAGATATCAGGGTCGGCCTCTACTACGATACAAAGATGTGTGTAAGCGGGACATGATTGATACAGGCATTAATAACGCACATTGGGAGCAAGTCGCCGCTGAACGTGTTGCATGAAGGGCAAACATCAGAAATGGAATAAAGACAAAGGAGAAAATTATTGCAAATAAGTCACACACCAAGCGTGTGAGACGTAAGATGGTGCATGATGGTGGAAATGACCACATGTTCACATGCACCCTACTGTGAACGGACATTTACAGCGCAAACTGGCCTTATCATTCACATTCGCTACCGTCATAGGTAAAAGTTATTATGGCTTTTTTAAAGCACAAACTATCGTCTGTCAAGACGGCAAGGTGCCAATATAATGTAATATATATATATATATATATATATATATATATATATATATATATATATATATATATATATATATATATATATATATATATATATATATATATATATATATATATATATATATATATATATATATATATATATATATATATATTACCATCCTCGCCGATTGTAGACGTGCCACCCTCGGAGATAATATTTGCAATCAAATTGATTACATACTGATACCGAAGATATTCAGAAGCAGTTTAGTAGGAGCAAAAACTAGACCAGGTGCAGATGGACATAGAGACCATGTGCCAGTTATAGGAAAGACAAGGTTACGACTTTGAACCATAAATAAAACTCCAAAGAACAACAAGTTAGATCTAGCATTACTTAAGACAGACAAAGAAATTAGAAACATTTACAATGTTACTGTATAGGAGAGACAATAAATAAAAAAAGTCGCTTAAAGTCGGCAGGGTCGACTTCATAGCACCGGGATTTTATCTCATATGGCGCAGTCTCTTTCCGCAGCGGGAAAGTGTCGCACAAAGCACGAAGACCAGCGACGACCCTCATATGTCTCCGAAATAAATGCACTCGTGAACTGAAGGATGCGGCCCGGAATCGAACCCATAACCTTCTTAGCCCGACTCAGACAGCTTGAACACTTCGCCACGGAGACTCCCGTTTGATGAACAATGAGACGTGTTGCGGGAATCAATCCAACGAACATCAACAGAAATCATCCCATCTAAACAAGTAATTGCAAAAATGAAATGGGTGGCAGATGAAATTTGCGGATGATGGACGAAAGAAGAAAGAAAAAACAAGATAAAGAAGAATATAATAAAATACATAAATAAGTAGTAAACAAATGCAAAGTGGCTAAAGAAGTATAGCTGAATCAACAGTGCATTGAAATTGGGACAAACTATGGAAAAGACTCAAATTCCATGTACAATGCTAGTTGCATATCCTTTACAGGACATAGGAGTCAACCCCAGCAATATTCGCTGTTCGTGATTCCTCGTCAAGTTCTACGTTCAGTAGTTTGCCATTGCTTTGTGAACAACATACACCCATACAATTTCAATAAAAACCAACGTAAGGCGGTCTGCTGCCAAGTCTCCTCAGCTGTGTTTCGAACGCGATATGCTTGAATACGAACTGCGTCCGTAATGGCGCAGGAGTACATTCCATGTATCAACAATTAAATACAATAACAGGAAATAAAACAGTAAATACACTGAACGTATGTAATCTAGGGGCTAGAAATCACTTGGGGCTAGGCCAGGGGATGTGTTAAATACTAAAAGGGGAAGTTGTCGATGGTTTCAACCGTTGCATGAGCAGTATGGGTCGAGCATTGTTACGTTTCTAAAGTCCACGTCGTTTGGATTTGACTGCGGGTCGAAGATGATTCCTGAGAAGATCTGTACACGTGTCACTGGGGACAGTTTGCCTCTTGGCATGTAGTGCTTTAAAATAACGCATCATTCATCCTAAAATGAGTCAGCATAACCTTGCCTGCAGATGGCTCCTTGCTCACTCCCTTCATTTCCGGCTCGTAGTAGTGAACCCAGGCGAATTTACATCCTCGTAAATGAAATCCTCGTAACACTGTAAGTATGTTGGCATTGTTGCTTCAGTTTATGTTGGGAAAAACATAAGTATGTTAGTTATACCATTCAGAACAGGCCGGCCAGAGATTCAACAGAAAGGGATTTCTTACAACAAAGAAAACATACAAACAACAGTGAGTAAGGTATGTTGTGTTTCTAGAATGCAGTCGAGGAGAAATACACAAAAAAATGCGACAGTACTAATCTGGATGTGTTGATAGTATTAAGTGTCTTGATTGTAATGTGTATTCTATGATGTTTTACTTTACCGTGTATTTTCTCTAGGAGAAATAAAATAGTATGAATGCAATTTGTGAAACTGTAGTAAGGCTGTGTACAGGTAAACAATATAAAATTAATGGAACTGCGGTAAAGCTGGAGACATGTAAACGCTGCAAAATAATGTAGCTTTACAGAATGCAATTACATAAAACATAGGACGTTGCTGTGACAAACTTCATCAACAAACAAATACGTACACAAAACACAACATATAAACAGGGGGAAGATACTACAATGACTACATAAAGGCATACGAACGGGATGAGAAGAAATGAAACATTAAAAAAAAAAATGTGATACTTATCTCAGAATGCTAGACTGTGATACTGACATAAATCTTCGATTGGACTTCACCATTATCACTACCCGGTTCAACCTCGGCTTGCGGATACTGACCAGAACTTGATGCTAACCTGATTACACAACCTGGGAGTGAAGCCTGGTCAAGCTGGTCGATAATGTCTCCAAGGTCAAGACATGAGATAGCATGCTAACGCTTCATGAAAACAGTGAGAAGAAATGCAGTGAGATGGCTGGAGGTCAAGGCATGGGATATCATGGCAACCCCCCATGGAAACAGGGAGAAGAAATACTGTCAGATGGATGCAGCATCAGAAGACTTAGCGCACAAGGGAAGGGCAAATGAGCAGTGACGTTGTTCGGCACAACATGACATCAAAAAACATACCAGAATATATGCCTGCACTTATCAGCACATTTTTTTTTTTAAAGCATATCCTTTACAGGACTTAGCTGTCAACAGCAACATCTTTCAGCTGTATGTTGATCTCTTGGCAAGATTACGCTCAGTAGTTTGCCATTGCTTTCTGAGCGGCCGGCTCAGTATCCCGCAAGTCACGAGCGGGGGTCGAACCTATCAGCACATACTGACGCTAATGTAGCGATTGCTGTTTCCCTATTTGTTTAACCAATTTTGGTTGAATATCCTGTTTACAGGACATCGCTGTCAACACCAGCAGTTTACTGCTGTTTACAAATTCATCAAGTTTACGTTCAGTAGTTTGCCATTGATTTCTGAACGATTGGCTCCCATACCCAGCCCAGATACGGGTCCAGATACAAATCAACTTCGCAAACGCTGCCTACTATTGAACTGTTTGGATACTCCAAGAAAGCGCAGTATTTCACAATGTGAAAAATGTTCTTTGCAATGTATCTTTGTCATTCGATGTGATAACCAAGTTCTTGGACGGAATATCGTGCATATCCTGACGTACGGAAGTGAATCATGGACAATTAGCAGTCAAGTGAGTAATTAGGTAGAAGGAACAGAGATGCAGCTTTAAGGAAGAATGACGAGAACATTACGAACAGATAAAAGTCGTAGTCGGGAGGATTGTTTCATGTTCTCTGAATGTATTTCAGTGTAACCGGTAGTCAGTACACCGGTAGGCTCCGCAGCTCTACAGGAGGTACATCGATGACTGCTTTGGTGTTTCAGACATGCCCGTATCTGAAATTCAGAACTTCATTGTCTTTTTCTCCGACTTTCATCCCAGTATCAAACTTACCTCCACCATTTCTTTGTCGACCTTCAACTTTTCAGACCTAACAGTCTCTTTAGGTTCCGCGGGTCTATGCACGACGGTTTATTATAAACCAACTGACTCGCACGCATTTCTTCTCTATACCTCCTCAAATCCTCCCTCGTGTAAGCGATCTATTCCTTCATCCCAACTGTTACGCCTCCGACGGCTCTGTCAGGATAATAACGACTTCCATCAAAAAGCTCACGAAATGCTGGATTTCTTTCGCCTTTGTGGCTATCTTGAGAATGTTCTGTCTACAGCTCTTCAAAGCTGCCAGTCTGTCAATCGTGCTGAGGCTCTCTCCTCCAGGCAGAAACCACGCAATAATAGACCTGTCCTCTTACTAACCTACCATCTCCACAATACTGCTCCCAAGAATATCCTCCTGAGACATCTATCCATTCTCTAGGCGGACTCGACCACTCGTGAGGCCCCCTGGAGGCGTTCAGGCGGTATCGTGACCTCAGGGATGTGCTGGTCACTATCGGTCTACCC
The DNA here is from genome assembly GCA_014155875.1 of Cepaea nemoralis. Lineage (NCBI taxonomy): Eukaryota > Metazoa > Mollusca > Gastropoda > Stylommatophora > Helicidae > Cepaea > Cepaea nemoralis. The sequence goes on from JACEFZ010027460.1 coordinate 402,515, forward strand.
CAACCTCCCAAGTCTCATCCTGGCACGGTGACTTGTCTTCAATAGCGTTGTAAGACCTACCCACATGTACTTCAAACCCATAGTCTTGCATTCCCTAAGACGACTTTCCAAATCCATGACGGATTCTCATGCATGGGTCGCAACGTTATCTATGCGATTACTTGCACACATTGTGACATGGGATATATCGGGCAGATAGGTTTACGTCTTGCTGACAGATTTAGGCAACACCTTTCTGATATCAACAGTGGCGCCCAGAAACCAGTATCCATGCATTTCAACAGTCCTGACAAATGTGGCGTGGCTGACATACAGGTCACGGCGATCAAATCGCGCGCATCCAACGAACGGAATCGTAAGAAATTGGAAAACCGTCTTATCTTCCACTTGGGTTCACTCTCCCCTCACGGCCTCAGTGTCCAACACAGTTTCAAGTTTCATTTAACCCCCAAATCCCACCCACTCCCAAACCCTAGTTGCATAGTCCACCAAAAAGGTAGATGCATGTCTTTTGCAGGACGTTACAGTTAACCCTAGCATCACTTTTGCTGTTTGGGATTTCTTAGCAGGTTGGCGTTCGGTAGTTGCAATCGTTTTCTGAGCGACATCCACTCATGCCTCTCTGTGAGGACCAAGCCAATGAAATCTTCCGCAGCTATGTTTTTAGCGTTGAACGAGAAATTGCTAATTGCTAACTGTGTCCGTGACATCCTAGCCAATCCTAATTTTCACCTTCCGCTCATATGGGCGCCTCTCCACCCCCACCCCTTCCTGCTTATTCTCCCGCCCATTGGCTTAGCCAATACATGCGTTTCTGACGGTATTGACTTTTGACCCGCTGACCATACATCCGGTTCATGCAATCCACTGATAGTCGTCTAACGCGTGTCAGTCGCTCCAAGCTAGGATACAGATTCAGATAAGTACCCTTGTCAAAGAGCTGCATGTAAGCAGATAGAGAAGAGGGAGTAAAACTAAGGAAGAGGACTAAGACAGGATAGAGATAACATCCCTATCTAGGAAATAGGAATAGAACGGACAGAAGCAGCAGGGAGAACTGTGAACAGTTCTCCGACTGGACACACACGTTTCCTAAAAGGGGACATGGCAGGACATGATTAGGAGTTACCCAGAATAGAGTGGATAAACCATTACCACTAGGAGTATCCATTAATAGTGGTAACTCTCGAAGAGTAACCTATTGACAAGCCACTAAACGCGTTCTGGAATACCGAGCACGCAAACCTGCTGACGCACGGAGGGTCACCGGCTCGTGGCTGGACACGCCACGAAAGTCAAGCAGACGGGGACATGACAGCGTAGAGGACGGATCGGAGTATTCGCTTTGAATACTGTGTTGTTTAGAGGACAGTAGCAATAGTGGTGACTTAGACTTGACTAATATAGTAGATATTACCATAGACAACGTCATAACGTAATATTGTCATGATGTATATGATCCATATGAATATCAGCTCTCAGAGCTAGTGTGTAACTAGTCCAGACTAAATTTGTATCCTTTTGTACGACGTACGAGTTATCCTTCGTGTGGTACAAAAGAAGAATCCATGTGTGCCTGTCAAAGCTAGGTTGCTGACAACCCTTAATATTGTCATGTAGTGTGTTTCATGTAGTTTTGTGTTTGTTTGTTCTGTGCTGAAGAAGGCTTTGATAGCAACGTCCAATTTGTTTATTGTAATCGTGTTTCAGTAAAGCTCACAATCTACTTCTCGCTTTTTTTATGGTGATTCATTCAGCATAAATCTGGCACGACTTGATCTCACGTATAGAGATGTGCTGGGTGCATGGTGCTAGCCCCTGTGTAAGACCAATTGGCAATGGGTGGGTGGTACGGTCAGGACCATACAGTCTGCGTTTACTGCCAAGAAGATTTTCTGGTACCCTTTTAGGCTGGGTCAGTATGGAAGGTTTAGTCAACAATAACAAACCTCCATCTCCAGAGGGGAGGTTGGTTGGTTGGGTGGGTGGGTGGGTGGGTTAGTTAGTTAGTTAGTTAGTTAGTTAGTTAGTTAAAATGCTCCCCACTGTCAAATGTGAAAAGTGGAACATACAGGAGTCTCGGCAATCCAACAGCCCGCACAAGTACACTATGCATAATGCAGCCGCCAGAATGCCAACACAAAAGTCTTCCACGAAAACCACAGTTCATCGTCGATGGAATCGGCAGTCACTAGAAAGACCTCATTGACCCGGGTTTTCTCACATGGCATTGTCTCTTTCCGCAGGGCCACCCGCCGAAAGCGTCGCATTAAGCACGAACTCCATAGCTTCAGCACCGACCCCCAGGAGTCTCCTGAAAAATGCACTCGTGAACAGAAAAGGCAAATAAGTTAATTCAGCAACAGCCGGTAGCCATTGTTACGAACATGCAGGTCACTGTACAAACAAAGACGGACATGTAAAAGCATTCCACGTGAATATCACAGCTCACAGAGTCGCGCCACGAACTCAATCAATAGCAGGGCGACGGAACCATCTCCAAAGGTAATATAATACATGATGACGGGGCGGGCAGGCAAGAGTTCTGGCCACTGAGACATCTCGGCTGGGAGAATGTACTTCCTTATAAATGGAATCCTCATAAGACTATATTGTTTGCATTATTGTTTCAATTTCTATTGGGAGAAACATAAGTATGTAATTTACACCACTCAGTAAAGGACGGTCAGAGATTCAACAGAAAGGGATGTCTCACAACAAAGAAAACATATAAATAATCAGTAAGGTAGTTTTTTTTTGGTGTTTCTAGCGTGCAGTCCAGGCGAAATACATTCAACAATGTGACAGTAGTAATATGTAAGTGTTGAAAGCTTTGAGTCTCTTGATTGTCTTGTGTATTCTATCTTGTTTTACTTTATCTTTTCTTGGAGAAATAGTACGAATATTATTGTGGAACTGTGGTAACGCTGTGGACATGCAAACCATATACAATTAGTGGAATTGTTCTAAAGCTGTGGGCATGTAAACAATATAAAATTATTGGAGCTGAGGTAAAGCTGTGGGTATGTAAACAATATGAAATTAGTGGAACTATGATACAGTTGTGGACATGTAAACAATGCAAAATTAGTAGAATTGTGGTAAAGTTGTGGACATGTAAACAATGCAAAATTAGTAGAATTGTGGTAAAGTTGTGGACATGTAAACAATGCAAAATTAGTAGAACTGTGGTAAAGTTGTCGAATTGTAAACTATTTACAATTAATGGAATTGTAGTACAGCTATGGACATGTAAACAATATAAATTTAGTGTAACTGTGGTAAAGTTGTGGACATGATAACAATATAACATTAGTGGAACTGTGGTAAAGTTGTGGACATTTAAACAATATTAAATAAAACAAAATGATGCAGCTTTGCAAAACTCAGTTACGGAAAACATAGGGCGTTGCAACGACTAGCCTTCGTCAGCAAAATAAATAGGTACATAAAATATAACATATAAACACGAGGAAGATACTTCAATGAATAAATTAAGGTTTAAGAAAGGGGTGAGAAAGAATGGGGAAAAAAAGAACGTATATGTTTGCTACATAATTTAGAATCCAAGATTGTGATACTAGCATGAATCTTGACTTTATTACTCTTATATAAAAATAATTTAGAGTCTGTGGTGTAATGGGGACAGCGATAGGGGAGGGAACTGTTCAGTGTAGAGTCCAGATAAATGCGAGGAAGTGATACATGACTGTGAGAAAGGTAATCTAGAAGCAATGAGATATGATGATGGGCCGAGATGGAAAACTAAGAAGGAGTGCCCCGATGGATGTCCATACAATGAATGGGTGTGTGCCAGTAGAGGGTTGGACACAGTGGACCAATGTCAAAAGGGCAAGGAAGTGTGCACCTGAGTATGATGGTGATAATAACGAAATACATTCTCTGTGCTCCTGTCACTAATTTGGCTAGAGTAGCTCCCGGCGGGAAACAACTCAGTCAAAAGTCAGTTTCTCCTAATGGTGTTTAGTTTTGGTTGCAGTTTAAGATCCCTTAACTCTGTCAGAGGGGACTAATAACCACCCCAGATCCCAGAGAGAAACCGCGGAACAAATATCTGATGCTGATTGAAGACAGAATCTCTGGATACTCAAGTAAACAGCCAAGAAGTGGCTCGTTGAAAAAATAAAATAGATTTAGCTGTTTCTATTATCACCAGGAGTAAAATAATCGGAATTAAGATATGCAGAATAAGCTTGTTACTTATGGGCTGAATAGGCAAGATACCTCCCTGACATAATCTACTCCTGGAATATATGTTCGAACCCCCACTACATGTTTTCCCACTGCGTGTAATCATTTAAGCTACAAAAACATGTATAAACACTTTGAATAATTTAATATCTCTGAGGTTTAATCAACTAAACCTGGGCTTGTTGATGTCTATGATTAATATATGATGATGATGATTATAATGGTAAAAATAACTCAGCTTGTGAGGGCATACATGTCATGCTTCCCCCGGTGAGACGCAATTCACTGTAGGCTTGAAAGAGTCTAAATTCGTCCCTTCACTATGCTCAGTCACTCCCTAATATGAGATGTTGACTGTCCATGGCTCCTAAGAGAGCTGGAATGAAACGAATGGAGATGGGTTGTATCTACGCTTTCACATCTCAAAACACATATGTTATCTACATTCATAAAAACATACATTCAAGTCATGATATACATGCATGCTACACACACACACACACACACACACACACATACACACACACATACACGCACACACACACATACACACACACACACACACACACATATATCTATATGTGCAACAACTATAGGGGTATCTCACTTCTGTGTATTGTTGGAAAAGTATTTGCCAGAATTGTTCTGCGCAGACTTCAAGTCCTAGGAGATCAAGTCTTACCCCGAATCACAGTGTGGCTTTCGACAGAACCGGTCTACCACTGATATGATATTCTCATTGCGACAAATGCAAGAAAAATGCCGTGAACAGAATCAACCACTGTTTATTGCCTTCATCGACCTCACAAAGGCATTTGATTTGGTCAGTCGTGAGGGTCTGTTCAAGGCACTAAAGAAGATTGGCTGCCCACCAACTCTTCTGTCCATTGTGGAATCGTTCCACACAGGCATGAAGGGTATAATCAAGTTTGATGGTGCAACTTCTGAAGAATTTGAAATCAAGAGTGGAGTTAAGCAAGGTTGTGTACTAGCTCCCACCCTCTTTGGAATATACTTTTCACTTCTACTGAAATATGCATTTCGTGATCAGGATGGTGGTATATACATTCACTCACGCTCAGATGGCGGCCTCTACAATGCTCAGAGATTGAAGGCTAAGACCAAAATTAGGAGGGTACTGATCAGAGAGTTGCTTTTTGCAGATGATGCTGCAGTTACGACCCACTCTGAGGAAGAATTGCAATGTCTACTATCTGCATTCTCCAATGCTTGTTCTGAATTTGGTTTAACAATTAGCAAAAAGAAGACACAGATTATGTCACAAGGTGCACATGGGGTACCATCAATCTTTATTGACGACGCCGAACTAGAGATAGTAGACCATTTTACATATCTAGGATCAGTGGTAAATAGCAAATTATCCCTAGATCAGGAAATCAACATCCGGATTGGTAAGGCAGCAACAACAATGAACAGGTTAAGAAAAAGAGTCTGGGAGAACAGGAAGCTTACTGCCAAAACAAAAGTCCTTGTCTATCAAGCCTGTGTCCTTAATACTCTTCTCTATGGCAGTGAAACCTGGACAACTTACTCACACCAAGAGAACAACTTAAACAGCTTTCATATGCGGTGTCTGCGAAGAATTCTTGGTATTAAGTGGCAAGACAAAATCACAAATACTGAAGTATTGGAAAGATCAGGTTGTGTGACAGTTTATTCCATGCTCAGTCTTCGTAGACTTAGATGGATAGGACATCTTAGGAGGATGGATGATGGTAGAATACCAAAGGATATCTTTTTTGGTGAATTACAGATGGGTAAGAGATCTCAGGGTCGGCCTCTACTACGATACAAAGATGTGTGTAAGCGGGACATGATTGATACAGGCATTGATAATGCACATTGGGAGCAAGTCGCCGCTGAACGTGTTGCATGGAGGGCAAATATCAGAAATGGAATAAAGTCAAAGGAGAAAATTATTGCAGAAAAGTCACACACCAAGCGTTTGAGACGTAAGATGGTGCATGATGGTGGAAATGACCACGTGTTCACATGCACCCACTGTGAACGGACATTTACAGCGCAAATTGGCCTTATCAGTCACACTCGCTACCGCCATAGTTAAAAGTTATTATGCCTTTTTAAAGCACAAACTATCGTCTGTCAAGACGGCAAGGTGCCAATGATGAATATATATATATATATATATATATATATATATATATATATATATATATATATATATATATATATATATATATATATATATATATATATATATATATATATATATATATATATCAGTTCGAAATAAATATAGATGTATATATTTATAAAACCATTCAGAACATCTATAGTTCAAAACATACATATTCACATGTAATGGAGGGTTTCCTATATAAGTTCACCAACTTACTCTCTCCCTTTCTATTTAATCCATTCCGTCTTGTCGGAAGGACTTTGGTCACACATTGCTGTCGAATATTTAAACGGCCTTCCCTGCACCTATCTGGAAAAAAAGGGTCCTAAGTCATGTCTGTCCTCATGCAGTCAAGGCAAACTGGTGCCATTCCCCTTACCCCCACCCCAAGTGGTTTCACAACAATCTTGGTAAGCATTCAAAGTGGTAGTCCAAATAACCACGTTATTCTGGACGTTATCAATAAACTGTTTTCTCTCAGGAATTTCTCCTAAGTAGTCAGTCTCCAATGTAGTGACTTCATAAGGATGTATATCCTGTACCTAAATAAGCCACACACTCACGTGGCTTAGATAATGTTGGATTTCTTCAAACTATCACATACAGCAATTCAGACAACCACTGAATGAAAGAAGATGAAAACACAGTTCACAATGGAATAGTAAAGGCTAGAACTGGAACAATGAGTAACACAGAAAATCCACCAATGTAAGATTTGGAAGAGAAGAAATGCGAAACAGAAACTTAACCAGCCTGCCCTCAGACAGCAGTCAAATGGATCAACATAATAGGTTTGTATTACCTGAGTTTATAGCATAGGAAATTCCGTCACTGGACTTAAGTCTTTAAGTCAGACAGAACAAGATGTTAAAATCTTCCTAAATCGGTATCCTTTTTCTGCCATACGTGCGTTTGCGTCAGAGGATCGTAGGCCTTGCTTGTTGTTAAATTTTATGTTCTCCCATGACATGATATTTATTTCTCCCTCCTCTTTTTACTTGGAATAATTACTTATGTCCCGACTTGGATAAACTCCTTCTAGCTTTCACGTAGGACGAGGTACCGGGATGTTTTAAGTCCCGAATACTTTTCACACCTCCCCTCCTTTCCTCGTGGACGGTAGTTTCATATGTCAATGAAATTGACTGGTGCTCCGTCACGTGTCTGAAACAATGCTTCGTTTCGCTGCCTGGAGATTGCATTCCCGGCAACGTCATCTATTCCTATCTGCTGTTGCCTCCTCGCTTTCCCGGGAAATAACTACGACGACGAGGTGTAAAGCCTGCAGTAGATTGCCGTCTTAAGATCACAGGTCTGTCCGCTGAATTCGCTTGTTGCTGCAACTCTAGACTTTTTTCATCACCGCAAAGTCTGGACTTTGGATAGGTAATAGGCCAGCATTAAATTGCCGTCTTAAGATCACGCCGGTTTTCCGTCGAAGGCAATAAAGTATTATAGTATGTCCCGAAAAGAATGCCTTCATTCACGATCAATTATTTTGAAAACTGTCTGTTGCATCGTTATGAAATTTTTCCTGCCGTCTTATATTTACCCCCACCCAAGGAATATGTCTTTGATAGGTCCAAAAGCAACTTAAATCATCGAAAGCGGCGACATTTCTTTGATGATTTGCTGAAAAACTAGTGATTTCTCGCTAGCAAATTTGTGTTTACAGTAAAGGACGCTCCTCTAATTCAGATGACACACAAGGTGTATCCTGATTCGTATGGGAGTGGGTGCAATGAAAGAAGTAGCTTAAAAGTCTACAGGGTTGGCTGCATTGCACCGGGTTTTTATCCCATATGGCTCAGTTTCTTTCCGCAGCGAGGAAGGCGTCGCACAAATCACGAATTCAGTCGCTCCAGCGACGACCCTCGGGAGTCTCCGAAAAAATGCACTCGTGAAATGAAGGACGCGGCCCGGAATCGAACATACAACCTTCGGAGCCCGAGTCAGACGGCTTGACCACTTCACCACGGAAAATCCCGAGAGGGGTGCATTTGTGTAATATTAGTAAAGACAGAGAATGTACAGAGGCATGGGGTAAATAATTTGTAAATTGACAGGAAAGTAGAAGGAATATATTTCTTACCTTATTTTTCATCTCCTTCTTGTTTCTTGAGCTGCTGGTTAATAATGTGTACACAAGTATTCTTGTTAGCTTTTTATACTGAGTTCGTGAAAGCTTCCAAATAGCTGTGCGTTAATGTGCGTATGGAGTGACCAGAAATGATACCGCAATTTAGTCATCATGTTTACATTTGTAAGGATATGTTCAGCTGTCTGTGTAGTTTGTTCACACGTACACATGGGTGACAGACCCGCTTTGAGTCTTCGTGAAAGATTGTCTGCTCTGCTATTTACCGTTCAGAGACGGAACATGATTACCTGTTTTGCACTATGAAAATAGTTGTCAGTGTCTCTGTAGTGGGCTTTCTTCTTAACGACCAAGATGTTGGTCCTCTTTTCATTGAAGTTTATAGATTGATTCGTATGCACGTGTGTTGTCCCCTAATTTGACAACGTGTTTGCTCTCACGTTTCTTGTTATGCCACAATATGTCAGTTTCCACCGCAATATTACTCTTCTGTTGGTATTCAATGCGTTTAGTGTGTGTGTGTGTGTGTGTGTGTGTGTGTGTGTGTGTGTGTGTGTGTGTGTGTGTGTTGTTGTTGTTGTTGTTGTTGTTTTTTTTTCAATACAGTTGTTTGTCACCGCTGAGGGCTTGCGGAATTGAAAATTCATCACTGTGGAATACAAACTGTTGCCATTGACATTATGCTGATGCTGTAATGTTTAGGGTCTGCAATTCGTCTGAATAGTTGGAGCAAAATATCCCAGTAAGTGTGTACGTAGATTAAGGTCTGCGACCTGCTCAGACCTTAATCTGTGTCGGACGATTCCAGTAGGTTGATGATTGCTCTCGGTTGCATAAAATTCAATCCATCCTTTCTCCAATAGTCCTCTTCCTCTTTCAACACATGGTCCTCACATTTTTTCCAGTAACTTTTATCTATATTTAATAGCGCGGACTGTTGACAGACAGACAGACAGACAGACAGACAGACAGACAGACAGACAGACAGACAGACAGGTAGGTAGGTAGGTAGGTAGGTAGGGGGTAGGTAGAAAGGTAGGTAGGTGGGTCGATGGATGGATGGATAGATGGATGGATAGATGGATAGATGAATGGATGGATGGATGGGTGGATGGATGGGTGGATGGATGGATGGATGGGTGGATGGATGGATGGATGGATGGATGGATGGATAGATGGATAGATAGATAGATAGATAGATAAATAAATAAATAGATAGGTAGGTAGGTAGGTAGATAGTTAGGTAGGTAGGTAGTAAGGTAGGTAGGTGGGTGGATGGATGGATGGATGGATGGATGGATAGTTAGATAGATAGATAGATAGATAGATAGATAGATAGATAGATAGATAGATAGATAGATAGATAGATAGATAAATAGATAGTTAGGTAGGTAGGTAGTAAGGTAGGTAGGTGGGTGGATGGATGGATGGATGGATGGATGGATGGATAGTTAGATAGATAGATAAATAGATAGATAGATAGATAGATAGATAGATAGATAGATAGATAGATAGATAGATAGATAGATAGATAGATAGATAGATTGATAGATTGACAGATAGATAGATAGATAGATAGATAGATAGATAGATAGATAGATAGATAGATAGATAGATAGATAGATAGATAGATAGATAGATAGATAGATAGATAGATAGATAGATAGATAGATAGATAGATAGATAGATAGATAGATAGAGTCAGCTAGTTTATTTATAAAATCACGTGTCATGAAAGAACTCCCATTGGAGACACCTTTGAACAATACCATTTAACTCCGTGCTGTTTGTGCCAAAACGAAAACCGCGAGACAATTTAAAAAAAAGCGCGGATGTGTCTTGCTGAAGCTGTAATACTTTTAAAATGATGGTATTAATCCCTAAGGTGTAAATTATATACCGCATATAAACAAACATTGATATGTGCAGTACAATCTCCAGAACACAAATTTTTTTGTTGGGTGAACATAATGATAACGTTATATGCTAAATCTCATCATTTTCCCTCAGTTGGTTACTGACCTATTGACTTTTATATTGGGGCAAAAAAAATAAATAAATAAATAAACACACTATAGGCATCTGTCCTATTCCGATCGCATGATTGTAAACTAACACGCCAGTCTCCGCTCACTGGGTTCGGATGTCTGCTTGAATAGAATATCAAAGTGAAGATTCTTCAGATGTAGAATCCAGACGTTGCTTTGATCTACGATATACGAGCCCAATGCGGCGTTATAGAAGTTATAACGCTGTTCTCTGTGACTATGTATTTATCTCTATTTTCAGTCTTGGTTAGTTTGTCCTTATTCCTGTACTGTGAAATGAGCGATACATTCGTGGCTGCCGTGGCTCCTCGTCACAGCTCTTTTATGTGTGTACTAGAGGAATACTAAAGCCTGAATGGACTGATGTATGTGAACACACACACACACACACACACTCACACACACACACATTAACAAACGTTCACATGACCATCTACAGAGTGGGAGGGAGAGAGGGAGAGAGAGAGAGGAATAGTATCTGTGATATGACCCTGGAATATGCAAAATGAGGAGGTCTAAATGAACGAGGCTCTATCTATCCTTTTCCATATAAAATAGAGTTAATAAAGTTGATTGTTATACCACATATTGTAGCATCAACTCACCAAATGCATTGTGTTATTGGTGTTGTATATGATCAGACCACGCGTAATATACTTGCTATCAGTTGGCACAGAGAAGCAAGTCTATTATACTGTGTGGTACTAAAAGTCGACGAATAGCACCAAGTGCATATACTATAATGGAAATCATGGACAGGCGTATACCACAAACAGAACAGATGATAACTATACTGTCGGTATGTCAACCTCAGTTTCTCTCGTTGCTGTTCAACTCTCACTAAGTTTGATACAAGTAAATAATGAAATTATATATATATATATATATATATATATATATATATATATATATATATATATATATATATATATATATATATATATATATATATATATATATATATATATATATTTTAGCTGACCCGGCCCGGCTTCGCCCAGGCCCTGGAGGGGATCTATCTATCTATCAGTCTGTCTGTCTGCTTGTTTGTCTGTCTGTCTGTCTGGCTGACCCGGCCCGGCTTCACCCAGTCCCTGGTGGGGAGCATCTCATTTAATTCATATAAGTAGTCATATAAGCTCTCCCGTTCCCGACTATCTGTCTGTCTGTCTATCTGTCTGTCTGTCTGTCTGACCCGGCCCGGCTTCACCCAGTCCCTGGTGGGGAGCATCTCATTTAATTCATATACGTAGTCATATAAGCTCTCCCGTTCCCGACTATCTGTTTGTCTGTCTATCTGTCTGTCTGTCTGTCCCGGCCCGGCTTCACCCAGTCCCTGGTGGAGAGCATGTCATTTAATTCATATAAGTAGTCAAATAAGCTTCCGTTCCCGACTATCTGTCTGTCTGTCTATCTATCTGACCCGGCGTGGTTTCGCCCAGCTCCTGGCGCACAGTAACTTACAAGAATGTCCTTCCACACACCATTCATTATTTTTAATGAAAACTGTTTTTAATCACCGACATGACAGTTGATAAGTTCTTTAAGCAGAAAAAGATGGGTTACAATGTTATGCATTATGCATTATTTTTATGAAAACTTTGAAAATGCCTTAAAGATTATATCATTATTTATTATAACTCATATGCCTGCAAATAACTATAGACAAAGAGTCTAACAATAGTGCAAGTATGTCCAACAATATGACTGTAAAGTATATAGAAATGTTATTAAAAGTTATGCCCTTTGAAATAACTTTTCTAGAGTGAAGTCCCCCTGCTATATAGAAATTATATAATGAAAAATGAAAAAGTCAATGTTATTAAATAAGTAGAAGATTTTACACTAAGAAACTATTACAGTCGGTTGCACAGGAATGAAAGGAAGACGTGTAGAAAATTTCATCTCAATCGGATGTACCGTTATCGAACGCATCAATACATAGCTACCCACAAAGACAGCCACATACACTCTGTGTTATATATATATATATATGGGACTCTCCAATTTGCAGTTAGTCGTTCCACACAACATGACATAAGAGAATATACCATAATATATACCTGCACAGTTACCAGCACATACAGACAATAATTTAGTCATGTTTGTCAGCGATGAAAATATTAGTTGTTTTCGTCATGTCTGCGGACTTCATCTTTCCGTCCACATTCCATATGTCTTGTTGGAATTCAGTTCTGTCCCAGAGTGTGTTCACATGTCATGAGACAGTCAGAATAACATCATACTCTCCAATTTGTGTCTTGTCAACAGAATCACCAACATAAATGCAGCGACTGTGTGTCCTGGTGACGATGGGTGCCTGTCTTGTCACGTCTGCCCCAGAAGATGTTGCTGTAACAGTTCAGACAGAGATGTCCCATCTAATTCTCACCAGCAGCGAACTAAGACAGTAAGTAAAATAGTAAAGAGATCCCTTTCTTGCTATGAGTGACGTAGTATAGCATCATATGATATATCAGTCGGCCCTGGATGGGCAATGTTGTCAGTATTAAACAAAATTTCACAAGATTAACAATATTCTCTGCAATTTATCTTTGTTAATTGTTGTGAGGATAAGAGGAAGAGTTCTATTGTGCCAAACTTGATGTAGGGAAACGAATCATGGAAATTAGCAGACAAGTGAGGGGTTATTTGGAGGCTACACAGATGTAGTTGACAGTCTCACACCAAGAACACAGTCCTGGATCAGTTCTGTGTTCTTGTGCCAACCCAATCCGCGTGAAAAGGTAACAGGAGTTTTGTGATTCGTGAATGCAAAACACCAATAGAACTGGACAAATGACACCACATTTACCGAACCACCTTAGTGTGGGTCCAGTAGTGGAGACTTTACAAGTTCAGATGAAGTAAATAATATGGGGTTATTCCATTCCAGCAAAGCTGTAAGTATCGTTTGGCAATCTGTGTTTACGCGAGACGTTGAATTTCCAGACATAAATCGATTTTTTAAAATGAAATTAAAATTACTATTGCAAATAATCTACAATTAATCCTAAACATGGACGTAAACACTGTGATCTTTGAGCGTGACATAAAAAGTATAAAAGTCAAGCTTGTCATTTACAGAACATCGTAATCAACCCCAGGAGTTTTGGCTGTTTGTGATTTACAAGGCAATTTTGCATTCAGTAGTTTGCATTTGCTTTCTAAACGATCATACAATTATATGCAAACCAACGCATGGCACTGAGCCTCAATATCTCCTGCAGCAGTGCTTCGAACATTGTAGGCGCGATTGTGAATAAACATCATGGAATAATGCATAAAACAAATAGAAAAATCATCAATCAATACATCGGGTATTGCCTCCACATTTAGTGTTGACTTAGATAGTCGTTATTTAGTCGCGTTACCAACTTTACACAAGGGGGCACTCCATAATTCTCCGTTCCTCTGGCAGTGATTATCACATACAATGCTCCTTACTATCCCATGTGAAATGTGGAATATATAGCACAACAGTACGCACAGGCATACACGGATAACGCCGCAGTCAGAATGCCAATACAATACCCCGCCTGTAAAATTGCATTTTACAGTCAATGGTAGTGGTGGTCACCAGAAAACCAGCAGTTGCGCGCGCACACACACACGCACACGCACACGCACACACACACATACATCACTGCTAAGGAAAACCAGCTAGCTTAGCAATCGACCGACCGTCATTTTAGTTAGTATAATACAAACCACCTTGAACAGTTGTAAAAGTATTCCACATGAAATCCACAGCTCATAGCTTTCCCTCACTTTGACAGTCGACTATCCCAGGTCTCGGACCCGCGTCCAACAGTGGTAATGACATTAACGACGCAATTTGCTATCCACTTCGCGAGCGCTTCCGCCACTATCACGGAAACCTTGTGAAAACAGAACGAGCTGCTTAGAAGCAAGAAGCCAGATCCAGTTAATTCTTCCAATATCAAGATCAAAGAATGTTCGTCAGTTGTGCGTCGTTTTATCTATATTATTCGTCCCAAAAGAAATTTCAGGTACAGAACTCAGAAATGTTCTCCACTTTCATTGATTTTACCAAGGCTTTTGATACAGTCAGCAGAGAAGGACTGTGGAAGATTATGGAGAAATATGGTTGTCCACAACAGTTTGTTCAAATAGTGCGGTTATTTCATGATGGTATGCAGGCAACAGTACAGGAAATTGGGGACTTCTGAGCCTTTCCTGTCACCAGTGGAGTGAAGCAAGGCTGTTTCCTGGCACCAGCACTGTTCAGCCTCATGTTTTCAACTTTGCTGAGAAATGCCTTCGAAAACAACGACATTGGAATAGACATCAATAAACTATGGCATGGATGGAAAGTTGTTCAATCTCAGAACGCTGAAAGCTAAAAACCAAAACTAGCAACGACAACGTCAGAGAGCACCTGCTTGCTGATGATTGCGCTCTATACGCCAACTCAGAGACATTCATGCAACACAATGTTTCAGCTTTCTCATGTGCCTGTGCCAACTTCGGGCTCAATATCAAATTGGAGAAGATTGTTGTTATGTACCAGCCAGCTCCAGGGAATAATGAAACCGTGCCGAATATCAAAGTGAATGGTCAAAGACTAAGTGTTGTGGACAAATTCACCTATCTTGGCAGCACTGTGTCCCAAGCTGTCACGATTGATGACAAAGTGAATTCAAGAATCCCCAATGCCCACGCTGCCTTTGGCAGACCGTACAAGAAATGGAATAAGCCGGCAAAGAAAGCTGAAAGTCTACAAAGCAGTTGTATTATCTACACTGCTATATACATGTAAAACCTGGACTGTTTATCAGCGACACGCTAGGAAATTAAGCCACTTCCACACATTCTGCCTTAGGATTGTAATAAAGATTAAATGGCAAGACAAAATCCCAGACAACGAAGTCCTAGAACCAGCGTCCATGCCAAGTATCCACACTCTACTAATGAAGAATAAGATTCGCTGGGCTGGTCACTTGACTTGCATGGCAGATCACAAGCTCCCTAAACGATTTTTTTCAGCGAGCTGCGTTGTGGTAAGGCTCCCAAGGCGGCCAGAGGAAACGCTTTAAAGAAACTGAAAATTTCACTGAAAGCTTTTGGAATTCGTTATGACACTTGGGAAGCTGCTGCCAAAGACCACAATTCGTGGCGGACGTCATCATGCAAGGGTGCAGTCACATGTGAAGCAAACAGGACTGCAAAAGCTGTAAAGAAAAGGATTGAAGGAAAAACCACTGCAGGAAATCCTCCTCCTGGAACTCCAAGCATTCTTTGCCCACAAAATCAAAGAACATTTCGAGACAAAATAGGCCTTATTAGCCGTCTTAGAACTCACGGCTCCATACTTTCAACCCTACTGGATGAAATGAATGATCATCATCATACTTGATGGGAAATTGCAATCACTCGCCTTAACTACTTCGGAAACGTAAATACTTTGGCAAAATCAAATGTTATAGTGTATAGAAAGAACATCATCAGGAGCGTGATTCCTAAAAGACAACGCAGTGGTTGACGAAGTTGAAGAAGCACACAGGGCCTGGAAAATACCCTGGACATGGACATGGCAGAGGTGGGGGATCTCTCTCGGGTAGTGATGAGCATCACATTCTGTCAAGTATCTGCTGCATTAAAACCTGTGGTATCAAGATAAATGCACTGGGAACAAAAATGCCATGTAGACTACATGTTGAACTGTAGTATAAATATAATATCATTGGGAACAAAGATTTCATGTATACTATAAGCAGAGGAACATACTGGGCACCACTTGACCTTTGATGACTGCCATGTTTCTTTTACATAATGTCTATAATTTTCCAGGCTCGTATCTGTTAACACAGCATGTATCTATACTGTCACGCCTCTAGAAAACATCAGACGCTGAAAAACCGTGTTATGTGGTCAACGCTTTTATTGCGAGCACCCAACTGTCCAAGCAACCCTGCTGCTATACGCCCTCGGTATTACGGGCAATTAATGTCCATCCATGCTACTTTATATTGCTCTAACGAACCACCAAATGTTATGCAAGCTACTTTTTCATCTGTATAATCACCTTCTTTTACGAGTTTTCGGTCTATGCCAGTAATTGTAGTTCCTGTGTCTCTAATCATTTTCACTGTTATCCCATTCACTAAGGCTAGTCGGACATCTAATTTTCGTCCGTTGTATAGGCGGAATTAGCTTATTGTATGTAAGCCTTATTGTTGTTATCATCCTCATATCTGTTATATAAGTCTGCTGTATTAGTTTCTTTGTGTTCTTCTTCATCACTGCTTGATATGATTCTACCATGTTTGCTTGTTTGAACTTATCTTTTAATCTACAATCTTTGCAAATGCCCAGAGGTAAAGTTTTAACTAAGATGTGTAAAAGGCGTACCTGTCATTTTTTCTGGGGAACATCTCTTTTAAATATGCTTCATATTTGGGATTTTCATCACACATCTCATATAACCCAAGTGTGTGTTTGTAAAATCTGCATACAATTATTGTGCCTATTTTTGCTTTTGGATACCTATGCTCATTATATCGATTTTGATATCGTGGATGTTGAGATATCTGTAGATTGTAAGATTGTCTTGTGTGAGTACTTTATTTGCCTTTCCGTGAAGAGAATCTGGCAGACGCCCCAATTGCTATATCAGGCTGATTACATTCCTCAAAAACGTTCCCATGGGCGTTGTAATAAACTTCCCCTTTGGATTCCATCTCTTTTACATTACTACACTTGTTTTCGATGAGGTATGTAGACATCGCATCAGGCACCGCTGAGATTAGCTTGTCCCTCAACATGAGGTCTCTTAGCTTGAGGAAGTTTTCACGGACGTTTGCAGATGTTAGCCATTTATTAAATAAATCCTGAGTCTCTGAGACAAAGTCAAGGACGGTCTGGTTAGCCTTTGATATTAAAGTACCATATGCTGTTCGTAAACCATCTTCATCTAAACTTAAGTGACTGAGAACTCTCTGTTTAACGTACTCCTAACTGATACGGAAATCTTATGGAATGAATTCCATTACATTCAAAGGTCCGAGTATGAGATGCTTATGGATAAGTATAGCCCATTCGTCGATGGGAATTTTGTAGTCTTTCATCAGCACTTCAAAATTTGTGATCCATGCTGATATAGAATCCCCAGCTGTATAATTTCTAACGATTCCTTTGTTTGATGGGATGTAATGTTTTCGCAGCTATTTTCACCTGAGCATTTCAGCATCTCTATCTTTTTCTAGTTGCTTTACCTTTAAGTTCCCTTCAATTTCTTTAACCTTCCAAAAATGCTCAGCTGTCAGTACATTTGCTTACATTGGGCACCAGCTTGCTCGCCAACAATAACAAATATACAGAAACTACACACCATATATCTAATACAGGACCGCGTCGGACACTGTTAGCTACTAAACCTGAAACTCAAGCCAAACGAATACTCCCGTCACATCAAGTACCAATAGGCCATAAGTGCGCAGACCACTCATAACCATTGCACCTGAAACCCAAGCCAGACGGGACAATTCCACCACACCAAGTCCGTACAATACGTCGTCTTTCACACAAGAGGGTAATAATTCTGAAGATATGTTTCCTATTCTCCCCAGAAAGGAACTAACTTTCAGCAACAACAACATGTCACTACAACCTCCTGTTAGCCACCATCGAAAGATTGCAGTTGATAGTCATTACATACCCAAGAGACATCAACAGTACCCATTTCACTTTAACCCAGAATAGTTGCACCTCACACGTTATAGCCCAGCTAAACTTCGTCAAGCACTTATGATATCATTGTACCAACAACAAACACAACCTGGAATTTACTTGCAACTTAGCATAAAGCTACACCGGATCTCGGTATAAGAAAGGGCCTCTCCTAGAACGTTTATCTGCATATTTTGTTATTACTTGAGCTAGAAACGCATGAGGTTATATGCAACTATAAACATTGACTTGTTTGACTTTATATTAATTGATAGTACTTAGCTGTATATCTTTTATAATACTCTTAATTGTGTTTTTACTGTGAGTGGTTTTTATTATCATCACTATCCAAACCACCAGAAAAGCACATTCACAAAACAAAGCTAAAACATTTAGTTAGTCACAAACTAGTAGTTGACAGTCAGTCACGGTTTCGGCCCAAATATTCTTGTCATACGGCACTAATAAAAATGATAGAAAACTGGCATCAAAATATTAACAACAATACTTTATGTGGAGCGGTGTTTATAAACTTTAGAAAAGCATTCGATATGATAGAGCATATTATTCTAATTAAAAGACTAGAAACAATGATAGTAAGCTTTAATACAGTGATAATAATAAAAATCATTTTTATTAGATAGAAAACATGTAATATCACACAACAAATCTGTATCCCAAGCTATTACCATTAATATTGGAGTACCGCAGAGGTCTACACTTGGCCATCTGTTATTCGCAATTTATATATATGACCTTCCCTTATATCTTTCGTCATCCTGTGATCTATTTGCAGACGATCAGCCTGCAAAAGTCATCATCAGCACAGTATATACAAACGCTATTGATTGTAATATACTAGAATCATTCTTGCAACAGGAAATAAATAGTGTAGTTAACTGGAGTCATGAAAACCGCATGTAAATTAACATTTGTAAAACAAAATCTATGTTAATTGTAACCAGGCAAAGACTTCACACTCGAAACTCACAGAGGGCTCTTCAGCTGCACATTGACAGCACACCTATAGAAAGTGTAACCAAGCACAGGGCACTGGATCTCATCGTTGATCAAAATTTACCCTTTAATTTCCATGTTCATGATCTCGTTCTAATAAAGTATACCAACTTGCCAAAATTAAAAATTTCCTTGACGAAAACACAAGAAAGATATTCTATACTTCCCATATACAAACACATATGGATTATTGCTCCACAATCTGGGATGGATGCTCCAAATCTTTAATGAAACGGCTTTATTCACTCCAGAAAAGGGCAGTGTGTTTAATTAATGGTGAAAAGTTTACCGTCAATTGTAACATACATAAACGTCTTCAGATACTGCCACTCCACAAACGACAACTTTTTAATAAGGCTAAACTAATTCACAAAATCCTATTTCAAAATGCTCCAAGCTACCTTTGGCCATTGTTTAAATATAACAGAAGACATAGCCATCGACTAAATATACTTCATGTCCCTATACCTAGGACAGACGTATGTAAAAACAAGCTTAGCATACTCTGCCGCTCAATTGTGGAACAATCTTTCAGAAGAAATCAAGGACACCATCACTCATTATACATATGTTCGCAACCTGTTCGAATACTACCTCAGTACAGACTACATGCCCCCATAAACACAAAACAAAAAACCAAAATAAACAACAACAACAAAGCAATAATAAAGGTAATTTATCTCAAACGACAAGACAACTAGCCAATAAACATTCCCATATTTGGGCACGCTACACCTACCTTAGGTATTTATAATGCCCATGTTAAACATTGCCTCAGTGATTCATGTATTATTAATTTTTTTTCATGAGTTTTAATGCTTATCGTTCTTTTGTTGTCTAAGATTACTTCATAAGTGATATTAAATGAAAGAATGTATGAGAGGAAATAGAGAAGAAGGGCAGAATGTCAGACGGGCCTGCGTGCTCAATTCTTAACCCTTTGAAAATAAGAATTGTTCGTTCGTTCGTTCGTTTGTTCCCTATCGAAAGCCAATGTATGTTCCTCTATTGCTAACTGTCTTTCTTTAGTCTCTTTCCGCAATGCTAACTCCCTCTCTTTAGTCTCTCTCTCTCTCTCTCTCTCTCTCTCTCTCTCTCTCTCTCTCTCTCTCTCTCTCTCTCTCTCTCTTTCTCTCTCTCTCTCTCTCTCTCTATAAGTAATCTTTCTTTCTCTGCTTGTGACTGTAGTACTGCTTTCTCTTTTTCTGCTTGTAATTGTAGTGCTGCTTTCTCTTTTTCTGATTGTCTAGCTGCAGCTGTATCTTTTCTTTGTTTTGCTTGAAAATCACTAAGCCCCGTTTTAGCCCACTCTAGTAACTCTTTCCGGACAACCCACAGTCTTTGCCCATAGCAATGAATTCTTGTAACGGAGACATACTTTATCAATAGTCTATTCGCACAATGCGGTAATTGAATATTCCACTACTTATTGCTGACAAATAATCTACGCTTCTTAGCGACTTGTCTCAATTGCGATGTTATATTGCTCATCATGGGTTTCTGATATGATTCAGCAAGATGCTCCAACAAATACTGACACTTAATACTGAACGATATCAACGAAAACGCCTATGAGAAGTGTAATCTAATTATACAGGACGATATTCATAACATTACATCAGAACCACTGATCACAGGATAGCACAACACGAGATCATCTTGTTTGGTGTTATTATTTCAATCAATAATTCATTCGTTTTCTGGGCGGTGGTTAGGAATACATGACGTTCTTGTCTGCTGACGCTTGGATACTTGAATAATGCGTATACGGTGTTCTAGTCCGTGGTATATGTGATATTATTTACTTGGCGATATAGTCGGTGATATTGCTTGAGAGCTGCTGTTTTGGGTGCTTACTGGTAGCCGTCTCTGACACAGGCGCCGGCGAGAAATTTTTGTTTATTAAGACTCACTTCACCTTAACTGGGTGTTCATAGTGTCCAAAATCACCTGAGCGAGGTCCCCATTTTACTTGCCATGTTTCTTTTATATAATGTCTATAACTGTCCTGGCTCGTATCTGTTAACACAGCACGTATCTATACTGTCACGCCTCTAGAAAACATCCGACGCTGAAAAACTGTGTCATATGGTCAACGCTTTTATTGAGAGCACTCCAACTGTCCCAGCAACCCTGCTGGCCAAACCTGGCCTAATTTTCTACGCAGCTGGTTCCGATCCTAGTCAGCGATGTGTCTAGCGTGGGTACCTCTTGCTGTACCAATCATGGCGAGTCTTCCTTTGTTTGTTGTCACGATAAATTTAAATATAAGTGCGTCTCTGCCCAAACAAAAATGTAAGAAAATGGTACAGCTTACAGTAAGTAATCCTTTATATGAATTATCACCCGCTGCCACACTCTCTGGTGGCAACGAAATTCATCACACCTGACGATACTTTTGGCAAGGCGGCCAGTCGCAGTAACTTCTAACCAGCATAACACATTCTCTAATTTTGCAGCACCACTGTTCGACTAATTTCCTAGCACAAGCGTGTACAACCGCTGTACATTCTGCAGGATATTTCTTTATTCTTGTTAGAAAATAATAACGTTCCTAAAACCTGAACAGTTGTTTATCATTCCGAAATCTTATACGATGTTAACAGTTCAAGCCCTGGACCTCGAGTGGCTTTCAACTGTACTTAACTCCTGTATTCAACTTTCACTCACCTGTCCTTCTCCGTGTATCATTTCTTACACGGGTGATCGTGAACTCTAGTAGTCCGTACTCCGTCAACTTAAGTAAGGGGGTTAACTTCTATATTGTTAGCTCTTCCGGCTTATCTCCCCCTGATTTCTGCCTTCCTGACTCGATTCCTTTTGTATTGTTATTAATGGACCAAACCACTATTATGCTCTAAAAACTCAGATTCCTTCCCTTAGATCGTTCTCTCGGTTCATGTTAACAATTGTATCATGGCAATGCCCTTTAAAGGGCCGAAACATTCCGGGAAGGGGATCCCATCTGACCATAAGAAGCCTCCTGTCCTGCTTGCTCGGCGGAGGCGTTTTTATCACTCGACACAAAGAGGTCACATATATTACAAGCAGATCGACCTACTTTGGACCAGATGGCCATTGATAATATAAACACACATGTGATCATGTGACAGTTACAGGTCCCCTCTACACGTCTGCTGGCATGTTAGGTATGTGATGCTACCCCCATATTGTAATAGATGAATGGGCACCAAAAATGGCAAAACCATAATAAGATCAGATTTTACAACGTGGTTAGATTATGTGAAAGACCTTTATGATGATACTAGACAAGAACAATATGATCATCGGAATAATAATGAAGGACCATCAATTTTGAAGATGGAGGTTCAGAATGCTCTTAATCATATGAAAAGGGGTAAGACGCCGGGTGCAAATAACATCATAATAGAAATGATTAATGCCTTCGAAGAATATGAAGATATACCTCCTGAATTACGTAATTCTTTACTTAATGCAAACCCGAGGAAATCAGGAGCCTTGGAATGTGATCAACATCGAACAATTAGCATAATAAGCCGCATCACGAAGATATTGCTGAGAATTATCATGCAAAGAACTAGGAAGAAAATACAACCTGAAATAGGAGAAGAACAATGTGGGTTTGTAGGAAGGCAAGGGTACAGTAAATGCTGTGTATATACTGAGAACAGTAATTGAACGTTCTATAGAAGAAAACAAAGATCTATATCTTTCTTTTATTGACTACACAAAGGCTTTCGATAAAGTGAGACATGTCGACATGATAAGGATGCTTGAAGACCTACAAATTGATGGAAAAGACCTTAGACTTGTAAAAAAAAATAAGATATGTTGGAAACAACAAGCTGCCATCAGAACCTGATAATGATGTAGGTCAATATCAGCCTATTAAAAGAGGTGTGAGACAGGGATGTGTAATGTCTCCAGATCTTTTTTTCCCTGTACAATGAAAATATTTTCAGAAATATAGAAGATATGGAAGGAATCCACATTGGAGGACGATGCATCGATAACATTAGATATGCAGATTATACAGTCTTGATTGCAGACAGTAAACTAACCTGCGACATTTAGTAGATGCGGTTGTTGCACACAGTGAACAACTAGGGTTAGAATTGAATAGTAAAAAGACACAGATTATGGTCGTCACTGAGAAGAAGGAAATACCACATTGTGATATACGAGTATATTATCGTATTCTTAAGCTAGTGAATCCTTACAGTTATCCCGGAACAGTCATAACTTCTGATGGGAGATGCCTCGAAGAGATTAGAACAAGAATTGCTAATGCAAGGTAGCCTTTTGGAAGAAGAAAACATACTTACCAATAAAAAGATATCAATTAAAACGAGAAAAAGAGAGTTCTCGTGCTACATAGAACCTGTACTTTTGTATGGATGTTAAGCGTGAACAATGAGCAGTCAAGCTTAAAAACATCTGGGGCTGTGAAAATGTAGTTTTTGAGGAAAATGCAAATAATACCATGGACAAAGAGAAAAACCAATGAACAAGTCCTTTAAGAAACAAATGAAGATCGTAAACTGATTAGAGCCATTAGTCGTAGACAATCAACATTGTCTGGACATATTATGAGATAAAATGACTTGAAGAAATGGCAAGATCGAAGGGGAGAGACCAAGGGGAAGACTGAGAAGTAAATACCTGGATGGCTTGGCCACGTGACATGGTCGAGAAAGGAACAAGGAGCTGATCCACGACTCTGGTGATCGAGTGATATGGCAAAACATGACCGCCCACGCTTATTGGCATGGCACATGATGGATGGATGGAATTATGAGCAAAGGTAAACTTTAAACACTCCTCAATGCTGGGGATATGACCACATACCCCTGGGGCGGCAACCAAGTGCTCTGGTCACTGTGCTGTGGTTGTGCAATATGTTATTGAGATGTGTACAATTATTCAGAGAGATCAGAGAAGTCACAGCTTCCATATGTTAATGAGATGTCTACATTTATTCAGAGAAATCAGAGCTGTCATGGCTCCAATAAGTTAATGAGATGTGTACATTTATTCGGGAAGATAAGAGACGTCATGGCTCTCAAATGTTAATGAGATGTGTACATTAATCACAGAAATCAGAGAAGTCATGGTTCCCATATGTTAATGAGATGTGTAGATTTATTCAATGATGTCAGAGAAGTCACGGCTCCCATATGTTAATGAGATGTCTACATTTATTCAGAGAAATCAGAGCTGTCATGGCTCCAATAAGTTAATGAGATGTGTACATTTATTCGGGAAGATAAGAGACGTCATGGCTCTCAAATGTTAATGAGATGTGTACATTAATCACAGAAATCAGAGAAGTCATGGCTCCCATATGTTAATGAGATGTGTACATTTATTTAGGGAGATATGAGAAGTCACTCCCTAAATAAATGTACACATCTCATTAACATATGGGAGCCATGACTTTGACATATGGGAGCCATTTTAACATATGGGAGCCATGACTCATTATTTAGGGAGATATGAGAAGTCAACCACAGTGCTGACTGTGATACGGATCATTCTTTGGTTGTTGCAAGGGTTAGACTGAGACCAAAGAGAATCTACACAGCTAAACACAAACCTAGCCTCAGGATTAATATTATTAACACTCATGATCCTGAAAAGTGCTTTCAGTTTCAACAGCAACTTGAAGACGCTTTCACTGATACACCAGAAAATTGTACAGTAAATGAAAAGTGGGGTCAAATTAAGGAAACTCTTTATAAAACTGCCGTAGGGGTTTACGGCACTGTGGATCATAAGAGGCAGGACTGGTTTGCGGCCAACAGCGAGACTCTGCAGCCCTTGATTGATAAGAAGAAGAAAGCTCTCTTAAGAAACAAGGAAAGACCAACGCGTAACACTCTGAGTGAGCTTAGGCAAGCTAGGAAGGATGTGCAAAAGGCTGCCAGGCAGTGTGCAAATGATTATTGGATCAAGTTATGTGAGTCCATTCAAATCGCAAGTGATAAGGGAGACATAAGAAGCATGTATGAAGGAATAAAGAAAGCCTGCGGTCCAGTGATCAAAAGAAGTGCACCATTGAAAACCTTGACTGGAGAAATCATCACTGATAAGAAACAGCAGATGGACAGATGGGTAGAGCACTATTTGGAGCTTTACTCAAGTGAGACCAAACTAGCGGATGATGCCCTCAACGCCATAGAGGCTCTACCAACTCTTGACCACCTGGACACACTTCCCACCATAACAGAAGTTAAGTGTGCTATAAATGAACTTGCATCTGGCAAGGCTCCAGGTAAGGATGGGATTCCAATAGAGGTTATCAGGAGTGGGCAAGACACACTCACTATACAGATCCACCAGCTAATAGAGCTATGCTGGCGTGAAGGACAAGTCCCACAGGATTTCAAAGATTCAAGCATCATAACACTGTACAAGAACAAGGGCGATCGGAGCGACTGCAACAACTATAGGGGTATCTCACTTCTGTGTATTGTTGGAAAAGTATTTGCCAGAATTGTTCTGCGCAGACTTCAAGTCCTAGGAGATCAAGTCTACCCCGAATCACAGTGTGGCTTTCGACAGAACCGGTCTACCACTGATATGATATTCTCATTGCGACAAATGCAAGAAAAATGCCGTGAACAGAATCAACCACTGTTTATTGCCTTCATCGACCTCACAAAGGCATTTGATTTGGTCAGTCGTGAGGGTCTGTTCAAGGCACTAAAGAAGATTGGCTGCCCACCAACTCTTCTGTCCATTGTGGAATCGTTCCACACAGGCATGAAGGGTATAATCAAGTTTGATGGTGCAACTTCTGAAGAATTTGAAATCAAGAGTGGAGTTAAGCAAGGTTGTGTACTAGCTCCCACCCTCTTTGGAATATACTTTTCACTTCTACTGAAATATGCATTTCATGATCAGGATGGTGGTATATACATTCACTCACGCTCAGATGGCGGCCTCTACAATGCTCAGAGATTGAAGGCTAAGACCAAAATTAGGAGGGTACTGATCAGAGAGTTGCTTTTTGCAGATGATGCTGCAGTTACGACCCACTCTGAGGAAGAATTGCAATGTCTACTATCTGCATTCTCCAATGCTTGTTCTGAATTTGGTTTAACAATTAGCAAAAAGAAGACACAGATTATGTCACAAGGTGCACATGGGGTACCATCAATCTTTATTGACGACGCTGAACTAGAGATAGTAGACCATTTTACATATCTAGGATCAGTGGTAAATAGCAAATTATCCCTAGATCAGGAAATCAACATCCGGATTGGTAAGGCAGCAACAACAATGAACAGGTTAAGAAAAAGAGTCTGGGAGAACAGGAAGCTTACTGCCAAAACAAAAGTCCTTGTCTATCAAGCCTGTGTCCTTAGTACTCTTCTCTATGGCAGTGAAACCTGGACAACTTACTCACACCAAGAGAACAACTTAAACAGCTTTCATATGCGGTGTCTGCGAAGAATTCTTGGTATTAAGTGGCAAGACAAAATCACAAATACTGAAGTATTGGAAAGATCAGGTTGTGTGACAGTTTATTCCATGCTCAGTCTTCGTAGACTTAGATGGATAGGACATCTTAGGAGGATGGATGATGGTAGAATACCAAAGGATATCTTTTTGGTGAATTACAGATGGGTAAGAGATCTCAGGGTCGGCCTCTACTACGATACAAAGATGTGTGTAAGCGGGACATGATTGATACAGGCATTGATAATGCACATTGGGAGCAAGTCGCCGCTGAACGTGTTGCATGGAGGGCAAATATCAGAAATGGAATAAAGTCAAAGGAGAAAATCATTGCAGAAAAGTCACACATCAAGCGTTTGAGACGTAAGATGGTGCATGATGGTGGAAATGACCACGTGTTCACATGCACCCACTGTGAACGGACATTTACAGCGCAAATTGGCCTTATCAGTCACACTCGCTACCGCCATAGTTAAAAGTTATTATGCCTTTTTAAAGCACAAACTATCGTCTGTCAAGACGGCAAGGTGCCAATGATGATGAGAAGTCACGGCTCTCATATGTTAATGAGATGTGTACATTTATTCAGAGAGATCAGAGAAGTCACGGCTCCCATAAGTTAATGAGATGTGTACATTTATTCAGGGAGATAAGAGAAGCCACGGCTGCAGCAGGATATAACAATAAGCAATAACAACAAGACGAGTACGTGTAATTCCTGCGAACAAGTTAGATATACTAAACACAGAAACAGTTGGTGCACTGTGTGTACTGTAAGTACACTGTGTCTATATATAGTGTATCTCACATTTTCACATAGTTACACATACCTGACTGTTGTTTATTTTTTAATTATTATTCAGAAAGACACTACCACAAGTATTTATATATAACAGTATATATTGTGTATTTCAGTCCAGCTATTCTATCATTGCAGATTGCACATGTGTATGTGTACTGATGCTCACGTGAGATGCGACTTTTACGGGGATGTAATACCGATAAGTCCAAGGGTATCTCAGAATACCAGTAGTACGCAATACTCAAATGTGTACATGTGTAGCTTTTACCCAAGTTTTATGACATGTTCGAGAAATACCCTGAACAGACAAACAGGAGTAGATCTTCAGCGCAAAAGTAATTCGTTTAGTTTGCATAATACTGGAACTTGCGAAATAAGCTGTGTTGACGTCATGTGGGTTGGCAGTGATACAAACGTTACGATTTATTCAAATAAGATCAGCGCTGACTCGTGCTCTGTGAAATCGCTTCCAGTCTCACCAGACACGACACATACAACACCCGTGATCATTATCAGTATACTGGTAATCAGTATCATCTTCAATATTATCTCTGCCATCATCATCATCTATGTTTGTGTTACAAGAAAGCGTCAGCCGAAGAACTCTTCAGTGAACATCCCACAGGTTTACAACTGTCTAGATGTGAGCACAGCCAATGGATTGTATGACGTCAGTTCCGAACCCCCTAGAGATCCAGACCTGGACAGGGAGGAAGGACCGCTGTATCACGAGATAAACTAGGGGGAATATGTATATCAAGTAAAACACGCAGTTAGATGGGAACAACGTGTACTGTCAACCCCAATAAGAGAATTACAATTCATAAACGCTTGTATTTTACCACAGAGATTCTCTTAGTTAATGCTGTTTCATGCTCTACGCTATCTGAAGTGGCTCGCAGATTATTGAGAAGTGTACGACTTGATATCGTGTCTTATGATTGATTCTCTGTATGAAATTACATATTCTCATACATTAATGGAAGAATTCTTTACACATGTACACACGCATACGCACACATATACAAGATACACACACACACACACACACACACACACACACACACACACACACACACACACACACGCACGCACACGCACGCACGCACGCACGCACAAATATATATGTATACACACACACAGTCATTCATATGGTGCTCGCCCTGCTTTGGACCCCCAGGCAGTTGCAGTGCCGGGCCCTAT
Organism: Cepaea nemoralis; assembly: GCA_014155875.1. NCBI lineage: Eukaryota > Metazoa > Mollusca > Gastropoda > Stylommatophora > Helicidae > Cepaea > Cepaea nemoralis. The sequence goes on from JACEFZ010027460.1 coordinate 431,194, forward strand.
GTCTCGAAAGGGTCCAACCACAACTACTGGAGGTCCTTCTCAGATGTCCTGTGGAGCCAGGGGACATGAGAATAGGACGACTGGCCATACTAAACTAAGACTTAAAATAATGCACTGGAATGCGGAGGGAGTCGGTAACAAAAAAATAGAATTAGAAAAAATCTTGGACCAAGAAAAAGTAAGCATATATTGCTTGCAAGAAAATCACCTCAACGAAAATATAGCCTTCAAAATCAGAGACCGAAAGGACAGGCGAAAAGGTGGGATACTGACCCTTGTAAAAAAATAACATCATTGCTTCTCAAATCGAAGTCTACATGGAAGGGGCTGAGTATCAGACATTTAAACTTAAGACAGGTAATACACACCTACATCTGATTAACTACTACTGTCCAAATGACCGCCCACCGGCACTGGGCACACTACCATTAACAGAACAAATGATTGTGTGTGGCGATTTTAACAGCCACTCGCAGAATTGTGGCTATGATCACATGGACCAGAGAAGAGATAGACTGGAAGACTGGCAGGATGAGAATAGATTCATCTTGGTTAACAAGCCGACCGACCCACATACTTTCTATTCGAGATCATGGCACTCTACAACTACACCTGACCTGGCTTTTCATTCACCAGACCTGGAGTGGAACATTACACGAATTGTTGGAAACAACTTGGTGGCAGCGACCATTGGCCAGTCTTTCTAACTGTAGAAATTGAGCTTGTAAGTGAAAGCAGCACCCTCTCGAGGTGGAGCTACAAGAAAGCAGACTGGGCAATGTACAAGAATCGCACCAGCATACTGGTTAGAAACCTGAACACTGAGAAAGACATAAATAAAGTAGTTGAAGAGTTAGGGAAATGCATGCTACAGGCAGCGCGAGAAACAGTACCAAGAGGAGCCCATAAACAATATAAACCCTACTGGAGTAGTGAACTGGAACAGTTGCATAATGATGTGGAAGTGTGTAGAAAGCAAGCAGAGGCCACACCCAGCCAAGAGCACCACAATAAATTCCAGCACGCAAAAACCAAATTTACAAGGGCCAAGCTGCAGGCTAGACGGAAAAGCTGGCAGGAGAAAACGGAGTCTCTGAACTTTGAAAGAGACACAAGGAAATTGTGGAAGCTAATAAAACAACTTAATGATGAGGGCGCAGGGAGAAACTCAAAAATTGTACTACATAAAGATGGAAACATCTTAACAAGAAAGCAAGCAGCTGACCATTTTGCGGACTCATTCGCACAGGATAACAATATCAAAATTAGTCCAGAGAAACAACAAGAGATTCGAGAGAAGCGACAACGTACAGGACAGAAGGAAAAAGCACATGAGGTTCTGGGGGCACCCATTACAATCAGCGAACTGGAGCTAGCCATATCAAAACTGAAAATGAGAAAGTCACCAGGAGCTGATGGTATCTCCAATGAAATGATCAAGAACCTAGGAACAGAGGCCAAAGCAAAGCTGTTGCAGATCTTCAATAACATCTGGACCTTAGGCAGTGTTCCACAAGCCTGGAGAGAAGCAATCATGATACCCCTCATAAAATCAGGGAAAGATGGTTCCATTGCCTCTAGCTACAGACCAATTAGCCTCATTGTAGCCAAACTACAATAATGAACATGAGTTTATATTATGCATGATAAAATCAAATGGTATTTAACTGATAATATGACAGATGAGAATACACAAACATATGGATTCGCGTGAGAGTGAATGAGTGAGTGGGAGAGTGAATGAGTGAGCGGGAGAGTGAATGAGTGAGCGGGAGAGTGAATGAGTGAGCAGGAGAGTGAATGAGTGAGCGTGAGAGTGAATGAGTGAGCGTGAGAGTGAATGAGCGGAAGAGTGAATGTGTGAGCGTGAGAGTGAATGTGTGTGTGTGTGAGAGAGAGAGAGAGAGAGAGAGAGAGAGAGAGAGAGAGAGAGAGAGAGAGAGAGAGAGAGAGAGAGAGAGAGAGAGAGAGAGAGAGCATCACTATTTTTACCGTCACATACATTTTATGTACACATTTTTCTCCATGTTTAACATTTTTATGAGACTGCTCATGACAAGTGTCAGTGTATGTGTGTGAGTAAAGTGTGGGAGTTTGTTCATACTAGTTTCAATACTAACGTGAGACATTTTGTATGTGTCTAGATGTGAGGAAGTGTGAGTGTATGTGGAGGATGTGTGTGAGTGTGGGGATATGTGTGGGTGGGGGTTGTGTGGGTGTGGGTATGCGTTTGGATGGGTTGGGGTGTGTGGGTTTTGGTGGGTAGTGGTATTTGTGGGGTTTGGTGGGATGTGTGGATGGATGTGTGGGGGTGAAAGTAGGGGTGTTGGAATGGGTGTGGGGGATGTGTGTATGGGTGGAGGATATGTGTATGGGACGGATGCGGGGGATGTGTGTTTATGTGGGTGGAGATGTGTGGATGGTTTGAGGAAGTATGTGTGGGAGGCGGGGTTGTGTGGGTAGGGGATTGTGTTGGGTGGATTGGGGATGCAAGGGCGGGTAGGGAGAAGTGTATGGTGTGTGGGTTTGAGATATGCGTGCGGTGTGTTGGTGGGGGATGTGTGAATGATGAGTGGGTGGAGGGTATGTTTGTGGTGGTATGGGTGGAGGATAGTGTGTGGTGTGGGGGATGTGTGTGATGGGTGCGGGGAATGTGCGTATGGGTGGGGTGTATGTGTGGGTGAGTAGGGGATTGTGGTGGTTGGGGGAAGTATGTGGAGTGTGTGGGTGGGAGATGTGTGTGTGTGGATGGGGAATGTGTGGGTGGGGGTGTGTGAGTGGCTTAGGGATGTGTAGGTGGGTGAGGGAGTTGTATGTGTTGGGGTGGGATGTGTAAGTGGGTGGAGGGTGTGTGTGGGTAGGGGTATTGTGATCGAGAGATGTTTGGTTGAGGTGGGTGTGTGGGGGTGCGTAGTGGAGGATGTTTGCGTGAGTGAATGTCTGTTGGTGGACGGGTAAGGACTGCGTGTGTGGGTGGGGAGAGGTGTGTGGTGTGTTGGTTGGTGATATTGTGTGGGTGAGGTATCTGTGTGTGGGTGGGGGGCTTTTGTGGTGTGTGAGTGGGGGTATGTGGAGTGGATGGGTAAGGGTATCTGTGTGGGTGTGGGTGGGAATATTGTGTGGTATCTGGGTGGGGGATATGTGTGTAGTGTGTAAGTGGGGATGTGTTGGTGAGGGATGTGTGTGTGTGTGGTGCGTGGGTTGAGAATAGTGCGTGGTAGGGGGTGTATGTGATGTGCGGGTGGGGGATTGTGTGGTGGGGGATTAGGTTATGGCATGTGTGGGTGGGTGGAAGTTGTATGTGTGGGTGTTGGGGTGTGTGTGTGTGGTGTGTGTGAGTGGATTGGGGATGTATGGGTGGTTAGGGAGATGTGTGTGTGTGTGGGGGGGGGACATGTTAGTTGGTGGGGATGTGTGTGTATGGTTTGGGGATGTGTGAGTGGATGTGCGATGTGTGGGTTGGTGGGGGATTGTGTGCATGGGTGGGGAATATGTTGTCGATAAAGATGTGGCTGGGGGATGGGTGGTTTGAGGTGTGGGTGGGGAGAGGATGTGTGGGTTAGGATTTGTATGTGGATGGGCGTGGGATGTGTGGGTTGGTGGGGGAATGTTTGTGGGTGGCGAGTGTGTTTTGGTTGGGGGATCAGGTGAGGGCAGTGTGTGCGGGTGGGGGATATTCGGGAGGGGGATGGGTCGGTTGGTGGGGTATGTATGTGTCCCTTGGTGTGCGTGTTTGTGGGTAGGTGGGGTGTGTATGTGTCCCTTGGTGCGCGTGTGTGTGGGTAGGTGGGCGTGTTGTGTGGGTGGGGTGATGTATGGGTAGGTGGGAGATGGGCCTCATAACATGGTAATTAGCCTTATTTATGTTTACAACATTCATTTCACAATGTTTATTTTTCTTCCTATGTAAATGTATAATGCTCTTGATGAACGAAAGACGAGTGATTGGAAGGGCCGAATGTAAGACGGGCCTGCGCGCCCAATTTGTGACCCTAATAAAGTTGATTTGATTTGATTTTGATTTAGCCTCACCAGCTGTCTCTGCAAAACACTGGAGCGCTTCATCAATCACAGACTGCAGTGGTACATTGAAAGTAAAAACATCCTTGTGCCACAGCAGGCTGGCTTTAGGCAGTGCTACTCTACGGAAGATCAGACAACCTACCTCTCTCAAGAAATTGAGTATGCATTCCAAGAGAAGAAGCTGGTGCTTGTGGCATGGATAGATCTGAAGAAAGCCTTTGACAAAGTCTGGAAAGAAGGTCTGATGAAGAAACTGAGAACCTGCACATCCAATGGAAGAATGTACAAATGGGTGAAAGCATACTTGCACAACAGAAGAGCCCGAGTACAGATAGACGGACTCAATAGCAAGAAAGTTCTACTGCGTCACGGTGTCCCCCAGGGCGGAGTCTTGTCCCCCACACTTTTTCTAATCTTCATTAATGATCTTGTTGCTAATCTACCGCATGGAATTAAAGCGGCAATGTACGCTGATGACCTGGTTTATGGAGCACAAATGAACATGCATCAGTGGCCACCATATTGCTACAGAGAGCTGTAGATACATTTGCTGCATGGGCAAATAGATGGTGTGTCAGCATAAACACTGACAAGTGCAGCACCACCCTATTTACCCTCTCTCAAAAACAAAAGGCAGGGACCATCCAGATAAATGGAACACCCCTAAGAGAAGATAAAGAACCAACATACCTTGGAGTAACATTTGATGGCATGCTGACATGGAGAAAGCACATCAACAAAGCAGTAGCAAAAGCCAGAAGGAAAATAGCCATCCTGAGAAAGCTAGGTGGAACCACATGGGGAGCCAGTGGGAAAATACTTAGCAAAGTTTATCAACAGAGCATACGACAATACCTGGAATACGGGTCAACTGCGTGGTGTTCGGCATCAAAAACCAGCACTACAAGAGCTGGACAAAGTGCAAAATCAAGCACTTAGAGTCACCACAGGAGGGATGAGATCAACCCCTATAGTGGAAATGGAGAAGATGGGGAGGACACAAGCACTGAGCGAGCGCAGAGATACGAAAACGCTAATACAAGCAGAAAAGTTCCTCAGCTTGCCAGGCCACCCTATGAAGAACAGATTTGAAAACCTAGCTATGGGGCGGTTGAAAAGAAGTAGTTTTATCCACCAGGCCAAACGACTCTGCAGAGAAACCACGGATCTGCCCACAGTTGGTATCCCCCTAACAACTATTCCAGAGCGAAACTCCATGGAAAGATGAGCATAGACTATCATTACAAATCCAGACAAAAGTGAGAGGAATATTTGACAAGGAAGAACAGAACAGCTGTGCAGCGCAGAACAGCCACTCTCAGCTTCCTTGATGAAGAATACCCACAGGACCTCTGGATCCGAGTCTACACAGATGGGTCAGCACAAAATGCTGTTCGAAATGGAGGAGCAGGAGTGTACATAGAATACCCAAATAATACTATGGACACAGGCCAGAGTACCGACAGAAAAGTACTGCCATTAACTACGATGCTGAAATTGAGGCAATCAAGATAGCAACAGAGAAATTACTAAATACCAGCAATGGTACACAACCTGTGGTGCTATTGAAAGATGCAAAATCAGTACTCGAGGCGCTCCTGTCTGGGAAATTGCCAGTACTATGGACACTACTTTCTGAACTTAGCAGTCAGCATAAGGTCACCATACAGTGGATACCATCCCACTGTGGAGTACCCGGAAACGACAGAGCTGATCAATTGGCTAAGGAAGGAGCCAAAGAAGAACAGCCTTGATGTGCCTGTTACATACCACCAAAAGAAAAGAATGATCAAATCAGTCAGAAAGCCACCAAAACCTGCTCAAGATGACTACCACGTTATGGATAGACCAGAACAAGTCATTATTCTGCGCCTCAGAACAGGGCACAATAGATAACGCAACCACATGTATACAAAATTCAAGATTGGTGAAACAGCCCTATGCACATGTGGATTGGCGTCGCAGACAGCAGAGCACATACTCCAAGACCGCCCAAAATATAACATACCTAGGCAAACCTTCTGGCCTAGAGAGACGACAGTGGAGGATAAACTCTATGGACCTGCTGTGTGAATTGATAAAGACAGCTCAATTCATACAAGAGACAGCATTGTAGTTATAGACATATTTCAAGGTGCTTCTCAGATGTCATGTGAAGCCAGGGGACCTGAGAATAGAGCGTCTGGCCATACCAAACAAAGACTAAAACTAATGCACTGGAGTGCGGAGGGTGTCAGCAACAACAAAAAACATAGAACTAGAAAACATCTTGGACTAAGAAAAGGTAAGCGTATGTTGCTTGCAAGAAACTCACCTCAACGAAAACGATATGATGTCTGATAGGGCCCGGCACTGCACCTGCCTGGGGGTCTAAAGTAGGTCGAGCACCATAACATTTAGTAGTAGTCGACGTATTTCATTACGCGTGATTGCGTGGCTTCCTGATTTCTGAGGTGCGCCTCCTGGCTGGCTGCCTCCGTCTTCAGCACCTTTCCTTTGCTAGAGCAAACTGTGCTCTTACTCTAGTTTAGGTGTGTAGGCACGCACACACATGTCTGCACATGCATGTACGTGCATACACATCTAGAGCCTTCTAGTTATTTCTCGGCGCCAGTGACTCGCCTCAGCCCCTTCTCCTGTTAGTTAAAACAGTTCCGCCATGTGAAGGCCAGGAGTTGGACTTTTCGTGCATAGGTGATGAATGCACGATCCATTGGGGTATTTATGCAAGGTTGGCTATTCACCTCAACCCCGCCCCCGGCTACATACAGCAACATTTGGAACCATCTAATGCTAAAATGCGAATTTATCGATTTTCATATAGAGAAATATTTATCGACATGTAAAAATTTAATAAGGATGATTTTATGAAAAACAGATATTTCTCCGGTGAATAAAATGATTTATTTTGCAAGAAAATAGGAAGTGTAAAAGATGTTTGCTGTTATATATTATTTCCACATTTACAATGTTCAAATTAATTTATTTGTTGTAGTAATCTTGATATATTTCTGAAATTTATTCTGAGTTTACTACTTGCTTTCCGAATATTTTATTTTCACACACAGACGGAAGTAGGTTTTGTTTCATTTCCGTTTTAAAGTTTTGTACAATTCTAACTGTTCAAATGTTATTCAAACAATGCGTGTCAATAACAAACGTAAGATTGAAGATGAATGCCGTGTTTTTAATGATTAATGCACAACTAAATACTGTTTTATAAAATTTGGTAGCAAATCAGTTTGCTTGTTGTGTCATGAGTCAGTGGCTGTCTTCAAGGAGTACACTTTACAAAGACATTGTCAAGCAAACCATTCCGTTTTGGAATAAAATTTAACAACCAAAGGGGGGAGGGAGGGGGGGGGGGAGAGAATGCCTGGAGTTGGTGAAATATTTGGAGAAACAGCAAACTGTTTTCATTAAACAGTCTTCAATTCAAGATGCTGCAACTGAAGCTAGTCTTGTGCTGTCACACAGAATAGTAAAACGATGGCGAGTTCATCAAGGCATGTTTGCTAGATGCAGCAAACATTATGTGTCCAGAACAAAAAGAAAAACAGATTTTACAACATTACTTTATCAAGAACTGTCGTCAGACGTGTTGACAAGATAAGTGACAATTTGGTGTATAAACTTAAAAATGCAAATAAACAATTTCTGTGGTACTCTCTCGCATTGGATTATTGATATTTATGAGTGGAATGAACACTTCTTTCAAACTCACTGCAGAGCTACTGAGTGTTGAGTAACTCAAAGACACAACAGGCCATGATATATTCAGTACTGTTACTAACTGTATTGACAGAACTGGGTTGGTTTGGAACAAGATGGCAAGTGTAACAACTGACGGAGCTCGTGCTTTGACTGGAAACAATGTAGGTCTGGTAAAGTTGATAAGTGGTAAGATTACAGCAGAATATCCAGACCACATATTATTACCACTTCACTGTGTGATTCATCAAGAAAGTCTGTGTAAAACTGTTTTGAATATCAAGCATGTTAATGACCCAGTTGTCAGTGTCATGAACCTCATCAGATCAAGAGGACTTAATCACAGACAGTTCAAGGCATTACTTGACGTTTTGGAAAAGCTGAAAATTCCAATGTCCTTTACCACACCAGTGTTCGATGACTGAGTCTCGGCAAGGTGTTGAGGCGAGTGTGGGAACTCAGAGAAGAAATAGTGATGTTCCTAGAGATGAAGGGAATGAATGTGACTTTAATACTAACATTGTCAATAAAGAGTGGAAGTTAGACTTCATGACTGCCATTGAAATTATGGAAAAGTTAAATTAACTGAATGTCAAACTTCAGGGCAAAGGTGTATGTACATGTACAATAATTTCAGGCAAAACTCTCACTGTTCTCCAGACAAGCAAGTGAAAAAAGATTTTGTTACTTCCCTTTACTGGAACAAGAAACCATTTCTGATCAAAAGTACAAAGCCCAATTAGATGTATTAATTGAAGAATTTGGATGGAGATTCCAAGATTTCAAGAACTTAGAGTCACAGTTCAATATTCTCAGTTCCCCTTTTAGTGCAGAAGCTGATACAGCCACAGAGGACATACAGTTGGAGCTGCTTGACTTACAAGCAGATCATGACCTGAAAGAGAAATTCAATTCAGATGATTTGCTGGATTTCTATGGATCTTTATCACAAGAATCATTTCCCAACTTGAAATACTTTGCAGCTAAACTTTTATCATTATTTGGATCAACAAACATTTGCGAACAAGCATTCTTTTGCTTGAAGATCAACAAATCTATGAATAGGTCTTTATTGTCGGACTGCAACTTGCATGCTGTCATGCGAATTTCAACAAGTAAACTTGCTCCAGATTTCAAGAATATTGTCAAAAATTGCAAGCAGTTACATACATCTCATTAGAAATCAACAACTATAGTGATAATGTAGTCGCTGTGTGTCTAAATTAAAGCCATTGATAGATAATAAAGAATATTTGTTATAATAATAAGTTGTAAAATCTTGTTAACAAATGAGTAAAAAATTTTTTCCATTTTGTCAAATATAATTATGAGTGTATAAGTAAAATAAAATTGCAACAATTATTTATTTATACTGCTTAATAACCTATAAATAATTAATAATTACTTATTGTGATAGGTTGCTATAAACAAAATGGACATTATATATATATATATATATATATATATATATATATATATATATATATATATATATATATATATATATATGTGTGTGTGTGTGTGTGTGTGTGTGTGGGTGTGGGTGTGGATGTGTGTGTGTGGTGCGAGGAAGTGCAACCTAAAGACAAAATGTCGTGGCAGGGCAGACCAGCTGGTCTAGGATCGAAGCTCCGACAGGCGGACAGTTAGAGCACTGCTTTGCTGATCCTGCAGCTTCTGCAGCTTGTCTTGTTCCAGATGTAGAGGTGTTACCTTTCCTCTGGAGTGAACTAGGCAGGCCGAGAGAGGGATCATGCTGCATGGGCAACACATGATCTCTATATTTTAGCCCAGGCTTTCTGCTATGGAGAGGCAATAACTCCATCCCTGGTCTTAACCGGTCTCGGAATCAAAGCGAGAGGCAACTGTTACGGGTTATAAGTCCTTGTCAGTTGGCGTAGACATGGGGCGCCACGCGTTGCCTCTGACGGTGGGAGACACCTACAGGTGTCACTGATCAGCTATCGCCCGCCTCAAGCTGGTCAGCCCCCTGCCAATTAGGTGCTGATCCGCCATAGCCTGCCTGCTTCAATGGTGCTTGGGGCTAGGACAAAATCTGAATCGCAGGCTGTAAAACCAATGCACCAGGTACTAATGCAAAGAAAAATAGAAACCTCAAGCTACGGCTTGCAACTTGGAACTGAGAACCATGTGTCCATGATTTTCCACTAACTTGACCAATATTGATGATGTGAGAAAAACGGTTGTGTTTGATATCGAACTCAATCGTCTTAACATTGATATTGCTGGCCTGCAGGAGACTCGCCTCGCTGAGGAAGGGTCACTCAGTGAAAACAAATACACTTTTTTTGGAAGGGTAAAGAGCAGGCAGAACAAAGGCAACACGGTGTGAGCTTTGCAGTGAAGAATTCGCTACTGGGAATGATTGAAATTCCAGCTGGTGGAAAGAAAAGATATTTATCCCTGGGCTTGGCAACCTCTTGTGGTGTTGCCACCATTATTACTGCATATGCACCGACACTCGATTCTTTTGATGATGTGAAGGATTCGGTCTATGAGGATTTAGACTCCTTGATCAAGGCAGTTGCAAAATCTGACTACATTTATATGCTCGGTGAGCTTGAATGAAAATGGGAAAGGCCGCTGGAGCATTGCACCAGAAATGACCTATGTATTACAAACTCCTTTTAAAAAAAAAGAGCTGCATAAAGTCACATGGAAACATCCAAGATCCGGCCATTGGCACCAGCTGGCCTTCATCATCACACGGAGACAACATCTGAACCATATATCATTGACTCGAAGTTACCACAGTGCTGACTGTGATACGGATCATTCTTTGGTTGTTGCAAGGGTTAGACTGAGACCAAAGAGAATCTACACAGCTAAACACAAATGTAGATACAGGATTAATATGATTAATACTCACGATAATTAAAAGTGCTTTCAGTTTCAACAGCAACTTGAAGACGCTATCACTGATACACCAGAAAATTGTACTGTAAGTGAAAAGTGGGATCAACTTAAGGAAACTCTTTATAAAACTGCCGCAGGAGGTTACGGCACCGTGGATCATAAGAGGCAGGACTGGTTTGCGGCAAACAGCCAGTCTCTGCAGCCCTTGATTGATAAGAAGAAGATAAATCTCTTAAGAAACAAGGAAAGACCAACGCGTAACACTCTGAGTGAGCTAAGACAAGCTAGGAAGGATGTGCAAAAGGCTGCCAGGCAGAGTGCACATGATTATTGGATCAAGTTATGTGAGTCCATTCAAATCGCAAGTGATAAGGGAAACATCAGAAGCGTGTATGATGGAATAAAGAAAGCCTGTGGTCCAGTGATCAAAAGAAGTGCACCATTGAAAACCGTGACTGGCGAAATCATAACAGATAAGAAACAGCAGATGGACAGATGGTAGAGCACTATTTTGAGCTTTACTCAAGTGAGACCAAACTAGCGGATGATGCCCTCAACGCCATAGAGGCTCTACCAACTCTTGATAACCTGGACACACGTCCCACCATAACAGAAGTTAAGTGTGCTGTAAATGAACTTGCATCTGGCAAGGCTCCAGGTAAGGATTGAATTCCAATAGAGTTTATCAGGAGTGGGCAAGACACACTCACTCTACAGATCCACCAGCTAATAGAGCTATGCTGGCGAGAAGGACAAATCCCACAGGATTTCAAAGATTCAAGCATCATAACACTGTACAAGAACAAAGGTGATCGGAGCGACTGCAACAATTATAGGGGTATCTCACTTCTGTGTATTATTGGAAAAGTATTTGTTCTGCGCAGAATTCAAGTCCTAGGAGATCAAGTCTACCCCGAATCACAGTGTGGCTTTCGGCAGAACCGTTCTATCACTGATATAATATTCTGATTGCGACAAATGCGAAAAAAATTCCGTGAACAGAATCAACCACTGTTTATTGCCTTCATCGACCTCACAAAGGCATTTGATTTGGTCAGTCGTGAGGGTCTGTTCAAGGCACTAAAGACGATTGGCTGCCCACGAACTCTTCTACCCATTGTGGAATCGTTCCACACAGGCATGAAGGGTATAATCAAGTTTGATGGTGCAACTTCAGAAGAGTTTGAAATCAAGAGTGGAGTTAAGCAAGGTTGTGTACTAGCTCCCACCCTCTTTGTTATATACTTTTCACTTCTACTGAAATATGCCTTTCGTGATCAAGATGATTGTATATAAATTCACTCACGCTCAGATGGCGGCCTCTACAATGCTTACAGATTGAAGGCCAAGACCAAAGTTAGGAGGGTAATGATCAGAGAGTTGCTTTTTAGATGATGCTGCAGCTACGACCCACTCTGAGGAAGAATTACATTGTCTACTGTCTTTACCTTCCATGCTTGTTCTAAATTTGGTTTAACAATAAGCAAAAAGAAGACTATGAAAAAGAAGATTATGTCACAAGGTGCACATGGGGTACCATCAATCTTTATTGACGACGCCGAACTAGAGATTGAAGACGATTTTACATATCTTGGATCAGTGGTAAATAGCAAATTATCCCTAGATCAGGAAATCAACATTCGGATTGGTAAGGGAGCAACAACAATGAACAAGTTGAGAAAAAGAGTCTGGGAGAAAAGGAAGCTTACTGCCAAAACAAAAGTCCTTGTCTATCCAGCCTGTGTCCTTAGTACTCTCCTTATGGCAGTGAAACCTGGATAACTTACTCACACCAAGAGAAACGTTTAAACAGCTTTCATGTGCGGTGTCAGCGAAGAATTCTTGGTATTAAGTGGCAAGACAAAATCACAAATACTGAAGTATTGGAAAGATCAGGTTGTGTGACGGTTTATTCCATGCTCAGTCTTCATAGACTTAGATTGATAGGACATCTTAGGAGGATGGATGATGGTAGAATACCAAAGGACATCTTTTTTTGGTGAATGACATACAACTACGATACAAAGATGTGTGTAAACTGGACATGATTGATACAGGCATTGATAATGCACATGGGGGAGTGGGTGGGGGGGGGGGGGGAACTGAACTGTTTGCATGGAGGGCAAACATCAGAAATGGAATAAAGACAAAGAAGAAAATTATTGCAGATAAGTCACACAACGAGCGTGTGAGACGTAAGATGGTGCATGATGGTTGAAATGACCACGTGTTCACATGCACCGACTGTGAAGGAACATTTACAGCGCGAATTGGCTTTAGCAGTCACATTCGCAACCGCCATGGGTAAAAGTTATTATGTCTTTGTGAAGCACAAACTATCGTCTGTCAAGACGGCAAGGTGTAAATGATTTATGTATATATAGCCAATTGGGTCCCCTCAAAGGGATGTGCAAATGAAGATTCTGGTTTTCAGCATACCTATCTTGTACTATCAAGAGAAGTATCTGAACGTCAGACGAATTTGAACATAAGCCTGAAAGAGACTGATTATAGCTACCTCAACGTTGGCCTATCTTTAGATGAACGATGGCCTACATCAGGGGTCACCAAACTTTTTTCACGGCGGGCCGGATAACCGACAAAATGACGAGCGCGGGCCGGATACTCATTCTGTACAATACTTACGCCGTCTCCGTGGCAAAGTTCCTACCGACTCGGTTCGTAATCCCGTATACCCGCGTTCGAAACACAGCTGCACGCGATTTGGCAGCAGACCGCGTTGCGTTGGTTTGTTACGCTATGGTATGGGTGCCGGTCGTTCAGAAAACAATGGCATGCTACTGAACGTAAACTTGCCAAGACATCAACAACAGCAAAAAATGCTGGTGTTGACTGCGAACGTCCTGTAAAGGATATGCAACTTACTCTAACAATACTTGCAAGCCAGAACAAAAGCTCTGGTAACAACTAAGTTAATCATGGATGAGTGGCGTGCAATGCACAAAAATCAAAGACAACCAACATATTTATGTACTTTAAAAAAGTTATCAAAGAAGACGACGTTAGCAAAAAGATACATCAGACCTTGTGTGCACATATCCGAATCTCACAAACTAAGCAGCAAAAGACGGTTAGTGAGATTTGTGAAACTGATATTTAGCTTTCAAGATATCATCAATGTTTGATTTGGATAGCTGCATCGAATCAAGAGAATTGCTTTCAAATGTTCATCAATCTATCTCGTTCGATGTGTTGACTTCACATACTTCACTTTTGAAAATGTTTGCTCACAGAAATAAGTTGTTCAAAACACTGGTGCCATACCAGCTGCAAATTCTTCAGTTTTGGAAACTCAACATCAGATAAGCAGTGGTAAAATTCAAGAAGTGTTCCTTCTCTGTGCTTCTCATTCAACAAGTCATTTGCTTGCAAATCAATGAACTCCAACTGTTGTTCGACTGGCACATCATCAAGGTTACACTCAAGCGAATTCTTCTGTTCTAGAATTCTAGAACAGAAGAATTACTCTGTCAGTTTTGTCAAGATCTGAAAATCTCTCCAAAAATGGTTTTTCTAGTCACGAATAATTTTTCTTTTCGGAAAATCGAGGTTGACATCTTCAGGCGATTGTAGCGCAAAACTCTTTTAAACTGTGAAAATCAGAAAAGATTTCTCCTTCCATTTGTGCTTCAAACAATGACAGCTTTCTCCGAAATCCTTTGATGATTCTGTAGAGATCACAGACGAGGTTTGTCTTTCCCTGAAGTTTCAAATTCAGTTTATTCATGTGGGATGTGATGTCGATCAAACGTGACAACTTTGTGACAGCCAGGTAGGATCTGACAGCTGTTGATCAGCTCTATCCTTTTCAGTGAGGAAAACATCTATTTCGTTTCGGAGCTTGTAAAAACGAAACAGGACTTTACCGCATCTGAGCCACCTCACTGATGTGTGATAAGGCAAGTCATAGAATTCCGAATCAATTTCTTCAAGAAAATCCTGGAACTGACGGTGATTGAGTGCATGTCACCAAAGGAAGTTCACAACAGAAACGACTGGTTTCAGTACACAAGAAATATCTAAGTCTTTCTCACAGATTGCTTGTTGATGTATGATGCAGTGTATGAACAGGGCACCCGGAAGTTGCAAATATTCCAAATGAGTCCCGATCTTCCCCATCCGAACTTTCTTCACTCCAGCCATATGTGTTCCTACATCAACTGTAACACCTCGAAGTTGATTCCACTGAAGGTTATAGTTTTGCAAACCCTTTTTGCACTTCCATGACAATGTCTTTTCCAGTTGTTGTTCCAGGCATGCTGCAAACGGATGCCAACTCTTCCGTTACCTGAAAGTCCAAATTGATACCACGAAAGAACACGAGAAGTTGTGACGTACTCGAGATATCAGTTGACTCATCCAACGCCAAAAAATACCTTAAAAAGTTAATAGTTTTCTCGCGTATCTGTAGCACTATGTTCTTTCCAAATGCTACTGTTCTTCGCACAACTGAACTTGCCGAAAGTCTGATAGCTCCAAAAAAACGGCTTTCTCAGGACACAAGTCATTTGCTGCTTTCATCATGTACTCTTTAATGAAGTTGCCATCAGTCAACGGGTTTCCTCGTCTGCCATCTTATGCACTATTTTGTAACTGTACGAGTGAAAGATTCATTTTCAGCAAACTTTCTCGTGAAGAGATCTCGTTGTGTTTCTAAACGACGTTTCATGGACTCATATTTCTCAGAGCGCAGCTTTCGAGAAAACTGTGAATATGTTGATAGATGTTTTGTTTTGCAGTGACACCGAGGATGTACTCTTTCAAAACTGCAACACTTTCTATGCATATCACGCAACTGTTTTTCTGGTCCTTTGTTTCTACAAAGAAGTACTTTAACTCCCATTCTTAATTGAAAACGCGATACTCGGCGTCCACATTGCTTTTCTTAGTAGCCATAATGAAGGGTGAAGTATACGGGATCTGAAAATGAAAAAAGACATTGAATTAGAAACATAATTAAAATCCTATTGAAACACAGGAAAAGTAGACGACTAGGGGTCACTGGTGAAGCTACTGCTCACCAAAAGTATGTATAAAGTTTATATGTACCTTTGGTAATAGAATATATCACATAATAAGCTTTGCAAAATATATAAATAGGGCCGGCCTAAATAGAGCAGAGTTTTTCAACCGGAGTTCCGCGAGTGACAGCCAGGGGTTCCGCCGAAACACACCGAAATCGCCTAAATGCAACATTTCTGCCCATCTAGTTTATTACGTAAAGTAGTACAGGCACTTGGATCATCGCACAGAGTTCCCTGAGAAACGTAAACATATGCGTAAGGATCTGCTCCAGCAGAAAGGTTAAAAAACACTGGCCTATTGACTAGCTGGATTGTTGTTTGGCCATCAAGAATGATGATGACCATTCATTTCATCCAGTGGGGTTGAAAGTATGGAGACGTGAGTTCTAAGATGGCTGATAAGGCCTATTTTGGCTTGAAATGTTCTTTGACAATGTGGACAAAGAATGCTTGACGTTTCTGGAGGAGGATTTCCTGTAGAGGTTTTTCTGTTCTGTCTTTTCTTCGCAGCTCTTGCAGTCTTTGTTGCCTCACAAGTTACTGCACCCTTGCGTAATGATGCACGTCACGAACTTCGGTCTCTGGCTGCAGTCTCCCAGGTATCATGATGAATTCCAAAAGCATTCAGTGAGATTTTCAGAGTGTCTTTAAAGCGTTTCCTCTGGACTCATTGGGAGCGTTTACCACAACGCAACTCGCCGTAAAAAATTCGTTCAGGGAGCCTGTGATCTGGCATGCGAGTCAAGTGACCAGCCCAGCGAATCTGATTCTTCATTAGCAGAGTGTGGATACTGGGCATGGACTCTCTTTATAGGACTTCAGTGGGTCCTGTCTTGTCATTTAATCTTCAGTAGCTTCCTAAGGCAAACTGTGTGGAAGTGGTTTAATTTCCTAGCGTGTCGCTGATAAACAGTCCAGGTTTCACAAGCATATAGCAGTGTGGATAATACAACTGCTTTGTAGACTTTCAGCTTTGATTGCTGGCTTATTCTATTTCTGTCCCATACATTCTTGTACAGTCTGCCTAAGGCCTTTGAGGTTCTTGCATTCACTTCATCATCAATTGTGGCAGCTTGTGACACAGTGCTGCCAAGATAGGTGAATTTGTCCACAACATTTAGACTATGAGCATTCACTTTGATATTCGGTACAGTTTGGTTATTCCCTGGAGCTGGCTGGTACATAACTACAGTCTTCTCCAAATTGATATTGAGCGCAAAGTTGGCACAGGCATGTGAGAAAGCTGAAACATTATGTTGCATGTCCTCCTCTGAGTTGGCGTACAGAGCGAAATCATCAGCAAACAGGAGCTCTCTGACGGTGTCGTTGTTAATTTTGGTTTTAGCTTTCAGCCTTCTGAGATTGAATAACTTTCCATCCATGCGGTAGTTGATGTCTATTCCAATGTCGTCGTTCTCGAAGGCATTCATCAACATGGCTGGGGATATTCACACTTGTAGTTCACAGGCCAAAATAAAAGAAAAGTAAATATTTCTAGAACATCGGACCTCTGTTGACAGCGGACGCATCTGGGGAAGAGAAAGATGCGCGCGCGTGTGTTTGTGTGTGTGTGTGTTGCCATGGAAACCATGGTAACGTCAGAGCGTAGGTGGCGCTACCACGAACCAGGGAAGGACTTGGGATGGCGCGAAATAAGCAAACATTACAATAAACAATAAAATCTAGATACAATAATTTATAATTGAAAATAGTAAACTTAAGACACATAGCCGCCAGGAGGTCTCCGCACGTGTGAAGATCTCCTATTATTCTAAACATAATATTTACATTTAAATTGTATCACAACCTCTCGTGTTCCATACGTCATATCAAGCAAGTTCGAGTACCGTCGGCGGGCCGGATGAAATGACGTCGCGTGCCGGATCCGGCCCGCGGGCCGTAGTTTGGTGACCCCTGGCCTATATCTATATGTGAATATCTACCTCAACGATTGCCTATATCTACATGTGCACTCTTAGACTGATATATTATGGCTACCTCAATGATGGCCTATATCTATATGTGAATAATAACTGACTGATTATGGCTACCTCATCGATGTCCTATGTCTACATGAGACTCTTAGTCTAGAAGATATGAGGGTTATTTTATCGATGACCTATGTCTATTGGATTCATGATTGACTATATGATTGAAATATGAACTCTTACACCAACAAGAAGTATACACGTCCTCTAAGACTAGCAATATAATATTTAATGCGAAATGTAATCTCAGATCTCGTTGGGACTGAACCAGTCCGTGTTAGAACTCAGCCAATAGGTTGGACATTCATCATAATTATGGCGACACTGTTGGTACGTCCTTCACCGACCCTAAACGGTCATATGAACAATTTTTTTTTACCAGTTAGAGATACTCAGCTCCATCTGAGGTGTTCATACTAGCTTGGTGCAGCGGGAGATTCTTTATGCCATACGATTCTCCCAATTGGTCGTTGACTTGTGATTGACTACGTGTGGGCTATGTCACCGAAAGACACCTCGTCATCGACTTATAGAGAACGTGATCCTTTTGGGAACTGCGGAGGATGGCAATTCCAAGGTACTTATCCACGTGAACGGGGACACTACCGAAGGCTACGGCAAGTCTACTGTCAGCTCGAGGGGAACAAGATCCGGTGAGGAACTTGTGTCGACTGGACAGACGCACACTACGAAGTCTCACTGGCCTGATGATGACACTTGGGTCATCACTACTTAGCCGACATTCCTTTGTCTAACTTTGTATATAGACTATTCTCTATCCCGATCTCTATCCTACATCGGTACGCTCTTGTACATTAAAGTTCTCAATTGTTACCATGTCTTTACTTGATGTGATGTGTGTCGTCTGGACTGAACTCCCTGAGGGAAGGTGTGGGGGGGGGGGCGGGGGGGGGAACTAATGAGAGAGACAGGAGACGTCCAGAATTGGTCTTGGGTTAAGTTAGATGCATGATACTTGGTTGGGGTTAGTACAGAGCGGGAAGGTCTAAGAACGGGTGGTCTTGTTACAGGTATAAAGACAATAGCATTGGAAGCAAAGGTGCCATGTAGACTACATCTCGACCTGTGGTATACATATAATAGCATTGGGGACAAAGATGCCATGTCGAGTACACGCAGAGGAACCTACTGGGCACCAGGTCATTTTTGATGACCGTTAATGGCCGAAACATTCACGGAAGGGGACTACTTCTGACGATCAGAAGCCTCCTGTCGCGCTTCCTCAACAGCAAAGTGTTTATCACTTGAAATAAAGAGATCACATAGAATACAGGATACAGGCAGATCGACCTTCAGGGCCCCAGATGACCTTTGATAACAGAAAAAAACATGAGATCACGTGACAGTTCAAGGTCGCCTCTACACGTCTGCTGGAGTGTTGGGTACATGGTGCTAGCCCCATATTGTCATAGATGAATGGGCACTCGGTGAATCACGTGCTCAAGGTTACACTGTTGGCCTGTACTGGCAAGTACACTTCCATCCACCCATCATATGCCATGCCGATAAGCGTGGGCGGTCATGTTCTGCCATCTTGCTCGATCACCAGAGTCGTGGATCAAATCCGTGTTCTTGTCTCGACCATGCCACGTGGCCAGTCCATCCAGGTATTTACTTCTCGGTCTTCCCCTTGGTCTCTTCCCTTTGATCTTGCCAGATGTCGCCAAGTTCTCTACGCAATTTCTTCTCAAAACATGCCCAAAACATTTTGACTGTCTACGTCTAATATCTCTAATGAGTTTACGATCGTCATTTGTTTCTTGAAGGACTTGTTCATTGGTTATTCTGTCTGTCCATGTGTTTCTTTGCATTTTTCTCAGAAACCACATTTCCACAGCCATCATATCAGCTTGACTGCTCATTGTCCATGCTTCACATCCATACAAAAGTGTAGATTCTATTTAGCACTGCAATACTCTTTTTATTGGTCAGTATGTTTTTCATCTTGCAAAAGGCTACCTTCGCATTGGCGATTCTTGTTCTAATCTCTTCAAGGCATCTCCCATCAGATGTTATGACTGTTCCGAGATAACTGTATCATTTCACTTGCTTAAGACTATGCCCATTTACTCGTATATCACATTGTGGTATTTCCTTCTTGCCTGTGATGAGGCATAATCTGTTAGTGTAACATGTAAACATAATCTAACATCGGGAATTACCAACGGCTATTAATAAGTTATTGGTTTGCCTGGAAAATGACACATACATTGATCTGTATTACCTGTTTGTGTAACCAACGGCTATTAATAAGTTATTGGTTTGCCTGGAAAATGACACATACACTGATCTGTATTACCTGTTTGTGTAATCCAGATGAGTAAGTGTTTCCGTAGAACACGTTTAGACTGACAAAATAGTGCAAGACGCACATTTACTGTCGTTAATCTTCACTCATAGAAGTAGTCAAAAGAAGAAGTTAGAGACAGCTTGATACTACAAACATTGAAATCTATAACAGTGATCAGATTACGACTGGAAAATTCCGCCGACAGATGTTGACAACTCATCGCTGAAGGAATATCTTCTTCGACGTGCGACTAACTTGCAACTACGGACGAGTGGTCTAGTGCAAGTATGTGTGTGTTGTAGAGTGTCCGTGCGTTATAAGCTTGTTTTGTTTTTTACCTAAGCCAGCATGGACGCGGACAGGTAAGTAGATAAGTCAATACAGAACTATTTGACATGCTTTAACGTAGATTTGGTGTATGGTTCTTACCCATATTTGTATAGAGCAATCGGCGCTCGGTGCACCATGCGGTCTGTATCATACCGACTGCCTTGGCTTCCCACGACATTTCCTGGTGCACATTTTAGGCTGAGTGGACAATGGGAACCCTGGCCAATTTTAAAATTTCGACCCACCCTCATACGGATGGAACCCACAACATTATCACGGCTTCCTGTAAATAGATGGTATGAATTAATTTTCGGACTCCGCACAGGACACAGCAGACTGAAGTACCACAAATTTAATAAACCAAATATAGGAGATACTCATGAATGTCACTGTGGAACTTGTAAAATGATAGCTAACCATTTGCTGCGGAAGTGTTCAACATATCCGGAATACTGAATAGTATTCTGGCCTACACCCACTTCCCTCTATGTGAGGACAAACTACACGGAGATTATAATGGGGTCGACCATGTATGGGTCACAGCACTGAAGCTATGCTTCTCTAATAACATAATTTAGGCTTATAATTGAACACAACCCACTACTGGCAACGCCGATCGCATTCTGGTGTGAACCTAAGGCCTATCCACGTCAATATGGAAGCACTATACTCGAGTTTCGCCCTCATTTGAGCTCGTCAGTAGTGCATATCAATATTTAAATTTCAAATCCCGAAACAACCACATAATCAATTATAATTGAAAGCCAGTTAATCAACTCATTGGGATGCATCCTTAAAGAGGGAATCAATACTGTTGTAGATGGCACTGTATAACTCTGCTGACTTCCCATTATATATCAATATCTAACTGTTTGCACAATTTCGGCTCCACATTTTCTCATTTGGCACCTTTCTCTGCTGAACTTCTGCGCCGTCTTCCTGACAACGAAGTATGTGCCTAGCAACAGGTCACGCCCAAACGTTGTCTGTTTGCGTTTAAATTTTTTTACATGTTCTAATTTCATGTTTTTCTTTAAATCTGTTTTTGTTCTTCCTTATGAAGAATAGTATAATCGAAGCGCCGTTCATTTTTATTTTATTATATTTTGGGATAATTGTATTTCGGGGAGGGGATTTCCCCCTGTGATTTATGTTTACCTTAGTGGAGATCTTTGTAACGTATGTACATTTTTTCCGTGGTTAGTATCTCTCAATTTTTCGCAGGAGTTACAAAAACCCAACTGGTTTTATTTCATACATGGATATGACGACAAGCTTAAGCTGGCTGCTGCTTTGTTGGAATTAATTCATACTGACATCTAAAGACGAACCATGAAGAAGATAGATTAGCAAAGGAAAATGGAAGCCTAACTCAGCCTGGTGTAGACGTAACCTTTGATGAGGACAAGAGATTTGTAAGGAGCAATTATAGAACCATGTGAAGATCTCAGCATCTAGGTCACCAGAAAGACTATCCAGGTCACCATACACAGCATCCAGGTAACTAGAAAGAGGATGCATATTACCAGCTCCACCGAAATAAACAAGTTACAATCTGCAGACTTCGGACTGGCTACAACAGAATGAATTATCACTTGTTTAAACAACTAAAGATAAAACATACTGATGGATGTAACTGTGGAACTAGTAAAATAACAGCTGAACATGTGTTTACAAGAGTGTCCAACATATGCAAAACAGAGAAGTAGTTTGGTCTACAGCTGCTCCACTTCAGGACAACATCTGTGGGAATATCAATAAGTTTAAGTAGGCTGTTGCTGTTTATGATTTACTAGTCAATGTTTATGTTCAATAGTTTTTCATTGCTTTCTGAACGACCGACACTCATACCACCGGAATCAACGCAAGGTGGTCTACTTCCAAACCGCATGCAGCTGATTTCGAACCCTGGAATCGACATGTTGGGGATTTGTGAAACGCCTTCACTATCCCTAAGCCACAACCTCGGCTACATATAAATAATTATAACTTTTTTCTAAAACAGGTTACGTCGTGCACCACACATTCATGATTATCGTGATTATCGCCATCATCATTACTATCATTATCGCATCATAATTATCATCATTAACATCATCATCATCATTATCATCATTATCAACAGCACCATGATCGGTATTATCTTGATCATCATTGTCATAATTATTGCCATCACTACTATCACCTTTATCGGCAACAGCATTACCATCATCATTATCATCATGTTCATTATCATCATCATTAGTTTAGTTTAGTTTAGTTGTTGGATCAACATCGGTTGATCACACCGATTTTTCGCACACGGTTTAACTCATAAGTGCTCCATTTTCCTCCTAACTCAAACCTGAGTCTGGAGAAACTCAGCTTAATGCACGAACTCCGTTGCATCGGCGAGGATCCTGAAGTACTTTGGGTAGATTTTTAACTACGAAATTTTGCCCGGGCAGCCGTTAGGCTACTATTTTTCGATTTCCAACTGCCAAGGGATTTTTTACGTGCGCAACAATACACATGGGCGTCCGATCTCACTACCCAGAGACCAGGGGAAATTTTATTACTGGAAGTCCAGGTGGATTTTTTAAATAAATCCCGGTCCTCACCGGGGCCTGACCTCCAGCACTCGAGGCGGACACCATACCTCGAGACCACTCAGCCCCCCAGTTGTACATAACATGGTACCCACATAACAATTAGTTGCATATCCTTTACGAATACGTCGTACTTCATAGTAATAAAAACAATCACATACAGAGATTCTGCAAAACCTGGGAATGAAAAAAGAGATTATGAAAGAAGCAAAAGAGAGGCGTGTGAAATATTTCGGCCACGTTAAAAGACATAACATTCTTATAAAAAACATTATAGAGGGTAAGGTTGAAGACAAGCGAGCAAGAGGTGGACAACGATACAAGTGGGAAGATAATATCAAGAGATGGACGAACAGCGGTCTGATAGAATGTACAATCTAGACAAGAGACAGACAATGCTTGGGATCCATTGCAGCCAACCTTCATTGTGGAGAAGGCCCGATTGATTGATTGATTGATATCTTTTACAAGACGTCGCAATCTACCCTGAAGTTACGTTCAGTAGTTTGCCATTGCTTGCTGAACGACCGGTACTCATATCATTATGTCCCACATGCCATATATAAGTATAGCACTGCCCCAGGTCTCATAGAATTACGACACAACTAAGGGGCATATTACGCAAGTGGAGAATCACTGGTGTGTGTCAACACGCTTGATGTAAATTAGCGACATGCATTTGTCGCTACTCCCACCGGTTGTGTATCAGCTACATTCGCTACCGCCATGGGTTGTAGTTCTTACGCCTATTTGAAGCACAATGTTCCAATATTCTCATGCCACCAGGTGCATTAGGTATATGTTGCTAGCCGGATATGTTTCAGCAGTTGTCACTTCATGTGTTCAGTCTCACCCCGGCCGCCTTTACTTCCACGCACACCTCCTAGTACCAATATAAACTAGGTTAACCAGGCAAGGAGAGTACATTTTTAAAATCCATACCTATAATTAGTGTTGATTTACATCTTGATAAGGTGAGTCGTAGTAACAATGGAAATATGTTCCTTTCGGTTTCAGATTTTATTGGAGCGAAAAAAAGAAGTATGTAATTTGCACCATTCTGACAAGCACGGCAGAGATTGAACAAAGTGGTTGTTCTTACAGTCAGAAGAAGAAGTCAGAATATATACAAGAGCAAGTCAGGTAAGGTCGTGTTCTTAGATTGCAGTGGAAGGAAAACGGATTCATAAGATATTACAGACACTCAAGAACGGGGTCCTGATCGGGATGTGTGTGCAGTATCTCAGGGTGTCTTTTGTATAGTGTATCCCTTCAAGTTTGCTTATATTAAATATATGTAACGCATTTAGTGTGTATATGGCATTTAGTATCCTATAAAGTTTACTTAATTTATGTGTGTAAAGTGCTCAGTGTTTCTGTTGTAGTGTGTAGTTCATCAATTGTTGTTATGCCTGGCATCTTCTATAGCAGGCATATCATGACAAGAGAAGAGCGTTCATAAATAACGATGTCAAAAGAGGGAATTGAAGGAAATGTTACATGGTGTGGTCAAGGACATATGCTAGTCCACTTCAGCCATACAAAGGGATACATCCGTGTGAAATGATGTGCTAGAGAGGAGAGTGGTGGTGGATAGTGTGCACAATTATGTCAAAGTTATATCTGGGTTTAGACATGACTCGAACAAAACTGTAATAGTGAGCAGTGACAAAAAGTAACAGCAGATCTTGGAACATCATTATAGCTGATTTCACTGCAGATATCGTACTTGACGATGATGGTGATGATGACAATAATGATGAAAATGTTGATGTTGATGATTCCTTCCATTCTCCTCCCATCCACGCACCGAGGAGCGCAATTGGAAGGGTACAAGCTTTATCCTCGTGCGAGAAAATGCAACCTAAGACTAAATGTCATAGCCGGGCAGACCTGGCCCTAAACCTTGGTCGGCAACTGGTCTAGGGTCGAAGTTCCGACAGGCGGACAGTTAGAGTATTGCTTTACTGATCCTGTTGTTTCTGCAGCTTGTCTTGTTCCAGATGTATTGGTGTCACATTTCCTCTGGAGTGAACCAGGCAAACAGAGAGCGGGAACATGCTGCACGGGCAACACATGGTCTCTAAATTCAGCTCAGGCTTCATGCGATGGAGAGGTATAACGCAATCCCTGGTCTTACCGCCATGGGTTGTAGTTATGATGTCTGGGGTATCGGGTTTGGTCCTACAGAGAGCAGGTAGTACCGTATACTGTTGTACGGTGGCATTAATTGTTCTGATCCACTCTTTGACCATTTACCCATTTTTTTTTTTTTTTAAACCATAACCCGTAATGGTGTTTCCGCCTTGTCGTGGTGGGGGAGCTTGAGTTTCTCAATGACCCTGAGAGCTATGCCGGCGGTAGCGTAGCTACCAGCAGGGCCTCCAAAGCCGGACAGGTCAAAAGGGTAGAGAATAGACAAAGAGAAACACCCTGGTCCTCCAGGTTGGGGGTTGAAGCGTGGGGTTAACATCCCCACCTTTGTAAAAACCATTTTGTTACGAAACAGATACACGATCCTCGAATTCGGACTGACTTATTTGGACATCGACCTCGGAACGTTAAAGGACTTTTGAGATTTGGAACATGGAATGTACGGATACTATATCGAGATGGAGCGGCCGAAGAATTAACCCGGGAGCTGGTTGAGTATAAAATAGATATAACAGCAATTCAAGAAATAAGGTG
Source organism: Cepaea nemoralis (assembly GCA_014155875.1). NCBI lineage: Eukaryota > Metazoa > Mollusca > Gastropoda > Stylommatophora > Helicidae > Cepaea > Cepaea nemoralis. The sequence continues at coordinate 456,755 of JACEFZ010027460.1, forward strand.
GCCAGGAGAGGGTACTTTAGAGCAAAATGGAATGATTATAATATATGGGGGAAACACCCAAAATAAACATGAATTAGGAACAGGATTTGTCATCAAAAAAGAGTTATGGGGGAACGTTCTAAACTTTAAAGCTGTTAATGATAGGATTAGTAAATTACGAATAAAAGGTAAATGGAAAAATATAACGATGATTAATGTACATGCACCTACTGAAGAGAAAGAAGATGATATTAAAGAAGACTTTTATAATGATCTGGAAGATGTCATAGAAGAAACCCCCAAACAGGACATCCTGATTGTGCTGGGAGACTTCAACGCAAAAATAGGTAGAGAGCAAACTCATAAAAAAGTTGCCGGTATGGAAAGCCTACATACAACTTCAAATGATAATGGATGGAGAGTCATCAACCTAGCAGAAGCCAAAGGACTGCAGATCAGCAGTACCAGACTGCAAAGAAAGGATATACATAAACAAACTTGGAAATCATGTGACAAGAGAACCTATAATCAAATAGATCACATTTTAATTAACAACAAAAATGCATCAAACATACAACAAGTTAGAAGCTATGGAGGAGCTGAGTGCCACAGCGACCACTTCCTCGTTGGGGCAAAATTTAAAATAAAACTTAAGAGAGCTTTCTATGCTAAACTACAAAGGTTACACCCAACATATAACAGAGAAAAACTACAAGAAAGTACAGTCAAAGAGAAATTTGCAGATGAAATAAAATGTAAACTTGAAATTCTACAAAACCCGTTGGAGGAAAGCGTTGACCAAACTTGGTTGAACATCAAGAATACAATTCAATCTACCGCAGAAGAATGTCTCGGTGTGTTAACCACGCATAGAAAGAACAGATGGTTCAATCAAAAATGTGAAGAAGCAGTCATTAGGAAAAAGAATGCCAGACAGTTATGGCTAAATGACATCAACAACATCCAAAAGGAAGAGCAATATAGAAATGAATGTAAAGAGGCTACAAAAATAGTTCGACAGCAGAAGCGAGAATATATGAGTAATATAATCAAAGATATGGAAACTAATCACCAGAAAAACGAATCCAGAAAGTTTTTTTAAAGAACTGAAGTCAATGAAACGAGGGCACCAACACAACACATATGGTTTAAAAGACAAAAATGGGAATATGATAAATACCAATGAGGAAATGTGCAACACATGGAAAGAATACTTTGTTGAATTACTAAATTGTGAAGCTCCAAGTAACACTTTCCCACAGGAAGAGGTTCTAACGTGTGAACCACAAATTGAAGAACCTGCATTTGAAGAAATCCTATATGTAATCACACGACTTAAAAACAATAAGGCAACTGGGGCTGATGGAATTGCTGCTGAATTTATAAAGGCGGGTGGCCATGCATTACATCTAAAGCTATACGAACTAATAATAAAAATCTGGAGGACTGAAGAATTACCCCATGACTGGAAAGAGTCATTATTGATACGTATCTTTAAGAAAGGAGACAAGTTCCAATGTGGAAATTATAGAGGAATATCACTACTGTCCATAAGCTATAAGATACTATCCGCGGTATTACTAAATAGACTAAAACCATATTCAGAAGACATATTAGGTGACTATCAGGCGGGTCTTAGACAAAACAGATCAACAATAGATCAGATATTTATCTTACGACAAATAGCCGAGAAAAATTGGGAATATAAAAGAGATCTCCATAACATTTTTGTGGATTTTAAAAACACTTATGATAGTGTCCATTGGAATAGTCTATGGAATGCTATGCGGGAATATGAATACCAAGGAAGTTAATCAACATGACCAGACTATGCATTGAAGATACTTATAATATAGTAACATATAAAGGCAGGAAATCAGACCCTTTCCAAATAACATCTGGCTTCCGGTGCAGCGTGTGTGGGTTCTCAGTCTGTGTTTTCGTTTTTTTCAATATGGCGGTACAACGTGTGTTCTCCGAGCGGTCAGCAGTCAACCTAATCAGGCGGCGTGGAAGCCGCGCAGGCAAAAGAAGCAAAGTAAGCGTGGTGGTTTGAGACGCTTTAGACTCAAGTGTCACCGTCTAGGACTCAGGAATATCCGTATTCTGTATTGGAACTGTGCCAGTGTAAAACAACGGGGCCCTATTTTAGAAACCCTAGTTTACAGGAACGACATTGTAGCACTCCAGGAGGACGAGACTGGGCGATCAGCTACTCCGAATTGCCGGCTTCACATATTTCTACAACAGACGACATCTGGGATTGGCGATTCTCGTTCGCGACAGCATGGTGGCGTCAGAGCTAGACATGTCCAGTTCGGACAGTGACGATATACAAATACAGGCGTTGAGAGTTCATTCCAGTATACCATTCGTGTTGGTTAATGTTTATGCCCGCAATGATAGTGTGGACGCCCAGAAGTGGCAGTGCTTAAGTGGCATATTAGGCCACGAGAGAAATGTTATTTTCTGTGGTGACTTCAACGCTAAAGGCAGATCATGGGGAAACATTTCCTCCAATACACAGGGGGAGGAGCTCGAGACTGCACTGAAAACCATCGACCTGGTTTGTATCAACAGTGGCTGTGTCACCAGGACAGCAAGCCGTCCAGGCGATGAGGACAGTGCTATTGATCTGGCGCTAGTTTCACCTTTACTCACTACAGTGTGTAGATGGGGTGTCCTAGGACACCACGGCAGCGACCACCACTCTTGCAGCATATTGGTGGAGAAAGGCAGAACCAGGCAGCACAAGCTAAAGGTAAAGACGTTCCAGTATGACAGTACAGGGCAAGATGTGGTGAGTAGAATAAGACGTGACAAGCGCAGAAAGTTTCAGGGCAGGAAAAAAAGCTGGGAGCAGCCACGTGGTGGAGTTTCGAGGTGGAGAAGGCTTGGGTGGATAAGCGTAGTGCTGTAAGGAGATGGCAAAATGCCAAGAAGAACAGAGCTGGTCATCCTAGTCCCTGCTTGCACTTAGAAAGAGAGATGTACACAAAAGTAAGCTATTTCAAAAAAACTGGTCAAGGTGATTAAAAGCGAAAAATGGGCAGAGGTGTGTCAAAGAGTAAGCACAGACAAGTCACTGAAATTGTTCTGGCGACAACATAAAAGCCGAAGCCTGACAAAGACCACAAAAAAATTCAGGGATATCGAATTATAACCATGCAGAATACAATAGTCAAGCTGCTGGAGAAGGTAATTGCCAGGAAAATATCAAGCCAGCTAGAGAGGCAAGGTGTTTTCCCACCTACTCTGGGTGGGTACCGTTCAAAAAGAGAAACCTGGACCAATGCAGCAGTCTTTGCCCATGATGTCTATGAAGGTTTCCACTCAGACACTGAAACCGTTGCTGCAGCGATTGATCTTGAGGATGCATACAATAGAGTACCATTGGATTTTTTAATGTTTCAGCTTCTTGAACTAAACGTAAGTCCATTCCTCCTTAGTTGGATCGCTGCAGCCCTCTTCCAACGGAAAATAGTTTTTAGATGTGGTAGTTGAACTTCGGAACCAACAACAATATATCCTGGCCTACCACAGGGATCACCATTATCTCCGGTACTGTTCAACGCCTACACAGTGAGAATCACCAGTGAGCAGATCACTGGACCTGGCAGGACATTGTCATATGCCGATGATGTTTTGGTGTATCGTCAGGGTAAGGATAGAGAGGAGGTTGGTGTGGAACTACAAACCGAACTCAATCGCATAAGTACTTGGTGTGATGAAGCTGGGGCAATGGTCAACCCAACAAAGGCAACAGTGACTTGGTTCTCGTTGAATAATCATATTGTCAACACTCCAACACCAACTGTAATGCTGTGTTCAGAGACGGTGGAAAGAACGCAGGCAATGAATTACCTGGGGATACGGTTTGATCGAAGCCTTGCTTATAATGTGCACATAGACCAGGTGGAAACAAAGGCCAAGCGTGGTATGGCTGCGATGCGGGTGATGGCGGCAGCAAACTGTGAGCAGCGCCATCTATGTCTTCTGTACGAGGGGCTGGTCATGTCTGTTTTGGAGTATGCAATAGCAATCCTGACTCTCAGCCATAAGCAGATAGAAAGGATGGAAAGGATACAGAATGAAGATATGCGCATTATTCTTGGACGTACAAGAGATACAGCATGCAGGGCGATGCGCTACCTTCTTGATTTTCCAACTATTGAAGAGAGAATACAAGTTTGCAGGGCACGCGCCTACCTCAGAATTAACGCAAACACACAACATCCACTGCATAGTGAAATTAGGAAGGTGAAGGGCAGCAGGTTAAAAAGAGGACGGTTGTGGATGGGTCAAGCTGAAGACATTCTTCAACAGGTGTGTTCACTTGAGGACTTAGAACCTGGCGAGGACTGGGTGCAAGTGCCAACAGACTTCTGCACATCCTTTTCAGTTTGCATCCAACTAGATAGAAAATGCAGACAAGAAAATCCGGCTGCTGTTGAGGCTGAAGTACAAGCGTTGATTTTCGAGAATTCGCTAGACGGTGACGCGGTCATCTACACAGATGGGTCGGTCGTTCGACATGTGAGAAGCTCATGGGCCTTTACAGCTCGGGCCGGAGGGAGAATTGTGAAGGAGGACTCTGGTGCTTTCACTGAAACCACAAGTAGCCTGACCATGGAAGTCATGGCAGTAAGTAAAGCAATAACATGGCTCGAGACACAGACATTCACTAGGGCTTGTTTCCTTAGCGACTCAATGAACATGATCAAGAGGATAGAGGAGGGGTCGATCCGAAGAGAATGGTTGCTGCCTCTGGAGCGGTCTCGGCTGGCAAAGATGTGTTTCATCTTCGTGCCAGGGCATGCGGGAGTACAAGGAAATGAGCGGGCTGACAAGCTCGCAGGTGAGGCTACTGTGGAGGGCGGACGCGCCAGGGACCAGGCTGACATTCTGAATGCTTCTACAAGAAGTAAGACTTTTGCGAGAACCAAGTGATGACTGTGAATCTACAACAATGGCCAGACTGCGAGAACAGCAAATTAAAAGAGGGGTGGCCAAACTAGAACACTACGCAGGAAGCCAAAGAAGATTGATAAACCAACACAGAACTGGCGTCGTTAGCCGCTACACGCTGCGGGATTTGCTGAGGAGGGGATCCGAGCACTTATGGACTGAATGGTTCGATGTGCAATGAGGATGATCTGTCGACTAACTAACTAACTAACATCTGGCTTGAAACAGGGTGATGCACTATCGCCGCTACTCTTCAATCTGGCTCTAGAGAAAGTTGTAAGGAGGGTAAAGGATGAATGTGCTATTGGAGGAACATCCAAGCTGCTTGGTTATGCAGATGATATAGATATTATAGGGGAAAATGAACAAAAGACATTGGAAATATTGACTCACTTAAAGGAAAAAGCCCAACACATGGGGCTGGTTATCAACCACGATAAGACAGAATATATGGTAATTTCAAGAGAAGGAATGGCTAAATACTCTGGCCACATACACATAGATAATATGACCATTAAAAGAACGGAAACATAAAAATACCTGGGTACAATCTTCAACTGCTCCAACATCATAAGGGAAGAAATACAAATTAGAATCAATTCTGGAAATAAGATATACTATGCACTACAATATCTACTAAAATCAAATGCGCTATCTCATAACACCAAAATCACAATATACAAAACACTGATCAGACCAGTTGTGCTGTATGGCTCTGAAACCTGGAGTACAACGAAAGGAGACGAAGCCTTGCTACAAACCTTTGAGAACAAAGTTTTAAGACGCATCTTTGGACCCATTAGGGATACACAAAGTGGAGAGTGGAAAAGAAGAAGTAACAAAGACATTTATGATCTGTTTAAGTCCCCGCTAATCACTGGTATCATGAAGGCTAATAGACTACAATGGCTGGGGCATATAGAAAGAATGGAAGATAATAGGGAAACAAAACTCGCTTACACTCAGGAAATAAATGATCGTAGACCCCGAGGTAGACCAAGAAGACGGTGGAGAGATAATACATATACAGACCTACAAACACTTGGAATCAACGACTGGCAAGAGAAGGTCAACCAGAGAGACGAATGGAGACGGATTGTATCTGCAGCAAAGAACCTCAATGGCTCGGAACGCTGAAGAAGAAGAATAACCCGTAATATAAAAAAAGTCTCTTAAAAGTCGACAGGGTCGGTTTCATTGCACAGGGTTTTATCCCATGTGGCCGGTCTCTTTCCGCAGCACGGAAAGCGTCGCACAAAGCACGAATTCCGTAGCTTTTAGCGACGACCCACAGGAGTCTCCGAAACATTTAACTCGTAAACCGAAGGACGCGGCCCGGAATCGAACCAACAACCTTCGTAGCACGAGTCAAACAGCTTTACCATTAACCTGTAATATATTTTCAGACATTATACTCCAACATTTTTACTACTCTCTCTTGCAATTTTATCATATCCTGGTGTTTTCCATGTTTAGAGGTTGTTAATTTCCTACTAGACGTGATTGTTTTGTTTCCTGTTATTAATTTTACATTTCCATTTTCGCACCACTTAAAAGTAATGAAATTGGTGAACGCCCAATCTTTGAGCAGTTAGTTGCATATCATTTTCAGGAAGTAGAGTCGTCAATTTCATCATCACCGTTCACGTCTCTCCACAGATCTCGGTCTTTGGTGTTCTGGATCAACTCTGCTGATGATATTCCTCCACGGCATCGTCTCTGTCCGTCCAACATTTTTTCTCTTGGTCTGCCCCTGCGTCTCTTCCCCTTGATCTTTCCAGTTGTCACGATGTTCTCTAATGCCTCTCTTCTCATCACTCCAGTAAATTGTTGGCTGTTTGTGATTTACGTTGCAATGTTTACATTTAATATTTTGCCACTGCTTTCTGAAAGACCGACGCCTATTGCCACCGAAATCAACGCAAGTCTGCCTGTTTCCAAATCTTTTGCGCTGATGTCATCCCTCAACTCGGTATGTAACATCATCTAATGGCAAATCAGGAGACGAGATCGAAAATAGACGCAATAAGGCAAACTAACTCATTGGACAAATGACACCAATACTGAAGAACAAACATGCACCAATGAATATACTAAAAGAGCACTGTACAACACAATCGTCCTAAGCTACCAACTGACGGTATATCACAACAAGCAATGATGTACAGACCAAATGGAATGAGAAGAAACGGCCAACTATGTAAACGATAGACAGTGGGGAAATACAGTCTATGGGAATCTCGATATATGAAGCCTATAAACCATAAATAGGAGAATAATAATATGGGTTTGTAGAAGGCAAGGGTGAAGTAAATGCTGCATATACATACATTAACTTGACGTTCTGTAGAAGTAAACAAAGAACTACATCTTTGCTTTATTGAGTAAACAAAGGCTTTCGATATAGTAAGACATGTCAACATGATAAAGATGCTTGCAGATCTACACATTTCTGGTAAATAACTTAGGCTTGTAATATATATATATTTAGTGTGTATATGGCATTTAGTATCCTATAAAGTTTACTTAATTTATGTGTGTAAAGTGCTCAGTGTTTCTGTTGTAGTGTGTAGTTCATCAATTGTTGTTATGCCTGGCATCTTCTATAGCAGGCATATCATGACAAGAGAAGAGCGTTCATAAATAACGATGCCAAAAGAGGGAATTGAAGGAAATGTTACATGGTGTGGTCAAGGACATATGCTAGTCCACTTCAGCCATACAAAGGGATACATCCGTGTGAAATGATGTGCTAGAGAGGAGAGTGGTGGTGGATAGTGTGCACAATTATGTCAAAGTTATATCTGGGTTTGGACATGACTCTAAGAAGACTGTAATAGTGAGCAGTGAAAAAAGTAACAGCAGATCTTGGAACATCATTATAGCAGATCTTGGAAACATCAAGTTACCATAAGGATTGATAATGAAGTAGGTCAATAACAGCCTATTAAGAGAGGTGTGAGGCAGGGATGTGTAATGTCTCCAGATCTGTTTTCCCTGTATAGTGAAACTATTTTCAGAAATGTAGAAGATATGAAAGGAATCATCATTGGAGGACAAAACATCAATAACATTGGATATGCAGATGATACAGTATTGATTTCAGACAATGAGCCTGATCTGCAACATTTAGTAGATGCGGTTGTGCACACAGTGAACAATTTGGGTTGGAGGTAAATTTTAAGAAGACACAGATTATGGTGGTCACAAGAAAGAAGGAAATAACACAATGTAGTATAAATATACATGGGAATATCTTAAACAAGTGAGTCGGTACAATTATCTCGGAACAGTCAAATCATCTAATGGGAGATGCCTTGAATAGATTAGAAAAAGAATCCCCATGGCGAAGGTAGCCTTTTGCAAGATGGAAAACATATTGACCAATAAAAGATGTAAGTTGTAACTAGAAAAAAGAGTGTTGATGTGCTACATAGAACCTGTACTTTTGTATGGATGTGAAGCGTGGACAATGAGCAGACAAGCTGAAAAACATCTGATGGCTGTGGAAATGTGGTTTCCGAGGAAAGTGCAAAGAATACCATCGACAGACAGAATAACCAATGAGCAAGTCCTACAAGAAACATAATGGCCATTTTTACTGGATTCTGATTACCGGCCCCAAGATACTGGCTGTCCGGCCTATGCGAGTTAATTTATTATTCCTGTTTTTGACTGCATTTATGAGCTTTCCTTTGTTTTGTGTTTAGTTCTGTTTCACTTCTGCCACAATCTGTTATTCCATCTCTTTTAATTTTTTTTTTTTTTTTGCGCTCATCCGCTTTGAACTCAAGCGTTGTCCATAACTACTACTTCCAGTAGCACTGGACTGAATTGTGCATGTGGATAAGCTTTTCCTGTTAACAAGTGTCCCTCGCGATCAGGTGAACCCACTCTGACTACTCAGGTACTTGTATTCTACATCCCCAAATCAAGGACGAGAAGTCAACATGTTAGTCCAATTGACCGGTGTAGGGGTTGAACCTGGTACTTCGGCATCAGCACACCGGATATTTAAGAACGAGCGCTCGTATCCATTTAGCCATGCTGAACTCATTATTACCTGTTAACGGCAGGACGGACTAGTTACTTCTAGCAGTTCTCCCTGTAATTTCACTGTTGGTTTGTCCACTGGAACATACAAAACCGAGTGACCAAGTGACACCATTCACACTAAAGATATGTATTCACGTTAATTATGAAGTGAACTTTTGCAATATAACATCATCATCATGTGTCATGCATATATGAAGAATTCACAGGTTCTGAATTGAAGTGCGGACTGAACTGACTTACACGTGTATTTGCTACACACACAATGTCTGGCAAATCAGTCAGCAGTGTTATGTTAGCAGTGTTATGTTATTGAAAGCGTCTCAGTCGCTCGTTCGTCATAATACTGACAAGCAAGTAAGACATGTCACACAATATACATGTCAGTGAGTTTATTACTGATGAAATACATACATCTTCAATGATCATCAGTTGAATTTGACAATATCTAGCAACATTCTATTGTAATAGCTAGCAATACACTCATACGCTCTCGTATCATAGAATTTATATCACAACTAGCGCACAGGGCAAACAATTCCACGCTGCCTTAACAATAGCAAACCACTGTCAGGTATTCGCACTCTCTCTCTCTCTCAAATATCCTCAAACACATCCTTTTGCCACCGCAGTCAAGTCCAGTCTGATCTTTCTCTCAATGAGTCGGTGGTCACGTGGTCCCTGACCCCGGTGTTGTCCGTATTACTCATGCTAAGTAGGATGTCTCAATCTTCTTGGATATTGTACCGTCCTTCACCCGTCCGCTGGTAGCTGGTGTCTGAGGTCGTTCAGTCCATGGTTGGGCTGTCATTCAAGGACGCTGTCCTGTCTATGCCCCATGTCCTGTCTCTCACTGGGTGTAAAGTCCTGTATACTCTGCTTATGCTATACCCATTGTCCTGTCTATGTCGTATGTCCTCTCACTGTCGTGTACTTGGGACTCTTTCAGTTAAATTTGTTGTTTGTAGTTACCTTTGTGCTAATAAAGCGCTTGCTGGCGATTGTTATGCATAAAGTTATCACAAAATAAAAATGCCACGATTTTACACGTATCACATAAACAAACATCACAGGGAAAATAACCCGTTAGATGGCTCGCAATTAAACTAATAACGTGCCTCGAAGTAGTACCCTGCCGTGTGTCTGTGATGTAATAGCCACATCACATTTGAGTAGGCTTGAGAGCAAGGAGGAATAGGTGGCCAAGCTTCCCCTCACTTTGACAAGCATCCAAAGTGAGTTCTGTGGCATACAGTCATTCATGAGTTTATAATCCATTGACATACATTTCTGACATATGCAGTTATTTGTTAATCAATAATTCATTTAAAAAGTCGCTTAAAAGTCGACATGGTCGACTTCATTGCGCCGGGTTGTTAACCCATATGGCTCAGTCTCTTTCCGCAGCGCGAAAAGCGTCGCACAAAGCACGAACTCAGTAGCTCCAGCGACGACCCACAGGAGTCTCCGAAATAAATGCACTCGTGAAACGAAGGACGCGCCCCGAATACGAACCCACAACCTTCGGAGACCGAGGCAGACGGCTTTACAACTTCGCCTCTGAAACTCCCTCAATAATTCATTACCATACATATCCTGCATGTGTTATACTTGTGTTTTACCAGCTAATGTAATAATGTCCCGGGGTAAAGTATCGGCTGTTGCCAGTTTATTTCTGGGTGTCATCGTTTCATCCACATGACAGGTGTCCTTAGAGCCGGGGTAGCCCAGAGTTAGCCCTATAATAGTCCTGTGGTAGACGGTGGTAGCCCACTGGCCAGAACACTTGCCCATCGACCCTGTGGATATGTGTTCGAATACCTATTAATACGATTTTTTTTGTTTTAATTGATCTGGACATCCACGTAGATCCAACCTAATATAAGTACCCGAAAATGTTCGGGGAAGTAAAGACAGCGGATATAATAGAGATCACATCACCCACTGAGTCTGTCAAAGGGGTCTCCGTGGTGCAGTGGTCAAACCGCCTCCCCGCGCTCCATGACCGTGGGTTTGTTTTCGAACTTCGGCATGGGGCTCTTGAGAACATATTGCTTTCGCAATCATGGATCTTATAAAGGTCTGTGGCTGTTCAACGCTTTCGGTAAGTCGCTCTGCAAAACGAAATCTAGCCTTATAGGATGAAACCCAGTGCAATGAAGACGAGGTTCCTTCCTGTAAACCTCTGTTTAAACCTGTAAAGATGGGGGTAGTTCTATACACAAAATTCCCATCAAATCGTGTAAACGAGCCTTTCACATTTCACATTATTCGGCTAACTTCCAGTCCTGTCACAGAGTGTGTCCAGGTGTGAGACAGTCAGAATAACATCGTACCCTACACTTGTGTCTCCTCAGCAGAATCACCAACAGAAATGCAGCGTCTGTGTGTCCTGGTGACGATGGGTGCCTGTCTTGTCGCGTCTGCCCCACAAGATGTTGCTGTGAGAGTTCAGAGAGGGCCAGTCCAACTAGATCTTACCAGCACCGAACTATCCAAGTACGTCAAGTTAAAAAAAGTAAAGTTAAAATAATTAAAGTTAAAATAAGCAAAGTTAAAAAAGTTAAGTTAAATTAAGTAAAGTTAAAAAAGTAAAGTTAACCTTTCGCCTTTCACGCCATTAAGTGTATCTTGATATATGGTGCTGGCCACATATTGTGACATCAGTGGACACTCGGTCGATGACGTTGTCAGTATCTCCTCGCCCGCCTTGACTTTCCAGTCAATGTCCTGGTCAGCATTCCAGGCGGGGTAGATCTGGGAGTCCAGGTCAATGAACAAATAACCCCGCTTCTAATGGGATTCGGAGACTTGACCATATGGCTGTGCCTGCTGGGCACATGGCTCCTGTGGCATGTTTACTAGCGTCATAGGCGAGTTGCCGGGTGTTTCTTTTCTTGGTTATGTGGCTTCGCGCCGATGCTACATTCATTGCTATCAGGTGTGAATGATCACTGGGTTTCACACGGCATGATTGAGCAACACATAGATTTCATGGGCAATGTGAGATAGGGTAATTTAACACGTCCTAGATGATAATGTCTTTTTGACGGGCCACTACTGTACTATTTCAGTGGCGCTTCGTTTATATCTCTAGAGATCCTTGATCTTTATCCTGTCTTTGTAGACATCTTTTCTTCTACTTCTAATGGCCGTTAGCCCTTCCATCTTTTACAGTCTATAACAGTTAACTACTTAGGCCGAACTCAACGTAGCTTGAATCACATGACACCGGTATAGTTTCCCACATTCTATTTTACTAATACAGTTCAGAGATATTTTACCAATACTATACACTGGACACTGCCAATAGCACAATTATTTGCTCCACAAACGATTCCCGAATATACACAACAATGCCTAAACGTTGACTATTCTAACAGAGCGGCGTAGTATTAGCCATGCTCTATGACACCAGAAACAAGTCCGACGCTGACCATGGTTCAAGCCCCAACTGTCTGTATGTGACTTTTTGTCCTGGCACAAAACGTCCTGAGTGCTTTTCACGATTTTGTGACCAATGCCGTGGTAGATCACTTTCACACGGTCTCCTCAAGTAGACCGCGCTTGTTACAAACTCACGCCATGATCCGGGCCTGTATAAACTGATCCATGGCAGGCTTCCAGGCAAGTATGGGAGCTATTGGACCACAGCGGCTCCCAAAGTTTTAGTAATTGGGATAATGTTAAAGGTAAGTAATTTCAGACCTAAGAGTGATTCATACATAACCTCTGGGCTTAATGAATATAAACGCATCATTACTCTTGCTACCTGCCAGGACTTACTCAGACACGACTGAGCAACGCTATGACAGTAGACTGGTACTACCTGCTTTCTGTTAGAGCTGAAACGTTGGGCGGAGCTTACCAAATCCGACACCCCACATTATGCCAACGGCTTCGGGAGGAGGAGCGCAAATTAGGAGGGTACAAGCCTTACCCTAGTGCGAGCAAATGGGACCTAACGACTAAATATCATGGTAGGGACACCAGGCCCTAAACCTTGGTCAGCACATGGTCTAGGATCGAAGCTCCGACAGATGGACAGTTAAAGCAATGATTTGCTGATCCGGCAGCTTCTGTAGCTTGTCTTATTTCAGACGTATTGGTGTTATCTTTCCTCTGGAGTAAACTTGACAGACCGAGAGAGGGATCATGCTGCATAGAGAAAATACAGTCTCGATAATTCAGCTTAGCTTTGTACTATGGTGAGGTATAAATCCTTCCGTGGTCTTTTGAAGCACATTGTAACAAACTATCGTCTGTCAAGCCGGTAAGGTGTCAGTGATTAATTACCCGTGATGCAACAGATTGTGGTTTCTTGAATGTAGCAGCCATCGCCAGAGTCAGTCTTCATCAGCATCATACGAAATACCGATAAATAGGAAAGAAATGCTCCCGATTTTACACGCTTACACACGCGCCATCAGCTCTGTGTGTTTATCTCGATTATGCCATGTGGCCACACCATCCAGATAGTTATCTGTCTCCTTATCCTGGCTTTTTTCCTCATCAATTTTTCCAGTTGTCTCTAACTATCTCCCCGTGATACCCCTATTCCTCCCCCCACCCCCGAAAAAAAATTTTTTTTTAAAAATTAACCGTCTACGTCTAGTCTCTCGAATTAATTGGAGGTTTTCATTTGTTTCTTGTAGGACCTGTTCGTTGGTTATTCTGTCTAGCAATGTATTCTTTGCATTGTCCTCATAAACCACATTTCCACTGCCATTAGATGTTTCAAGTCTTATCTGCTTGTTTTCTATGTTTCACATCCATTTAACGAGTGGTCTCGAGGTATGGTGTCCGCCTCGAGTGCTGGAGGTCCCGGGTTCAGGCCCCGGTGAGGACCGGGATTTATTTAAAAAATCCACCTGGACTTCCAGTAATAAAATTTCCCCTGGTCTCTGGGTAGTGAGATCGGACGCCCGTGTGTATTGTTGCGCACGTAAAAATCCCTTGGCAGTTGGAAATCGAAAAAGAGTAGCCTAACGGCGCTGCCCGGGCAAAATTTCGAGTTAAAAATCTACCCAAAGTATTTCAGGATCCTCGCCGATGCAACGGAGTTCGTGCATTGAGCTGAGTTTCTCCAGACTCAGGTTTGAGTTAGGAGGAAAACGGAGCACTTATGGGTTAAACCGTGTGCCGTGATGTTGATCCAACGACTAAACTAAACTTAACATTATCAGACACTATCTATTTACCACCATCATTTCATGATGATATATCTGTTCAGAGAGATGTCACTTGCAACGAGAAAAATAGTGCTGAAGTGCTACATGGAACCTGTACTTTATTATGGATGTGAAACATGTACAATGAGCAGACAAGCTAACAAGCATCTAATGACAGTAGAAATGTGGTTTCTGTGGTAAATGCAAAAAGTACCATCGTCAGACAGAAACACCAATGAGCAAGTCCTTGTGACAACTGAAAAGATTGAGGGGGAAAGAACAAAGGGAAGTCATAGAAGTAAATACTTGGAAGGCTAGGCCATGTGGCATTGTCGATATATGAACACGGAGCTGATCCATGACCTTGGTGATTATGTGAGATGGCGAAACATGACCACCCCCGCTTCGTTCGGCAAAGGAACTGAACAAGTATGTGTGTGCTAAAATAAATGCTAGTATCTAACAGAATTGTAAGGTAAGACGTCAACAAGGAGAGGAACCTACTGCACACCATATAACATGGGATAATATATACAAACATATAACATGGGATAATATATACAAACATATAACATGGGATAATATATACAAACATATAACGTTTGTGTTTATTTGCGTACGCTCGCTTTAAACTCCAGCATAATCCATACACATGCTACTACTTCTAGTTAGTTAGTTAGTCGACAGATCATCCTCATTGCACATCGAACCATTCAGTCCATAAGTGCTCGGATCCCCTCCTCAGAAAATCCCGCAACGTGTAGCGGTTAACGACGCCAGTTCTGTGTGGTTAATCAATCTTCTTTGGCTTCCTGCGTAGTGTTCTTTTTTGGCAACACCTCTTTTAATTTGCAGTTCTCGGCAGTCCGGCCATTGTTGTAGAATCACAGTTATCTCTTGGTTCTCGCAACAGTCTTACTTCTCGTATAGCATTCAGAATATCAGCCAGGTCCATAGCGCGTCCGCCCTCCACAGTAACATTACCTGCGAGCTTGTCAGCCCGCTCATTTCCTTGTACTCCCGCATGCCCTGGCACGAAGATGAAACTAATCTTTGCCAGCCGAGACCGCTCCAGAGACAGCAACCACTCTCTTCGGATCCACCCCATCTCTATCCTCTTGAGCATACCCACTGAGTCGCTAAGGAAACAAGCCCTAGTGAATGTCTGTGTCTCGAGCCATGTTATTGCTTTACTTACTGCCATGACTTCCATAGTCTGGCTACTTGTGGTTTCAGCAAAAGCACCAGAGTCCTCCTTCACAATTCTCCCTCAGGCCTGCGCCGTAAAAGCCCATGAGCTTCTCACATGTCGGACGACCGACCCATCTGAATATATGACAGCATCACCGTCTAACGAATTCTCGAAAATCAAACCTTATACTTCCGCCTCCACAGCAGCCGGAATTTCTTGTCTGCATTTTCTGTCTAGTTGGATGCAGACTGAAAGAGACGTACAGAAATCTGTTGGCACTTGTACCCACTCCTCGCCAGGGTCTAAGTTCTCAAGTGAACACACCTGTTGAAGAATGTCTTCGGCTTGACCCATCCACGACCTTCCTCTTTTTAACCTACTGCCTTTCACCTTCCTAATTTCACTATGCAGTGGATGTTTTGTGTGTGCGTTAACTCTGAGGTAGGCACGCGCTCTGATAATTTGTATTCTGTCTTCAATGGTTGGAAAATCAAGAAGGTAGCTCATCGCCCTGCATGCTGTATCTCTTGTACATCGAAGAATAATGCGCATGGTTTCGTTCTGTGTATCCTTTCCATCCTTTCTATCTGCTTACGGCTAAGAGTCAGGATAGCCATCGCATACTCAAAAACAGACATGACCAGCCCCTCGTACGGAAGACATAGAATAGAGTTGCCCAACCCAGTCCCTGCATGCACTTAGAAAGAGAGATGCGCGCAAAAGTAAGCTATTTAAAATAAAAAGTACTACTTCTAGTGCACTGATTTAAGTTTTGCGTGTGGATTACCTGTCCTTGTTACCAGTGCCCCGCGCCATCAAGCGACATTACTCCAACTTTTGCGGTACTTGTCATTTACTCCCCCAGGCCAAAGGAAGATAAGTCTAATTTACAACTGTATATAGCGAATTAATTTATAACCGTATATAGTGAATAAATTGTTGCGTGGGAAAGATATACCTACAAACATTAGATTTTTAAGAGTATGCTTCTTTCCCATTGTAATACACGCCTGTAAGACCTGGACACTTACTTAACAAGTTGAACAGCAACTACATACTTTTGAATATAAATGTTATAGACTGGTTCTAAGAATATCTTGGGTAAAGAAAAGAACAAATGCATCCCCACAACAAAATCTGAATATTGAAGAAGATTGGCTACTAAAGACGATAAAACAAAGAACATTGAAATATTAAGGTCACTTGAAACACCATGAATGTTTGGAGAGAACAATAATGGAGGGGAAGAGACGAAGAGGAATGCAAAGAGAAGATGGGTGCAGGATGTTGCGGATGATATCCAGATGGGTTTATCGGACGCCGGACATCTTGCTTATGACCGAGAAGTTTTCCTGAAATTTGTTATGGGAGCGAGGTTCTGCAACGAGCATGCTACTGAATGAGTGAATGAATGAATATATTGTGTATTAAAGTTGTTGTAATTTTATCCTTACAGATTGCACATGTGTCTATGTAAAGGTGATAGCCAAGGATGCGTATTTAATACGCTTGATCGGAATATAACTTCGTCACATTTGACTGTTACTCAAAATACCATCAATACAGAATACTTAACTGTGTACATGTGTACTTTGTATGCAGCTTATGCAGACTGTACTAGATCTAACCATATCGTGAGACAAAGAGATGTTCAGCGTCAGAGTAATTCGTTTAGCTTGCACAATAATGAAACTTGCGATATAAGCTGTGTTGACGTCATCTGGAACGACAGTGCTACACACGTCACACTTTATACAAATAAGATAAATTCAGAACAGTGCCCTGTGAGATCACTGTCTGACAAAACACACACAACAACTGTCATCATTATCGTGACCAGCTGTCTCGTCTTCATTACTATCTCTGTGATCATCATAATCTGGGTTTGTATTAAAAGAAAGAGCCAGGTTCAGAACTCAACAGTGAATACGGTTAAATCCCAGACTTGCAGTTATCGAGATGTAGACAAGAGCTGTGAACTACATGACGCCGATCCTAGTTGGCACCCATACCTGGACCAAGATAGTGAACAGGAACCGCTGTATTTCGAGATTGAGAAAGATAAGTTAGATCTCCAGATAGAAAGCAACAATTTGTACACTCATCTGCATGACAAAACTGAAAACGTCATGAATGAGTACGATGTCTTGCCACGATGAGGCTCTCAGCTTTAACTATTTAGATGCCCCAAGCTACTTGGAGTGGTTCACAGTTCAATCACAAGTACGCCACTTAAATTTAATACTCCGTGTACATTTATGTTTCACGTGTTATAATTTATGAAAGAAATGTTTAGATATGTGTTTGGAAACAGGGGTAATGTTGTGGCTGGCACGCCTGCATGCCGGCCCCGTGGTCATTGGCCAGTTGTTTTAACTGAACTGTTCGTTCAGGCCCAGGCACCATCAGATGGGTATCAGACATGTCCTGCCATGTAAAGACCGTCCACGGTACACTGACCACAACATCGTGCCAGTGCTGGTTGGTCTAAACACGAATGGATTTACTACCATATACCCAGTACGGATTAACGGGATTCTTTACTATTTGTCTATGTATATCTTGTACATCTCCGTCCATGCACTTCACACATTATTCATTTCTGTCTCAAACCTCTTCTCGGGACTCTGTTAGGTCCTCTTCTGTTTCGTTTTCTTGTCTTTATATTGTTTTCATGGTGTCTCAATATATGACCTCTCCAGCGTCCGCCTGTTTTCCTAACCTCATGATTCACTTGTATTTGTGCAGTTCCCTCTCTGAGGAAGTCTGTTGTCCGTAAAGTCACCTTCATCTTCGTCCTGGGACATGCGGGAGTCGAGGGAAATGAACGAGCTGACAAACTGGCTGGCTCTGCACCCCCTGTAGATGGCCAGCCCATGGATCGTGCCGATGTTATTAACGTCCTTAAAGATATGGCGAGAACAGAGGAATTTGACGTCAGTGATTCCACATCGCTGTCCAGGATGAAAGACCTTGGAGTAACAATCGGCACAGCCAGACGCGAGAGGTACATCGGGAAAACAAAGCGCCTCGTCAACCAACACAGAACTGGCACTATTAGCCATCGGATGCTGATGCATATGCCCTTTAGGATCTGAGCACCTATGGACATGTCCGGAGTGCAATGAAGATACCCCAACTGATAACTGATAACTGATAACTGATCTCTCTGAACTCCCTCAATGGTAATTCTGTCATGTCATTCTAGATCTTTCCTTCTGCGCAGATACTAATTAATAAGTTGTTGTAGTTGATTATTAATCAAATTAGTAGTTTCTAATCCTTACCGTAGTGCCGATTTACCGTTCAATATCGTAAGCTGGCAAGGCCCCCGGTGCAGATAACATCACAACAGAAATGATTAAAGCTTTAGAAGAATTTGGACTAGAGCAAGTCACCAGACTGCTGAACACATTATATGATACCTCCTGAATTATGTAACTCTGTATTTATTGCAATTCCAAAGAAATCAGGAGCCTTGGAATGTGATCAACATAGAACAATTAGTGTAATGAGTCACATCACAAAGATTTTGCTACGAATTATCATGCAAAGAGTGAGGAAGGAAATACAACCTGAAATAGGGGAAGAACAATGTGGGTTTGTAGAAGAAAAAGGTACAGTAAATGCTGTGTATATGCTGCGAACAGTTATTGAACGTGCTATAGAAGTAATCAATCAATCAATCATGTGCCATGCCGGAAAGCGTGGGCGGTCATGATTCGCCATTTCACTCGATCACCAGAGTCGTGGATCAGCTCAGTGTTCCTGTCTCGTCCATGCCATGTGGCCAAGCCATCCAGGTATTTTCCTCTCGGTCTTCCTCTTGGTCTGTTCCCTTCGATCTTGCCAGCTGTCACTAAGTTCTCCAGTCCATTTCTTCTCATAACATGTCCAAAAAATTTTGACTGTCTACGTCTAATTTCTCTAATCAATCTACGATTTTCATTTGTCTCTTGTAGTACTTGGTCATTGGTTTTTCTATCTGTCCATGGTATTCTTTGCATTTTCCTCAGAAACCACATTTCTGCAGCCATCAGATGTTTTTCAGCTTGACTGCACATTGTCCAAGTTTCACATCCATACAAAAGAACAGGCTCTATGTATCCCCTCAACGCTCTTTTTCTCGTTTCAATTGACATCATTTTATTGGTCAGAATGTTTTTCATCTTGCTAAAGGCTACTTTCGCAATGGCGATTCTTGTTCTAATCTCTTCAAGGCATCTGCCATCAGATGTTATGACTGTTCCGAGATAATTGAACCGATTCACTTGTTGAAGAATATTCCCATTTACTTGTATATTACATTGTGGTACTTCGTTCTTCCTAGTGACGACCATAACCTGTGTCTTCCTACAATTTAATTCCAACCCCAGCTGCTCACTGTGTACAACCACAGCGTCTACTAATTGTTGCAGATCCTGTGCATTGTCTGCAATCAATACTGTATCATCTGCATATCTAATGTTATTTATGTTTCGTCCTCCAATGCTGATTCCATTTAGGTCTTCTACATTTCTGAAAATATTTTCACTGTATAGGGAAAAAAGATCTGGAGACATTACACATCCCTGCCTAACACCTCTCTTAATAGGTTGGTATTGTCCTACTTCATTATCAATTCTTATGGCAGCTTGTTGTTTCCAATATATGTTTTTTATAAGTCTAATGTCTTGCCCATCAATTTGTAGATCTGCAAGCATATCCACAATGTTGACATGTCTAACTCTATCAAAAGCCTTTGTGTAGTCAATAAAGCAAAGATGTATATCCTTGTTTACTTCTAAAGCACGTTCAATAACTGTTCGCAGCATATACACAGCATTTACTGTACCCTTTCCTTCTACAAAACCACATTGTTCTTCCCCTATTTCAGGTTGTATTTTCTTCCTCACTCTTTGCATGATAATTCGTAACAAAATCTTTGTGATGTGACTCATTATACTAATTGTTCTATGTTGATCACATTCTAAGGTTCCTGATTTCTTTGGGATTGCAATAAATACAGAATTACATAATTCAGAAGGTATATCTCCAGTATCATATAATGTGTTCAGCAGTCTAGTGACTTGTTCTAGACCAAATTCTTCTAAAGCTTTAATCATTTCTGTTGTGATGTTATCTGCACCGGGGGCCTTGCCAGCTTTCATATGCTTAAGAACATTTTGAACCTCCATCTTTAAAATTGCTGGTCCTTCATTATTAAATCTAATAAAGGACCAGCAATTTTAAAGAAGTAAACAAGGATATAAATCTTTGCTTTATTGACTACACAAAGGCTTTTGATAGAGTTAGTCATGTCAACATGGTAGATATGCTTGCAGATCTACAAATTGATAGGCAATACATTACACTTTATAAAAAAAACATATATTGGAAACAACAAGCTGCCATAATGATTGATAATGAAGTGGAACAATATCAATCTATTAAGAGAGGTGTTGGGCAGGGATGTGTAATGTCTCCAGATCTTTTTTTCCCTATACAGTGAACATATTTTCAGAAATGTAGAAGATATAAATGGAATCAACATTGGCGGACGAAACATCAATAACATTAGATATGCAGATGATACAGTATTGATTGCAGACAATGAGCAGGATCTGCAACAATTAGTAGACGCGGTTGTTGTACACAGTGAGCAA
Source organism: Cepaea nemoralis (assembly GCA_014155875.1). Classification (NCBI taxonomy): domain Eukaryota; kingdom Metazoa; phylum Mollusca; class Gastropoda; order Stylommatophora; family Helicidae; genus Cepaea; species Cepaea nemoralis. The sequence continues at coordinate 477,763 of JACEFZ010027460.1, forward strand.
CTGGGGTTGTATTTAAATTGCAAGAAGACACAGGTTATGGTCACTAGGAAGAACGAACAATGTAATATACAAGTAAATAGGAATATTCTTCAATAAGTGAATCGGTACAATTATCTCGGAACAGTCATAACATCTGATAGGAGATGCATTGAAGAGATTAGAACAAGAATCGCCATGGCGAAAGTAGCCTTTAGCAATTGAAACACATTCTGACCAATATAATGATGTCAATTGAAACGAGAAAAAGAGTGTTGAGGGGATACATAGAGCATGTTCTTTGTATGGATGTGAAACTTAGACAATGTGCAGTCAAGCTGAAAAACATCTGATGGCTGCAGAAATGAGGAAAATGCAAAGAATACTATGGACAGAGAGAAAAACCAATCACCAAGTACTACAGGAGACAAATGAAAATCGTAAATTTATTAGAGAAATTAGACGTAGACAGTCAAAAATTTTTGGACATGTTATGAGAAGAAATGTATTGGAGAACTTAGTGACAACTGGCAAGATCGAAGGGAACAGACCAAGAGGAAGACCGAGAGGAAAATACCTGGATGTCTTGGCCACATGGCATGGACGAGACAGGAACACTGAGCTGATCCACGACTATGGTGATCGAGTGAAATGGCGAATCATGACACGCCCACGCTTTCCGGCATGGCACATGAATGATTGATTAAGTATAACAGCCAGTCCCCTTTTGGTAGATCAGTATATTCCACATAACTAATATCAAGTGTCACACCATTCATTCATATTAAACTGAGTCGTGTAGTATTGATTTTTTGAAATTTCTCCATGCATGCCTTCATAATGTATATTTTTTTATATTGTTGCTGGTCTCAGTTAGCTTTGAATGATGTGTAAATGAGATAATAAATGAAAGAGAGTAATAGAAGGGCAGAATGTTAGAGGGGCCTGAGTGCCCAATTCTTAACCCTTTGAAAATAATTTTGTTCGTCCCGTCCGTTCGTTCGTTCGTTCGTTCGTTCGTTCGTTCGTTCGTTCGTTCTTAGTCTGACACATGGGATTTCCTTGGTAACACCGTCGGGATTAACACCGTCCATCACGATTAATAGTACTGGTCCCTGTGTCACACTCTTCCCCAGTGATATCTGATCTGCCTGGCCTGGGGAGCCTCACCACCAGATCTCTTACTTATTATGTTTGATAAGCAGTAGTTAAAATAGCTATCAAGAATATTACAGGTAATACACAAATAAATTCCGAAACAAACTAACAAAAAATATCCATGTATGCGAGCTTGCGTTGAGCGACTCCTGTGCCGCACTGGTTCGGCATGTACAGTCGTGCTGGGAATGTTAAAAACCGTTTATTTGTACCTTTGAAACTGTTCTCTGGAAGTGGAAGATTATACTGACATCACATGACGGCGTATTCGTGAAGCAAATATGGTGGCAATTGTTGCATTCACTTGTATTCGTCGAGGCGATTGTCCGAGTGCAGGTTAGATTACTATTTTGCCAACATCAAAGTGGCAGTTGTAGAAGGCTGTTTTCTGGCACTGTGACTGGACGTTGTCTCCTTGTATCCTTTGTAACGAGTAAACAGGCGTATACAGTAATACACATGCTGTGGTGTTCTCTTGACACAAGCAATCGCCGAGCCTGAAGATAGGGTGAGTACAAATAATATTAAGGTTTTGACTACTTGTCGATAATGTTTCACACAACAGTTTAGGCTATATACAGCACTTTAAGATATGGTTACTGAAGACATGTAATGAAACCATGGTATGCTGGGAAGCGAGCAGGCGGCCACATTGGCTGGGACTGCACCACTGATTGGGGCCTTGGTTCACGATAAGGCAGATGTGGGCATGGACCTTTGGACCAATAGTTGCAAGAACAGATAAACCACCACTGTCTAGATTGCATGGTTCGGCAGGGAGTGACCAGAGGATCTGGCCAATTACAGTACGGATGGGAAGTCACATAATCATACTCCTACGGGTACCATTATTATTGGGACTCTTCGCTGGCTGTTGAAGATGAGGACGGAGCACGTATGGGAATGTCACGAGTGCTGTGTTTTCGGTTCTTGTCTGAGTTCAACTCAATTTAGCAGACAAGCTGAGATGCATCTTATGACAGTGGTAATGGGTAACTGAAGAAAAGGCAAGGATTATCAAATATGGCAACAAGCAAGACATACAGAAAACAAACGGAAACTGTAAAATCCGAGACATAAAACGTTGACAATCTAGATTGTGAGAACTTGTGAAGAGGAATAAACTGGAAAACTGAGTGACAACCGGCATTGTTTATGGTAAAGGAGCAAAGGGAACGCGGAGAGCAAAAATACATGGATGGTCTGATCACATGCAATAATGGGGACAAGAACACAGACATGCTCCAAGACGAGATGGCGAACGATGACCACCCACGCCTATCGGCAGGGCACCTGATGATGATGATAATATGTGATTAATATTGCCTTACCTCTTGTTCTTCTGTCCTCCTCCTCAACGACATACTCCATAACTACTCTTCATACCTTCCCATTCTTCTTCTCTCCTCTCTTCCTCCTCCCTCTCCCCCAGGTTACTCTGTGTTATTCTCATTCTCCTTAATTCATCGTCCTTCTGATTAACATTTGTGATTGTTTCCCTTTGTCCATCCTCCAAACACGCATTTCCCCGTGTGTATGCACGTTCTTCTGTTATTGTACTTGTTCATTTCGTTTAAATTCATTGGTGGATTCTTCTTCTCCCTTCTCCCTCTTCTTCTCCCTTTCCCTATCCCTCCCAATTCACCCCTCCCCTCCTCCTTCTTCCTCTTCTTAACTCAGTGAAGTGTTGCGTTATAATGTAAAGATCTTTGATGAGCTCTTTGTAATGCTCTTTACAAGTTGGTATTCATTTCTCTGACGTTGTTCTTCATACCAACTCGCCACCGTTTACGTCATCTTCTCTTGCTCTGTATCGCTTATATTATTCAGTCTGGCTCTTCGTGCGGCATTGTTTCTGTTATGTAATTATTCAAGGACGTACGTAAGGTGGCTTCACAAATCCCCGACACACCGAGTCGAGAGCTCGAAATCACTCGCCGACTTGGCGGAAAAGGACAGTCCTAGCGTTGATTTCCTTGGTATGAACGTTGGGTCGCTCAGAAAGCAATGTCAAACTGGTGGACTAAATATTTCTAGTAAATCACAAACAGCCAAAAATTATGGGTTAGATTGTGACGTCCTGTCAAGGACATACTGTACAACTGGTTTTTTACTAAATGGTATGGGTGCCGGTCGTTCAGAAAGCAATTGAAAAATACCGAACTCAAACTTTCGAAAAGATCACAACAGAAAAACAAATGTTGGTGTTGACTGCAAAAAACATGTTACGGATATGCAACTAACTTTTTTAAAACTACAAACAAACATGTGTTAATGAAGGAAAATGAAGAAATACCCAAGCAAAAAGCATCATTTCTCAAGACGAAAATAATTCTATGAAATGATCTTTGTCAATTGTAAGGGGAAAAAAGTGGGTTTAAGAGCTATATTGAACTTAATATGCAGAAGAGAAACGGGAACAATTAACAGACAAGTGAAGGAATTACGTCAAAGAGAAGTTGTCGTTTGATAGAAAAATAGTGGTAACACCGTGAACGAATAGAAAGATAAAAGACGATATTTTTAAAGAAGTTTGCTCAAAACGAGAATAAGTTACTCAGTTCACATTCTTTCGACAAGTCGTGAGATAGGGACAGCTGGAGTGGTGTGGTCACAACGGGAAGGTTGGAGGAAGCAGGGGGAGAGGGAGGAGACGGAGACGGAGAGAGAAGATGCTGGACAGTTTAACATCATGGCGTGGGAGAACATCAATAACAGTGATAATTAACAGTACTCAGGACGACAGGATGTGGACAGACAATGATCACCCAACGCCACACTGCCTGACTATAAGAAGATTGGCAGTGCACGAGACAGACGGTTGTGGATAGACATGATCACCAACGCCACACGGCATGGACTATGAAGAAGATTGGCAGTACACGAGACAGAAGGTTGTGAACAGACATGATCACCAACGCCACACGGCATGGACTATAATAAGATTGGCAGTACACGAGACAGAAGGCTGTGGGACAGACATTGATCACCAACATCTCTTCTTCTTCTTTCGTTCGCCTAAATTATGTTTATAACTGCAATGTTGTCTCTTATATAATCTAACAGTCTTTTTTAGTTTCATTCAGCGGTCCATAGAGTTTGTCTTCCACGGTTGTCTCTCTAGGCCAGAAGGTCGCCTGATATGTTGTAGTTTGGGCAATCCTGGAGTATGTGCTCTGCTGTCTGCCAACATGATACGGCATGGTCTGGTAACAAGAATTCTAAACAATGTAGGTTGTGCTAAACATTGAGAATGCATGGGTACTCACGATTTTATGTCCTCAGCCGTGAAATTGAACGTAAGACCATTCAAAAATTTGACTATCAAGCCATTGTTTGTAGCATGGATGCTCAGCATGCCGAACAGAACAGTAACAACAGTTGGTAGTAGCCACATAATTCCTGTCGTAAAGAGATGATGATAAAAAGGCCATATTAGTGTATGCGTGATTCTTATCTCTCCTTAGGTACCAACCAACGTATTAAACATTGATCTGTTTACTCTGTTTATTAATATGTGAAATAAATACGTGAGTACTGATTATCACTTACAGAAGTACAGATAATACGTCGAAATCAGAGAACACACTCATGAACGCATCATGCAGCTGGTTCATAGCAGGAGGAAAAAAAGGGGGGGGGGGGGGGGGGGGGGGGAATACGAAGTGCAAGAAAATGAGGAATTGAATAACGAGTGTGGTGTAGGGAAGGTGGATGAGAAATATTAACATCAAAAGAATTAGTAGAACCATTAGCCAGCAGTAGAAGTAGCAGTAGAAGTAGGAGTACCAATATCAGCAGCAGTAGCAGTAACAGCAGTAGTAGTAGTAGTAGTAGTAGTAGTAGTAGTAGTAGTAGCTAGTAGTAGTTGTAGTAGTTGTGGTGGTGGTAGTGGTAGTAGTGGTAGTAGGTGGTAGTGGTGTAGTGGCTAGTGGTGTAGCAGTAGTTGGTGATAGTGGTATGGTGGTAGCGGTAGTGGTGGTAGCGGTAGTGGTCGTAGTGGTAGTGGTGGTAGTGGTAGTAGTTGTAGTAGTAGTAGTAGTAGTAGTAGTAGTAGTAGCATAGTAGTAGTAGTGGTAGTAGTAGTAGTAGTAGTAGTAGTAGTAGTAGTAGTAGTAGTAGTAGTAGTAGGAGGAGGAGTAGTAGTAGTAGTAGTAGTAGTAGTAGTAGTAGTAGTAGTAGTAGGAGGAGTAGTAGTAGTAGTAGTAGTAGTAGTAGTAGTAGTAGTAGTAGTAGTAGTAGTAGTAGTAGTAGTAGTAGTAGTAGTAGTAGTAGTAGTAGTAGTAGTAGTAGTAGTAGTAGTAGAAATGTTCTCCACTTTCATTGACCTTACCAACACTTTTGATACAGTCAGTAGGGAAGGACTGTGGAAGATTATGGCAAACTATGGCTGTCTACGAAAGTTTGTCCAAATAGTGCGGCTATTTCATGATGGCATGCAGGCAATAGTACAGGAAATGGTCAGCTGTCTGAGTCCTTTCGGGATCGATGTAATCCATCCATCCATCATGTGCCATGCAGTAAGCGTGGTGGTCATGTTCTGCCATCTCACTCGATCACCAGAGTCGTGGATCAGCTCCGTGTTTCTGTCTCGACCATGCCACAAGGCCAAGCCATCCAGGTACTTGCTTCTAGGTCTTCCCCTTGGTCTGTTCCCCTCGATCTTACCAGTTGTCACCAAGTTCTCCAATCATTTCTTCTCATAACATGCCCAAAAAATTGTGACTGTCTACGTCTAATGTCTCTAATCAGTTTACGATCTTCATTTGTTTCTTGAAGGACTTGTTCATTGGTCTTTCTGGCTGTCCATGGTATTCTTTGCATTTTCCTCAGAAACCACATTTCTACAGCCATCAGATGTTTTTCAGCCTGACTGCTCATTGTCCAAGCTTCACATCCATATAAAAGTACAGGTTCTATGTAGCATCTCAACACTCTTTTTCTCGTTTCAATTGACATCTTTTTATTGGTCAGTATGTTTTTCATCTTGCTAAAGGCTACTTTTGCCATGGCGATTCTTGTTCTAATCTCTTCAAGGCATCCCCCATCAGATGTTATTACTGTTGCTAGATAATTGTACCGATTCACTTGTTGAAGAATATTCCCATTTACTTGTATATTACATTGTGGTATTTCGTTCTTCCTAGTGACGACCATAATCTGTGTCTTTTTACAATTTAATTCTAACCCTAGTTGTTCACTGTGTGTAACAACCGCATCTACTAAATTTTGCAGGTCCTGTTCATTGTCTGCAATCAAGACTGTATCATCTGCATATCTAATGTTATTGATGCATCGTCCCCCAATGTTGATTCCTTCCATATCTTCAATATTTCTGAAAATACTTTCACTGTACAGTGAAAACAGATCTGGAGACATTACACATCCCTGTCTCACACCTCTCTTAATAGGCTGATATTGGCCTACTTCATTATCAACTCTTATGGCAGCTTGTTGTTTCCAATATATGTTTTTTACAAGTCTAAGGTCTTTTCCATCAATTTGTAGATCTTCAAGCATCCTTATCATGTTGACATGTCTCACTTTATCGAAAGCCTTTGTGTAGTCAATAAAGCAAAGGTGTAGATCTTTGTTTACTTCTATAGAACGTTCGATTACGGTTCTCAGTATATACACAGCATTTACTGTACCCTTGCCTTCTACAAACCCACATTGTTCTTCTCCTATTTCAGGTTGTATTTTCCTCCTAATCTCTTTGCATGATAATTCTTAGCAAAATCTTCGTGATGTGACTCATTATACTAATTGTTCGATGTTGATCACATTCCAAGGCTCCTGATTTCTTTGGGATTGCAATAAATACAGAATTACATAACTCATGAGGTATATTTCCAGTATCATATATTGTATTAAGCAGACTGGTAACTTTATCTATTCCATATTCTTCTAAAGCATTAATCATTTCTGTTGTGACGCTGTCTGAACCGGGGGTCTTGCCAGATTTCATATGGTTAAGAGCATTCTGAACCTCCATCTTCAAAATTGCTGGTCCTTCATTATTATTTTGAACATCATACTGTTCGTCTCTGTTATCGTCATAAAGGTTTTTTCACGTAATCTGACCATACATGTAAGATCTGATCTTTTTCTATTATGACGCTTCCATCTTTTGTCTTTAGGCAGCCTGCTGATGTACGTGTTCTTTGATTAGTAAGCTCCTGAATTCTTTTGTGCATTAGTTTTCGCATTTTTACTGTTGTGTTGTTTTTCAATTTCTCTGCAATTTTCCTCAAGCCATGTTTCTTTTGCCTCCTTACATAAGGTTCTGACTTTTCTGTGAATTTCTTTGTATTTGGCAGGATTATTTTTTGTTCTGTCTTCTTGTTTCCATTAGTTGTAAAATTTCTTCAGTCATCCATGTTCTACGGCACACTTTCTTTACTTTTGGAATAGTTTTTTCTTGCTGCACAACTGATTGAATTCTTCAGTATTTCCCATTGATCATCGACATCTTGAAATAGGATCTCTAGATCAGACAATAAATTAATTTGTTCTTTACTTCTATATTAAAATTATCTTGTATTTCTTTGTCAGTTTTCAATTTGCACAAGTCATATTTAGGGTTTCATGCTGTATACTTGACTTTCTTTAACTTTACCCTCATTGTGCCTGTAATCAATCTGTGATCACTGTAACAGTCTGCATTTGGAACTTTTTTTACAACTGTTAACGCATTTCGAACCTTTTGCTAATCAGGATGTAATCTATCTGGTTTTTAATCGATATATATTATACATTAAAATGTTTTTTGATATCTTTTACAGGACATCTCTGTTAACATCAGCATCTTTCAACTGACTGTTGATTTCTTGGCAAGATTACGCTCAGTAGTTTGCCATTGCATTCTGAGCGACCGGCTCCGTATTCTTATAAGTCACTGACTCGACTCGAACCGCTTCAAATTCTCGTGCGATCACGTCAACCATGAGAGTATTCGGGGTTACGGAGAAAGCTGCTAACGCCTCGGTCAGGGAAACCGGCAATATTATACATTAGAGACAGTAAATATCGCTGTGATACCATATATCGACAGATCAAACGATTCAATGAAATATCCCTCATCGAACTTACCGTCAAATTAGTATCATTTATTGAACACTGTGCCACTGTGATTCTCTGTAATTTAACGACACCCAAAAACGTAATGGCGAAGTTGTCACAAACAAGATGGTACAGCAAGGATAATTGTTATACCGTGTGGTACTGAGGTATACTCCAAAGCTTCTATATCCCTGTATCAAACCTTGGTGATCATTTGTCAAACGAAAGCTATTGTTAGCCCTACATTATGGTTGAAAACTTGAACCTTGTTCAACTTTAATTCTCTGTTTGACACATAGAGACCAGGAAACTGCATGGTGTGTTCAAGTTTTTATTTCCTGGAGAACTTTATGTTTCGTATTGTTAACACCACCTTTGAAGGTCTCCCTGGCGTAAGGGTTAAGGACGTTGTTCGTAATACCGTATACTCTCGTAAGAAACACAGCTGCGCGAGATTCGGCAGCGGATCGCGTCGCGTTGGTTATTACGGAGGTATGTGAGCAGGTCGTTCAGAAAGCGATGGCAAATTACTGAACGTAAAACTTGCCAACACATCAACAGCAGCTGAAAAATGCTGGTATTGACTGCAATGTCTTGTAAAGGACATCCATCCATCCATCATGTGCCATGCCGGTAAGCGTGGGCGGTCTTGTTCTGCCATCTCACTCGATCACCAGAGTCGTGGATCAGCTCCGTGTTTCTGTCTCGACCATTCCACAAGGCCAAGCCATCCAGGTACTTGCTTCTAGGTCTTCCCCTTGGTCTGATCCCCTCGATCTTGCCAGTTGATATGCGGGGGAAAAGCTCCGTTTTATGCCTAATTAGAATACCCATAATACCACACGAGTGTAACAAGCTACG